>JAMPIV010018681.1:400000-402500 GCA_024509875.1 Oreohelix idahoensis | reverse complement strand
CGACCAGAGTTCGCAATTCTAGACGCGCTCGGACACATGAAAGGCGACGGACGTTCTCCTGTATGTCCCATTTCTCTCTGAATCAAAGAATCAGGGAACTTTGCCGTCACCCACAAGAAAGGAGACTAAAAAGATATTGAGCTGAGTGCCGACGCACACGTACAAAGGGGTGGAATTTAGCTTGCCCAACGTAAGAGTGACATGATGAAGTCCAGAAATAGAGTTGTAGGAGCTATTACAAAGAAAAAATGGGAGGAGATAAAATAGAGAATAAAACAGAGGCTTAAAGTGACAGCAATTCACATTTACTTTAAGACACTAAGCACAAATTCATATTATTCGCCTTGTATGACCAAGAACTACTTATTCGGAGTAACCAGCAGGAAATGCACACCATCATAGCTAGCAGACGCTGGAGTTGGGTTGGCCACGTCCTCAGAAGGGACCCTGATACCATCGCGAGAACAGCTATGCTGTGGACCCCCGAGGGAAAGCGAAAGAGAGGCCGACCAAAAACAACTTGGCGGAGAACTGTGGAGGCCGAGATGCAAAGAATGAACCAGAGTTGGGGCACTGTACGAAGGATGGCAGCCGACCGAGCAAAGTGGAATCAATTTGTTGCTGCCCTACAAGACGCCACCAGGCGTGATGGCCACTGACTGCTTTGACGGTTGGCGGCTATGGATCAGAGAAGAAGATGACAAGCATGAGGGTGCAGTAGTCCTTTCTTTACCTGTCTCTTCAAAGAAACCTGGGAACTACACGGTGCACTCGATGCATTGGGTCAACATAAATGGCAGCTAATTAGGGTGGCCATATTGTTCATCACAAAAAGGAGGACAAATGCCATTTTTAGGTCATAAAAAGGAGGACAATGGAGGATAATATTTATAAAAAGTAGGATGAAAAGTAGGACACCTTTATTCAATAACTACAAGACGCTGAAACATTTTTTTTTTACGTTCAAACAATAAGCTAATAAAATCACATTGATTTTGTGCCTACTTATATTTTTCTGATGATAAAATCTTCTTCAATAAAGTTGGTCTACGTTTTAAATATGCATAGAAATCAGAGCATAAAAGCTCCTTGAAATTGCACTGCACAAGTAGAGTGCCTTTAATGGAATCTTTCCTTCAGTGCTTCCAAAGCTGCTTCAGTAGAATGTTGTGCTATCACAGAAATGATAATAACAGCTGTTTTGGTTTTGGCACATGAGGATTTGCAGGCAGGTTCTGAATCGTGGAAAGCATTCTTGAGTAACACTGGAGCACAATCCATTGATCTGAAAGAGTTGTGATGTTTTACAGTATGAAAAGCAAAAGCGGCAACTTCAAAACTTTCCTCGCTTATTTCTGTAGTAAAAAAAATGTCAATTTTGATTGGAAACATTCAGACGCAAGTGCTCTCTTGTGCTTTTCTGTTTCTATATGTTTTTTTTTTTTTTTAAATCAGCTGCACCTTTTTTGCTACTGGTACAAATGTGCCGCCTCTGCATACAAGACATTCTGCTTCATACGCTTGTCGACCACTAGCAAAGCACTGAATTTTTTTTTTTTCAATTCATCCGCGAACACACACTTCCGTTTTGACATTTTGCGCGGGTATCATAAATATAATATAATGCCATTAATCGATGTTAAAGTTAAAATTATTTGAAAAATTCAACAGACGAGGTTTTAATTTTAACAAACCCATTACTATACTAGTAACTACTCATGTAATTTTTCATAATAAACAAATTGTAATAAATATAAAAGCAGTACGAACTAAGGTTAATATTGTTTGTAATTTGCATTAGACAACGAAGTTATAATTGACTAAATCCAGACCCAAGTTCTTATTCATGCCGTTTTGTCTGTTATATTTTCCCTTAACAAATGCCAATAAACCTAAATAGCGTTTAACCTGGGTTAAAATATGATAGTATTCTTTTATAAACTATTGAACAACATGACAACTCACTGTAGTAGTTGTTGGCAATTTGCGCGATCCGTCGATTTTGCGAAGATTCTTAATTCTGACAGAATTTCTGCTCTCAGAAATCGGATTCCAGTAAAGATTTTTCAAAATCGTGTCTTTCACGTTAGTAATTTAGCCAATCACATAAAAGCCGGATATTTCAACATTTTAAAAAAATCCGGCCGGACGCTCAGTTTTGTCGCGAAAAGCCGGACAACGCCGGTCAAATCCGGACGCCTGACCACCCTAAGCTAAATGGCTATAAAATAAAAGGCGCTATGAGAGATATCGTTATTTATTTTTTAATGAAACAAAACTGAAAGTATGAAATTTCTTCTTCTTCTTCTTCGTTCACCCTCAGATGTCAACTTGAATAAGTTCAAAGAAAGCGGTGGTCAGCCTGAGGCTGTTGATATCTCCGTAGATCTTCTCCAGGAATGGTACTGGTGATGGCCATATGCGTCTTCTCCGCTCCTCATATGTTGGGCACCTCTGAAGCAGGTGTTCGGCAGTCATTTTACCAGTGCCAAAGTCACAC
>JAMPIV010018681.1:0-395000 GCA_024509875.1 Oreohelix idahoensis | reverse complement strand
GCTGTGAAGGCCCCTGAGTCTAACAGTTGATGGGGTGTGTTCTCAGGGAACCTTTCTGCTACCACCCTAAGATCTCACTCAGCGTTATATTTTACACTTAGAATAAATGGTGACTACGTCTAAATGTCTAGGGTAATGTAAGTGTGGTGTGATGGTAACCCAATACACAAACACACACACACACACACACAGATATTAAATTCTATGATCAACTCAACTAACACAGTGTTTTAAATTTGGTATTTAACAAATCTTTTTACAATTTATTTAGTCCTGAACCTAATATTATTTTGGTCAGGACTATCAAAATCAAATGAAATCAATTTATATATATATATATTCAATTTCAGTTAAACAAAAAGGGACAGTCTGTCCAAACACATAATTTAAATTCTAATAATGGTGTTAATATATCTTTCTACTGTTTAACTGGTACTAGATGGCGGGTTGGGGGTTTTTACATCATCCCCTGTCTTTATTCACAAATATTATGTTCACTTTATTGGGTGGAAATAGATTTTATTTTATATAATTAGATTGTTGTATGGTCGATAGTTGATGAATAGTTCCGTGCCAAGGCTTATTCACATATCTGGCACGTGAAGTTAGATGTTAGTTGTCTTTCCGGCCAACGGCCACTGTCTCAATCTTCCTGATGCAATCTTGGTAGAGAGCTTGTACCAAGACTACAGTTCCAGTGGTAGAGAGCTTGTACCACAACAGCAAACTCCACTTTTACTTTGGTTATTATAGTCAGGAAGCTGTCACTAGCCTAGTGCCAGTAACAAACCCACAAATTCAATGAAATACACACAGGTACGATGATTTGGCACAAATTTAGCTGTGCCGCTGCTAGACTATGACTGCTTTTCTTTAGTTATGTCTTCAATATATGGTGAAGCAAGTCAAACTTCTGGTCTATCAATCGACCTGTTTAAGGGAACGTTTTTCTACAAATGGCGTCCAGCCTTCCAATTTTTTTCTCAATATCCCCTACGCTGGCCAATAGAAATCGGCGTCTATCAAATTTTGAATTCAAAATAAAAAATCCCCACTGCAAAAATACTGTGTGTTTTTCGGTACGTTGGTTAGTCTGCCTGAGGCTTTACTTTGCAAAAATATATTTTTAGTTTCGGGCCAACCAATAACCTCTCTCCCTCCTTCTAACTACAGCCAATCAGATTCCATGTACCCTCTTATGCCTCTTTTTTCAAAATTGCGTCCCCAAATGTTACCGATAAGATAAGCAAGGATGATAGTCCGTTCGTCAGTCTGTTCTAACATATATAGTATTTTGATGATATCTTCGCTAATAATGGGGCGATTTTATATATGGAAACATATTAGTGACCAGAAGACTGTTATCTATCAGTATACATACATTTTATGGTCCTAAGTATTATAATTCGTATTTCCATATTTTTTCCATGTAAGTCGTCAATATTATTTAAATCTAGAAAACCACCATCTTTTTCCCTCTCTCCAACGCTTTTTTTCAAACTAAAACGACAGTGTCCGTGTTACGTCAGAATTTACGCTACAATACAAAAAATGAGGGCTGTGTGTGTGTTTATACATTTCCACTGCGTGAATATAAGGCGATGCAAGTATTGGCCTTGTGTCGTATTTTCAAAACCGCCAAAGCCATCTCGCGCGTTCGTTACAATTTTTGATTCCAAACAACGCGTGTCGATGGCGGTCTTCTGTCGCTCCTTTCCCCTCCTTAGTGTCTCTCATTCCGTCTAGAACAAAAATTTACGGGCTGTATGAGCAACGACCATCGTAATAATCGAGCATTTTCATGCTTTGCCTGTGACAAAAATACGAGCGGCTGATGATCCGTTTGGACCACGAATGTTCTACCATAGAAATAGATCTGGAACTTTTTTATAGCCCAGATTAAAGCTAAACACTCTTTCTCACTTGTTGAATAGTTTTGTTCCGCTTTGTTCAACTTGCGGCTAGCATAAGCGACTGGGTTCAGTTCCCCATCTTGTGAAGTGGACCTTTGTAATAATGTGGCTCCTAATCCCACGTTACTTGCGTCCGTTCTCACAACAAATTCTTGACTCAAGTCAGGCAATTTCAAAATAGGCTTGCTTGTGAGCTTTTCTTTTAACTCTTGGTATGCCAATTCACACTGCGCTGACCAAGTAATTTTATCAGGATTTCCCTTACGAGTTAAATCCGTCAGAGGAGCACATGTAGAGTTAAAATTTTTAATGTACTTTTGATAAAATCCACACGACGACACGAAAGATCGCACATCTTTCTTTGTTTGTGGCCTCGGTGCTCTTTGTAATTTCTCTAGGTTCTTGGGGTCAGGGGTCATGCTACCCTGATATACTGTATGTCCAAAGAACTCCAACTCTTCACATCCAATACAACATTTGGTTGGTCTAGCAGTCAGGTTTGCCTCTCTGAGTCTATCAAATAATATATTCAAAGAGTTAACGTGTTCTTCAAATGTTTCAGTAGCGATGAGGATATTATCCATGAAATTCGTGATACATGGATTATTCAGGGGATCCAACAATTTTTGCATCATCCTAGAAAACACACTCGGAGCATTTTTCAACCAAAACGGCAACATGTTGAACTCATAATGTCCTTCCGAGGTGCTAAAAGCTAAATAAGGTCGAACCGCAGGCTTTACTTGAATTTGATAATAGCCTTTGCTCAGATCCACCTTAGAAAAATATTTTGCCTTGTTAAGCCTGGCAATCAATTGATTTGTATCAGGTAATGGATCCACCTGACCTTCTGTGACAGCATTCAGTTTCCTGTAATCTATGCACAGTCTATGTTCCCCAGATGGTTTCCTCAACAAAACCACACTAGAGCTATAAGGAGATTCACTGTGAGAAATAATCCCTTCTTTCAATAAGTAATCTATCTCCTCTTTCAAAGCTTTTTCTTTAGCGAAAGGAATAGAATAGGCTCTCATACAGATGGGTGTTGGGTCTGTTAACTTCATATCATATTCCAACAAATTGGTATGCCCCGGTTTATCCGTTAACACGTCTGTATGTTCATCCAGAACCTTTTGAACCTTCTCCCTCTGATTTTTCGTCAAGTGTTTACTGACTTTTACCTGTGCAGCTGTCTCACAGGGGTTTAGGGGGTATTCGTGAGAGGCGAGTGGTTCGTTTTTCATCTCCGTTGCGATAGACAAGGTCATTAAGTCTGTTCCTTCCTGGATGTGTCTGTCCAGATATTTCTTTAGAAGGTTCACATGATAGATTTTCTCTTTCCCCTTCTTATCTATCTTGTAATTTGTTCTAGACACCTTCTCTAGAACCGTATATGGACCTTGCCATCCAATTTGCAACTTGTTACTGCTGCCGTGTAGTAGAAGAAGCACCTTCTCTCCTACAGCTAGTTCCCTATCCTTCGCTTTCTTATTATAATATGCAGCGTGTTTTTTCCTGGCTTCTCTCAAATTATCATTAGCAAGTTTCCAGCCAGTTTTAAGACGAGTGGTCAGCTCGTTCACATATTGATATGATGAGGTAACAGTCTCTTCTGCCTTCTCATCAGTCCACGTCCTCAATAAGGCTTCCAATGGACCTTTTATTGGCCTCCCAAATAATAGGTTTGCCGGTGCCATTCCGGTATATTTATGTGGAACTTCCCGGTAAGCAAACAACGCAGCGGGTAAATATTGATCCCACGTATCAGGTTTTTCATGTGCCAGCTTTCTCAGGATAGAAATGAGAGTCCCATTGAACCTCTCTACCTGGCCGTTCCCCTGGGGGTGATACGGACTACAGTGAAAGTGCTTGGCTTGGAACAACCTAAAAATTTCTTCTGTTAGTTTCCCCTTGAACTGTGAGCCATTATCAGTCAAGATTTGATGCGGGAATCCTAACCTCGTGAATATAGTAAGTAATGCCTCTGCCACATGCTTCGAATCGATTGACGACAGGGCTACCGCCTCTCCCCACATAGAACAAGTGTCCATCAGAGCGAGGATGTAACTGTTCCTCCTTTTGGTCCGAGTGAGAGGTCCCACAATATCCACTGCAACTCTCTCAAAAGGTGTTCCCACTATGGGCATCTCCCCTAGAGTTGCTGGGGCAGTCAAATGCTTTGGAGCTACCCTTTGACATTCTGGACAGGATTTTACATATCTCTTTGTATATTCCGTTATCCCTGGCCAGAAATAATGACAAGCTATATTATGTCCTGTTGCGCTGATCCCCATATGACCACTGAAAGGGATCGCATGTCCTAACTCCATCACTTTCTTCCTATATGAAGTGGGAAGAACCAGCTGTCCGTGACCAGTGGATCCAGTTCCAGCCTTCCTATAGATCAGTTTATTCTTCATATAGTAGTCTCCTTTGCTTGGAGGTGTATGGTATTTAGGCAATTTTTTTTAAACACTGCTTGAGTGATCTGTCCTCAGCCTGTGTCTTCCTCATCTCCTCTGGATGAGTATTTATAGGATTATCCTCCTCCTTCTTTGACTGTGATCTGGTCTGCACTGTTGCCATGATCACAGGTCTCTTGGGATTCCCCAAGAAGACATACCTACACCCCAATATCAGAGGGTAGATTGGTTCGTTTATCACTGCTGCTTTGATTACGCCTTCCACATAGCGAATTTTCACAGTTATCCTGGCAATGGGAAATGTCATGGTTGCTACGTCCTTAGTTGCCCCTTGTATCTCCACTGTTTCTGTCGTATACTGATCTGAACTCACAACAGAATCAAAATCTAATCCAGTATCATAAAGGCACCTGATGGTGCCCATTGCATACAACACAGGGGGGTGATAAGGTTCCTCTGTCCAGGGGGTTTGTCCTTTATCCCTTGTTCCCATAGCAAGAAGGTAGAAGGTTTCACAAACGTATGAGTGTCCTACACCCACCATAACTTTCCTTGGTGGAAAGGTTTTCTTTCATCATATTTTCAGTCATTGAACTGTGGGTTTCTACTGGATATTCAACTCTTGGCCTATCAAAGTTGGGTTTACCTCGGTTTCCCTGATCTTTATTTTCAAATTTATTAGAGTTTTGTGGGGCCCTATAATTTTCTAAATGCCTTCTTAGTACCACATAGCGAGCCTGATTCACAGTTATCCTCACCCAACCTCTCTGGCACCTTGTTCCATGGGTCTGGAGCCATAGACTGCTCATGGTTGGGTCTTCCCCACAGTCCATTAGGTTTCCAATCCTTGTACGTCTCCCCAGACAAAAGTTTGGCATTTCTAAACTTCTTACGATAAAAATTCACTGTTTCTTCATAAGTCGTATACTGATGGCATTCTAAACTTCTTACAGAAAATTCACCATTCTTCTCAAACTAACAACAAAAGCCAGCTTAACCATGTCATAATTGTCTTGGTCATCCCCTCTGAAAGACTCTTCACAACAGCCCAATTGTAGCTAAAATCAAATAATGACTCTATGTCATCATCTTTCTCAACAAAATGGCTAAATGAAACCTGGCTGAGTTGAGGCCCCCTGACTGGCAGTGCATCAGAGGTAGAGGGGCTGTTACATCTTCACAAAATTCAAACTGATAACTCGTGCTCCCTCTGGAATCTCTTCTCCTTTTCTGCTCCCTTTCAGCGGCCAGTTCCTTTCCTTTTCCCTTTCAGCAGCCCTTGTCTTTATCTTCTTCCTTCAAATGTTTTCATATCCGCCTCCAATGCCCTAAGGTAACCGTTTAATCTCTTTATCTGTTAATTTTCTTTCTTTTTCTTACATCTCTTGCAATAAATTTATCAACTTCAGTGTTATGACCAGCTCTGGCCCATCCCCCATTTTTTGCACAGCACATTTACACCTTGGCCAACTTTCTGTCTTGGTGTTCTAAGACAAGTGCCGACTATTTCTTGGCCGTGACATTCATAACTGATTTTCAATTTTAAAGTCATTTATCTTTCTTATAGAATATTTTTTTAACTGTGGGTTTCAATATTGCATTAATAATAATTGGATAATTTTAAATCCCGGAAGCTACCCAATTGTGGTGGATTTTGATGTTATCAAAGTTGGAAGGCCCCTTCTAACAATTGATAGGGTGTGTTCTCGGGAACCTTTCTGCCCACCCTGAAGATCTCACTCAGCGTATTTTTACAAATTTATTAAATGTCTAGGGTAATGTAAGTGTGGTGTGATGGTAACCCAATACACAAACACACACTGTGATAAACGAGCGCAAAGGCCTTATTGCTCTATCTTTTCCTACATCTTTCGTATTGTATTTTCTACGATATTTGCTCTTTCACCCCACATTTGCTATCCCATATTTGCTATTTCATCGTTGTGATTACTCGCGACCGGTATCTTGAGAACCACATTTGTTCTTTCATCGGGGGAAATAAAAGTCCTTTGATTGAGTCCCCATACGTGACATTATCGTTTGACGCCCACATTGCATCGTGATAAATCTGGTGAAAACACATTTGGTCATCTCAATCAGACATCTGGGCATGCTGTAATTTCTGTGACACCACATTGGACGCCCAGCTTGGCCAGGTGAACAATAAACAATGTTTAGCACTTTTGCATTAGCCCGCCAATTATTCCATTTGAGAAGGGACAGCAATTTGAAACTTTCTCCCGCCAGGTCTGGAGCCATGTGAATGAGTGACTCTCTGGATGTCGGATCCAAGAAACACATTGGACTTCCAGATCATGAGCGTCTAGAGGAAGGAGTCCAGTTTTTACTTTAGGAAGAGATCTTGCCTAAAACACGGTCAGAGTGGATATAATTCAATTCTGTGATGAATTGTGTTCTTAAAGGATTTTGCAATGTCCTTATTTCTTTTCCACAGCTAAAATGTGCGAGGTTTCCAAATAATTCTTTTCATAACTGATTAATAAAATCAGAAGATTTTCAGAAGATGATAGGATTGGGGGTAATTAATAGTTCATACTTCACCTTCATCATCATCACAGTCTCCCGTGCGCACACACTTTCATGCACAAGATATTTAGCATCATTAGAATTGAACTCAGAGAGAGATGAATAATGAGCAGTAGTATAAATGAAAGTCAACCAGTGATGTTAAATGTGAAAAACTTATGAAGACTTTTGTGTGTCTTCAGTTCATCAGAAGTCTGAGTCTACACGCAACGTGTGTGACGTCTAACCAGAAATAAGTTATCAAAAACGGACATTTGGCTAGCAGAATTCGCCATAGGACATCTTTCATTCCTCAATGTGGCGTGAGGTTTTATTTGGCTGTAGGATCAGTATAGTACTGACAATTACAGAAATAGAATTTCTGCAGAAAATGGTGACGTCCCAGTGTCTGAGAGAACTACTGGTATCACAAATTAGTTACGGCTGTGAATGATCTGATCTCGAGAAATTAGTAGAGAGGAGACCGACATAAATTGCCACCTCCGCTGTGTAACTAACTGTGATATTAAGACAAGGAAACAGATTCTACTTAACAATGATAAAATTGACAAGTCTTCAAATACAATTTCCTTATTATTTATTTAGTATATACACTATCTACTCTTGTGCTGAAGGGTGAATGTTGGAAAATGGAATGTAATGGATTTGTAAGTTTACAAATGATTTACAAATATATATATATTACAAGTCTTCCAATTATAGGAACAAAAAATTTATATCAGATGTGCTGTTACTCAATTATAATACATGTATCAGCTGGGCTGTTAATTACGTATAATTTATATATATATATATATATATATATAATATATATATATATATATATATATATATATATATATATATATATATATAATATATATATATATATATATATATATATAATTTATCAGCTATGATCTTATTATTGTCTCTTGCTACGCTAATTCACTTTCTCGTCACTGACACTAGCTTTTGCTCAAAATGCTGACAGAAATGGTACTAATGTGTACTCATCTCTCTAAGTTCTTCTTTGTTTGGTTCACACAACAACGGCTGAGGTCGTTCCTTTAGCCCACCCAAGACTGAGGGGGACCAAAGATGTAGATTCTGTGCAACCTCTATGCTCCTGCGGAGTTCCAGGCAGCTGGATTGACGACCCCGATGACACGGTAACAAAGAAAAATATGGGCTAATTTCTGGAGCCCACACTCTCAGTTTGCAGCTGATGACGACTCCACGAATAAAACGAATAAATCTGTAACAAAGAAAAATATGGGCTAATTTCTGTAGTGTGGGTGAAATGAGCGTGTCTCAGGTGTCTGCATGTAGGATGAATGACAACATGGCTCAGTATGATTTAGCAAATAGCGAGACAAGACAGGTGTCTACTTGCAAAACATTCTTTCTGATAAACTAATACATGGATACATTCAATAATATAAATTCAATACATGAATACATCCAATAATATAAATTCAATACATGAATACATCCAATAATATGTATTCAATACATGAATACATCCAATAATATGTACACCTAGGTGTGATACAACCATTTCCTTCCCCCTATAATACACCAGGCCCCCTCTGACAAGTGCTATAATATATCCTAACAATATTGTTATGTTCTTATGATAGGAGTATATGAGACGAGGACTTTTTGGTGATATATCAGGTGGGAGTTATAGGAGACAATAGATTGGTGTTAGATGAGACAACAGATTGAGTCCTAACAAGGACTGTTTTGGTTATATTTCAGTTGGTTTTATCTGAGATAATAGACTGAAGTTATAGGAGACAATAGATTGAGTTATAGGAGACAATAGATTGAGTCCTAACAAGGACTGTTTTGGTTATATTTCAGTTGGTTTGAGATAATAGATTGAAGTTATAGGAGACAATAGGTTGAAGTAAGAGTCCTATTAGTCTTCGTCTTCATCAATCCATATCAGGAAATACAATCCTTACTGATACATTCATAGTGAACCAAAATATATTAAATATATACAGGTGTAGGTAGTATAAATGACACACAACAAATACCAACATTATAGACCTGCTGTACCTATTTTCCTACCAGTTTATAGTAAATTATATTTACCCTCTAAGATTTTTTAAACCGGCCAGGTTTTGACTCGACTTAGTGAAGCAGGCTGCAGGTTAATGCACTCCAGGTAAGCTATAAATCAAAGTTGACAGCTCCTCTTATTCAGTCGGTCGTCTCTCTGGCTTCAATTTTGCATAAAATTTATCTTAAGCGTTACCTTAAGACGCAGCAATAGAGACCGCAGTCAGCGACTCATAGCTTGACTGCCTGCGTCAGGACCAGCGAACCAGAGCTGGTCAAGACCGTGCTCCACCTCCACGTGGTGGTCCTGGAAACAGTCTACAGCAATGCAGGCTGGCTGAGCGAGTACGAATCGCAATGGGAAGGCAAACCCGGTCCTAAAAAATGCCGTGCAGAAGTCGGATGTGTCGACCGAAAGGTGCAGATATCACAGCTACGTTGGAAACAGACACAACGCAACCACCGTCCTTTTCAGGGCGAACGAAGAAGAAGAAGAAGAATGCTTAAGCAAAGCTTTTGGTTGGTTCCTGGCGGAGCAAGCTGATTGGTTTCCTGCAGTTTAGTCCCAAGCGTCGTACAGCCTAATTTTATTCTGTTTTTTTTCCGCCATCTTGCTGTGAAACAGACTACAACGCAACCACCTTCCCTTTTCAGGGCGAACGAAGAAGACGAATAAGAATGCTTAAGCAGCAAGCTAGATTGGTTTCCTGCAGTGCCCAAGCGCGACCTGTTTTTTTTTTCATCCGTGAACAAAACAGGGCTTAAGTTTTTTTCCTGGCGTAACTTCTTGTAATTTATTCCGGCTCAGCAACTGTGCGTTGATTGGCTGGGGCAAATTTGTATCCCGACATAATGATTTAACAAAGTAGTGGGGTTACACACACTCGTTTCACGACACTCAATTAAAAAGGAATATTGTCTCACCCACAAGTCAGAAGGTTGACGCAGCATTTTTCGTCACCCATATACTGCTTGCTCACAAGTTCAATACATCGTTATTACAAGTTCAATACAGTTATCATAAATTCACATCACTCGAAAGATCATTATTATCTGAAGTCAAGCAAAAGAGCTCAAAAGAGGAATCTCATATTGATACCAAGTGCAACACACTCTTAAGCGCATTCTATGAAGCAGACTCTATATATTTTATGAATCACGGCTACATACGCAAGATTATTAGTCTACATATTACTAACATTTCGTGAAGATATCCAGTCTGGCCAGTACCCTCGGGAGATTAGACAACAGACCTTTTGTTCATATGACAGCTATTAACTGTTGATCAACACTACAGAGATATACTCAAACAGTGAAGGAATATACATAAATATTTCGTCAGCGTTCTCAGTACGACAACAGTTTGCATCAGAACGTCCTCGACTTAGAGATACCCCACTCGACATAACGTATAACAACTTGGGACATTGTATGCCTACACGTGAATCATCATATCAATGCGAAGCATTTAGAGACACATGGACTGTGTAGATTACTCACCATTTTGGTAACACGTATCATATCACATCATCATTTCGTTTTGCACCAGTTCATTCTTAATTAACTACTACTTAATTAACTGCAATTTTATTATCTCATCTGTGTGTTTTGCGTGAATCGTCTTTCACCATCATCACGTTCTAACCATTACTAACCCTATATGTGTGGATATTTAATTAATAAACCCAACGATCGTTTGATCATTATCTAGTTTGTTAATGTATCACTCGTGCTGTCGGTGTTACATATTCACCTATAGGAACCTTTCTCTACTCAGATGAGGTTGGGGACTTTTTCTTTACGGGATCTAAGGGCAGAAGCTAAGGTCGTGGGGAAACAGAACTCTTTCCATAATTAATTAGAAAACACTGTCCAGTGGAAAGCATTCGCATTCCTGTCTTCTTGTCCCTATCTCGAATAGGTCTTTATTCTTTCTTAACGAGCCAATTTCTAGAGTCCTTATGCCTAATATCTCATAGACTATTCCTGGCAAAAACTACTGTCGTAGTTACCCCAGTACTCACCACACGACACACACACACACACACACACACAGATATTAAATTCTATGATCAACTCAACTAACACAGTGTTTTAAATTTGGTATTTAACAAATCTTTTTACAATTTATTTAGTCCTGAACCTAATATTATTTTGGTCAGGACTATCAAGATCAAATGAAATCAATTTATATATATATATATATATTCAATTTTAGTTGAACAAAAAGGGACAATCTGTCCAAACACATAATTTAAATTCTAATAATGGTGTTAATATATCTTTCTACTGTTTAACTGGTACTAGATGGCGGGTTGGGGGTTTTTACATCATCCCCTGTCTTTATTCACAAATATTATGTTCACTTTATTGGGTGGAAATAGATTTTATTTTATATAATTAGATTGTTGTATGGTCGATAGATGATGAATAGTTCCGTGCCAAGGCTTATTCACTTATCTGGCAAGTGAAGTTAGATGTTAGTTGTATTTCCGGCCAACGGCCACTGTCTCAATCTTCCTGATGCAATCTTGGTAGAGAGCTTGTACCAAGACTACAGTTCCAGTGGTAGAGAGCTTGTACCACAACAGCAAACTCCACTTTTACATTGGTTATTATAGTCAAGAAGCTGGCACTAGCCTAGTGCCAGTAACAAACCCACAAATTCAATGAAATACACACAGGTACGATGATTTGGCACAAATTTAGCTGTGCCGCTGCTAGACTATGACTTCTTTTCTTTAGTTATGTCTTCAATATATGGTGAAGCAAGTCAAACTTCTGGTCTATCAATCGACCTGTTTAAGGGAACGTTTTTCTACAAATGGCGTCCAGCCTTCCAATTTTTTTCTCAATATCACCTACACTGGCCAATAGAAATCGGCGTCTATCAAATTTTGAATTCAAAATAAAAAATCCCCACTGCAAAAATACTGTGTGTTTTTCGGTACGTTGGTTAGTCTGCCTGAGGCTTTACTTTGCAAAGTATATTTTTAGTTTCGGGCCAACCAATAACCTCTCTCCCTCCTTCTAACTACAGCCAATCAGATTACATGTACCCTCTTATGCCTCTTTTTTCAAAATTGCGTCCCCAAATGTTACCGATAAGATAAGCAAGGATGATAGTCCGTTCGTCAGTCTGTTCTAACATATATAGTATTTTGATGATATCTTCGCTAATAATGGGGCGATTTTATATATGGAAACATATTAGTGACCAGAAGACTGTTATCTATCAGTATACATAAATTGTATGGTCCTAAGTATCATAATTCGTATTTCCATATTTTTTCCATGTTAGTCGTCAATATTATTTAAATCTAGAAAATCACCATCTTTTTCCCTCTCTCCAACGCTTTTTTTCAAACTAAAACGACAGTGTCCGTGTTACGTCAGAATTTACGCTACAATACAAAAAATGAGGGCTGTGTATGTGTTTATACATTTCCACTGTGTGAATATAAGGCGATGCAAGTATTGGCCTTGTGTCGTATTTTCAAAACCGCCAAAGCCATCTCGCGCGTTCGTTACAATTTTTGATTCCAAACAACGCGTGTCGATGGCGGTCTTCTGTCGCTCTTTTCCCCTCCTTAGTGTCTCTCACTCCGTCTAGAACAAAAATTTACGCCTCGATTTTTTCAAACATGTAATATTTTTATTTTCCCTTACAGTAAGGCCTATTGAAAGCGATACGTTTGCAGGCGGGGCGAAGAAGCTAATCGCAACCCAATATTTTATTTCTACCTGATTTTGACTTGATACTCTATAATGGTTTATCTAATTTATCGATTGTATTGAGGATATCACTACAATCTTAAACAATGCAGTAATACAATTCCTTTAATCCTTTCCTTTATTCCTGATGTGTGTCCCATTCCTTCAAGAAATAATTCTTTAAATGCTTTTCTAAAACTATGAACACACTTTCCGCCACCATTCTCAAATTATTTGAATACTGTCACGAGAGGGTAGATGTTATTGAAAATAATAAGTTATCCTAGACACAAAGTTGTATCAGGTGATACCAGGATAGTGCCAGATAAGAGTCTGGTCTTATAAGTAATACCCCCTTCTCTGAAAAGAGTAAAGGTTTATAGATATCAAAGGCAGGATCAAGCTGTATAAGTTCCTAGAGAAGATGGTAATATATTACTCTAGGGACCTACTTGCTTTTCTCCAGATCCTCCTCTGTTAATATTATTATATTTTTATTATTATTATTAACTCTGCTAGGGGTATTTAACTAGGGTATCTACCAACAACACCCGTGTGTTACCGGGGCCCGAAAGGGGAGCAAAGAATAGTAACACTGTCCCCTGCCAAGCATGTCGTAGAAAGCGACTAAGGAGGGTTGGGCATGGGGCCGGTTACCCCATCCTGTAAAAAAAATTTAAACCACAAAAAACTTCAACAAATATGGACAAGTCAAATAAAGAAAATAAAACACAGCCATCCAAGACAGGGGAAGGTCCTCTCATGGGGAGGCGTATGATGCAACACAGAGAAAGCCGAAAGGAGTCTGTGTTGCTGACTAACCTTCTTTCTTAAACGAACAAGGGAAAGTGGCGCAAGTAGCAGCAGAAATGAGGGAATAAACAGAGGTGAAAATGATGAGGAGAACATGGAAAGAACTTGAGATGATGGCACGTGACAGGAGGACTTGGCATGTGTTTGTTGAAGGCCTATGCTCCTTTGGGAGTGGAGGGTTATGAATGAATCTACCAACAAGAACTGTAACTTAACTTAAATAATTTAAGTAAGTCTGCTGGTAAATATTTACAATTTATTGTTACAGGTTTTCTTTTCTGTTTGAAAATCTTTCAAAGAAAATCAAATTTTATGTACATCATTTAAATAAATAAAACATTTGAATTTATTTCTAAATTAGCACAAGTCACTCAAGTTGTAGCAAGTCCTTCGCTCTTGGTTGAACTAGCTGTTTGAATATCTATGTCTTTATAACATTGTTATTTTACTGCCATTTGATTTAGGCTGTCACTGACTATACTTATGCCCACCAAAAGTCATCATAAAATATGTTTTTATTAGAATCTTTATGTTTAATATAGTGGTGTCATCAGGATATTCTGACCAGTAGCCTTGTGTGGTCACTTATCTGGTGTAGTGAAGTCTGTCACACTCCTGACATGGAAGGAAGTCACATGAAGTTCCTCCAGGCAGTGGATACTGGATAACTGGCCCTATAGACAACAAGGGCGCTCGCACCACAGGGTCCAGCAGTAGTGGCTGACTCTTTAAAGCGTGTGTGTTTTACAGAATATAACCCACAGGCACATACAGTCGAGCTGTTAATGGTTAGAATGATCTGCTCTCAGGTACAAAAGGCAAAGGCACTCTTCATTAACACTTGTATTCTTTTTCCGCTCGCTGTGATTTTCAAAATATGACTGGCCTAATTCCGTTTTAGAGCACATCCTATATATAGCCCAAGGTCGGACGCCAGAGGGAGTTTACTACCACTATGTGTTTTGCGTTCAGAAATGCAGGCACACATTTGTCCAGCTGTATAAACTAGGTAAACTATGAATTCAAATATCTTCATTATTCCTGAAGCGATTTCCTTCATCTATGGCTTAAAACACGCCCTGTATTATTCTACATCTTCCTATCTATTAGGATTTTACTTTCCTAAGTCCATTTTATTCTATGCGTACTCTAAACAGCAAAATTATGGACTAACCTGGGGTTTCGATGCATTCAACCAGAGATTTCTCCCTTCCTATAGTACTATTCGTGGAAGTCTC
This sequence comes from Oreohelix idahoensis, assembly GCA_024509875.1. Taxonomy (NCBI): domain Eukaryota; kingdom Metazoa; phylum Mollusca; class Gastropoda; order Stylommatophora; family Oreohelicidae; genus Oreohelix; species Oreohelix idahoensis. Next base: position 380,300 of record JAMPIV010018681.1, on the reverse strand, counting down.
TGCACAGACGTGTAGAGCAACGTTCCCAGTATTGCATTAGTGACCACTTCCAGGTGGTGCTTCTTTCATAATGCTGTAATTAAATGTCATCTTCCACTTGGTTCCACAGATTTGGACTGGCCATTTTGACGGCCTAATGCTTTAGTAAACACTGCATAACGGTACCATCTGATTGGTCCGTGTATCATGCAGTTCTCGCAAAGTATGGCGCGCGGTTTGGGTTATAGTTACTCAGAATGACGTGTTGTGAAACAGACCACTTCACGACAAATATACACAGGCTTGGTTTTTTCTCCAGAAATTACACAGTGGTTTAAAACACATCTACACTTCCTAACGCACAATTTGATTAATTAATAGAAATATATATATTTATATACATTCTTTCTTACCCTCAAGTACATACAGTCGAGCTGTTAATGATCATAGAGTCTGCTCTCAGATGCAGAAGGCAATGGAAGTTTGACTGACCGCCTGGCGCTCTTTACTGTATTTGAAAATTTTGTAGCCTGCTTTCGCAAGAGGGCAAGTCCTTATATAGGTCAGGGCCGAACGACATAGAACGCAGTTATGCTGAAGTGTGTTGCATACTCAAATATCGGCATACATTTGTCTAGATGTGCGTGTATGGAAAACTAGGAATTTAAATATCTTCCTTATTCCTGGAGCGATTTCCTTCATCTTAGGCTTAAAGTACGCCCTGGATTAGTCTTTATCTTTCTCGATAATTGTCTTTTCTTCACATACGTCTATCTTTCATAGGCGTAGCCTAAACAGCAAACTTCTCGACTTGCCTAATGTTTCGATGCATTCCACTCGAGATTTCTCCATTCGTATAATGCTATTGGTGGAAGTCTTTACACCTGCTTATCAAGTAACATTCCTATTATTAAATTGCTGACCTCTTCCATGCGGTACTTCGCTCATAATGCTGTAGTTTACCTCCAATTCCAATAAGGTTACACAGATTTGAGACTGGCCATGTTGAATGCCTAATACTATTGTAAACAAACGAATAAGGACGCTGTTTCATTGGTCCGTCTAGGATACACTGTTATAAAGTATGGCGTACCGTTGTGGTATGAATGACGTTATGTGAATCAGAATTCACGACAAGATATATATATATATTCGAGTCAAAAGGTAACCTTAATATTTTTTATTAACAGAATATGCACAAATAGGAATGAAAGCACTTAATCACTTTTCAACATAGTCCCCACCACGTTCAATGCAGGTGTGCCAGCGCTTCCTTAATGCCAGGATTCCGCGAGAAAGAAAATTCTTCTGACTAACTGCGTAGCCACGTGTGCACCGCCTCTTTCACCTCATCGTCCGTGCTAAACTTCTTGCCACCGAATGCCTCCTTGAGGGGTCCAAACAAATGATAATCACTCGGTGCAAGGTCCGGTGAATATGCAAGATGTGGAAGATACTCCAAACGCAGATTCGTGATTTTCGTTACTGTCGCACGAGCTGTGTGCGGCCGCGCGTTATCTTGCTGTAACAACACACCAGAACTGAGCAAACCGCGACGTTTTGACCTGATTGCAGGTTTCAAGTGGTTCTGAAGCAGATCAGAGTATGATTCGCTGTTTATAGTGAGTCCCCTGAGCATGTAATGTTCCATGATTGGGCCTTTACAGTCCCAGAAGGGCGTGAGAATCAATTTGCCGGCTGACCGCGTTGTACGGAACTTCTTTGACACCCCACTTTTAAACTTCCTGTGCCACACATAAACCTGCTGAAGCGACACACAAGCGTCCCCATACTGCCTCTTCATCCTCTAATGAATGTCTGCTGGTTTCTCACCCTCACTACCCAAAATCCTTCTCTCGTGCATGCTTCCAAGGGAGCGGCCATCTTGGCTATGGTTTGCTGACGTCAATACTTCTCAGCAGGACGACGGGCCTGCGCACACTGGTACCTCAAGCGGGAGGGCATAACATATATACCTGTCACAAAAAGTAGGAGATATTGAATTTAAAAGTTATCCAAAGACAATATATTTCAAATTAGTTCATTTATTCCTTCGTACAAGTAAAGTTGAGCATCATAACGAGACATTTGCGGTATAAGAAGTGTTATGGCTTTACTCACATGATTTTAGTCGCACTGGCAACCAAGACGGGGTAGGTACTTCATTTTCACAAAAATATTCCAATATTTCTAAAAACGTGTAGGGCCCCCAATTGCCGCTAAACATGCATTGCAACGACGTCTCATACTGCAAATAAGCCTTCTGATGTTGTCTTGAGGAATTCTCTGCCACTCCTGCTGAAGGGCCTGGGCTAACTGCTGAAGAGTCTATGGAGCGGCTGGACGTTGTTGGACGCGTCTATTCAGGAGGTCCCACAAATGCTCAATAGGAGACAGGTCGGGGGACATCGGCGGCCACGGTAACTTCGGATATGCTGCATCTGAAGGTGATCTTGGACGACGCGAGCACGGTGAGGACGTGCATTGTCATCCTGGAAGATGAAATCTGGTCCGTGCCGTTGAGCAAATGGCACAACAATAGGTTCGATGATGTTGTCACGGTAGTAGAGCCCTGTGATATTGACCTGGCATATGTGAAGGTCGGTCCTGTCATTCATACAGATGCCTGCCCACACCATTACACTGCCACCTCCATAACGGTTGTGTGCAACAGTTGCAGGAGGCTGGTAACGTTCACCTCGCCGTCGCCAGACACGTATTCAACGATCATGAAAATTCAAAACGAAACGGGACTCATCAGAAAACATCACTGATGCCCACTGTTGATTGGTCCACCGATGATGACGTTGGCACCAATCCATTCTTGCTCGCCTGTGTTGTGGTGACATGGGCAAAGCTACAAACGGTCTGCGTGAGGACGCCAGTTGCACTTGGTGCAAACGGTTTCGTACTGTCTGAGTTGAGACCCGGATCCCAGTGGTCTGTTGAAGGTGTTGCTGAAGTCTAGTAGCATTTAGAGTCCGAGTTCTGAGGGCCTGAGTAACAAGAAGTTGATCTTGGCGGCGTGTAGTGACTCTTGGGCGGCCAGTCCGAGGCAGATCAGCCACTGTGCGGAAATGTTGATACTTGTTCCACAGTCTGCTGACAACTGACTGTGAAACATTGAGGTTCTGAGCAGCATCCACTTGCTGACTTCCGGTTTGCAACATGCCTATGCCTATCCATCTCTGCTGTTCTGTCAAACGTTCCATGGCGAAGGAAAGAAATTTTATCTGTTGCAGAGTCTTTTTATACCTGTCCGTGGTGAGTAGTGTTCATCAAACCCGAGATACACGCATTTTTGTGAAAAATAATAATGTGTGAACTTTACGGATGGGCCCCCACCTCTGTTCTTGGGATTGGCTTACTCATCACGAGTCACCAGGTCAACATGATATTGCACGTGAGAGTGGAAAAGAGCGTGCTCGATATGTCCGTACAACCATTAAAATACGAAATCCACTCTGTTGTAAAATAATACATACCATCTTAAAATATCCCCTACTTTTTGTGACCAGTATATGTAGTAAAACCGTATACTACGTGATTTTGACTTGATTATATATATATAATGATAATAATAATAATAATAAATTCTTTAAGCACCAAACACGACGTTATTTTTTGACTGGTTACTTGTGATGAGATCTGTGAAATTGGAATAAAATAAATTATTGGCCTCTCCTTGATATGATTCTAATGGGTGTTCTAGTTAGCTTTCACTGAAAGCACAATACAATGCGTGATGTTGCCATATTTTCCCGATAAGATAATGCGGATGTCTCTAAAACACTGACCATGTACCAGGAAAAGATTGATAGGTAAGCCTATTCTTTTAGTGCATAGCGTTCGCTCAACGCACAGCGCAATGCACTCCTTGTCTGTACTTTTAAAAAGAAAAGCTGGTGCGAATGTTTCTTTCGTTTCAAACACAGACTTCAGAATTTCATTATGAACACTCTTAATGGGCCGATTTCTCACCGGCTATGTAATATTCGTTAAATTAAGGCAACTACGAGTACAGATACATGTCCATTAGCTGTGTTGTTTTTAATTACTTTGAATCGTCAATTTTAGATAGTAACACATGAGTCAAGGTGTTGATGTTGCACCAGTTATTACTATCTTGATAGCTATGAATTGGTAGTGGTGCACCACTTCGCACACCTGAGGTCAACCATCAACGACAAACACTCTCTCTCTCTCTCTCTCTCTCTCTCTCTCTCTCTCTCTCTCTCTCTCTCTCTCTCTCTCTCTCTCTCTCTCTCTCTCTCTCTCTCTCTCTCTCTGTGGATACCGAAATTGACAGCCTCATTGCTAAAGCTGCAACCATCTTCTATAGCGCAAACTGGCCGAATGGTCATGGCAAATGCTATGATAATGCTACACTTGGCCGAACGAGGTCAACAGGTACGCTACAATAACTTGCGAGTTCCTGCTTATACAGGGAGTGGTGTTGCCCACACGTATATTAATATTTCCGCATTCTTTTTCTTTTTTTTTTTTTTAAGTAAATGACGAGGACGGTAGACACGGCCCACCATGTTGTATAGCTAGCCTTATACTAACCCAAACCCTGTGTCGAGCTTTGTCAAACAACTAGCCTTAACCCTGACACCAACCCTGTTTCGAGCTTTGTCAAAATTAATAACGCCCGTGTATGTTGAAACAGGTTTCAACATAAAGAGATAATAGATCAGATGAAAGAACGCATGCTTATCGCATTCCTTGTTTAACTGACACCCAGAGAAACTTCACGGTGTAACTGACACCCAGAGAAACTTCACGGTGTAACTGACACCCAGAGAAACTTCACGGTGTAACTGACACCCAGAGAAACTTCACGGTGTAACTGACGTAAAATTGTTTAGTTTATTTTCCTTTTTTTTTTATGTTGTGGTTGTTGTTTTTGCTGTTGTTTAACTAGGGCTGCCGAGCTTCTTGCTCTTTAGCAGCCAATACCAAGTTGAAGACTTCTTGGTTTTATCTACACTGTAGGTCTAGGCTTTTTCTGTGGCTTTTCTGCTATTCCGGAACTTGCTGAGTTGGTCATGGGCTCCAGTTTCTCCTGCTTGGCTCACATTTAAAGGATCGTCACATCTGGCCCCAAGCTAGGTGTAGGAAGTGCGTGGCATACTGTGCATTCCCCGCTGTACAAGGGGGGCTCTCCAACTATGTAGAGCTTAAATATAAGTAGCCTATATGAGGAGAACTGCCGTAAGACGGGGTAAAACAGTTGAGAAAAAAAAACACACACACACACCCACACAAATAGTAATACGTCTTACAAGGAGAAGGACAAGAAAAACCTACGTTGCGGCCACAAGGCCTTCGTCAGGGACAGACAAACAAGAGACAGGATGGAAAGAAAATGAGAATTAAGTAGAGAACATGAAACTATAAAAATAAGAGAAAAAAACTCCCTTAATATTAAGTCCAGTCACATGTGAAGCAAAGCAAGATGGCTGCCACTGAGCTTAAATACTGTACTCTGGTTCTGGGCTCTCCCAAGGAATTGTCACGTCCTCCACAGAGCCACTTCTCAGCTTCCCCTGCCAATAACTGGGTCTATAGTGAGATCCTTCTGCATGCAGTCAAGCAAGTAAAAGCCAAAAAAATACGCATGGGGCTCAAGTGACTTCTCCAAGCTAAGTGGGCAATACAGGGTACTCAACAAGTTTCAACACAGTGCTGCTACAGAAACCGACGCTGCTTGGGCATGTGAGGGCTTTGGTTCAGTGTTCTTGCGGGGGGGGGGGGGGGGGGGGGGGGGGGCCGCAGGGGGTGGGGGGCCGCAGACGCAGTAATGGCTCCAAGCTCAATACGGATCGAAAAGGGAAATGATAGCAATGGCCCTTACATGAAGTCGATTAAACCGAGAAGCAAGTTAGAGGTCACAATGTAAATAACTTGTCTTGTTCTTAATGACACTGAAGCAAAAGTAGAAAATGAAAAAGACACATAAAATGCTAGATACTATATAGAAGACGTTGATTAATCAAATATTATGCTTAAACAGCAAGAAAACAGTAACGATGTTATGATCAAATGTTGTGGAAAGCCGTGATCTTTTGTCTCTCAACACGTCACGTTATGATGGTGGCAACTATAACAAGCGTTCGGAAAAGCCAACGCAGAGAATTCTTAATTTAGAACGAAGAAATCGGAAATTCATTTACTGGTTTTTCCGTCTGTTTTTCGTTAAAAGCGGCAGTTGTAAATGCTAATAGTATCGATACCGTAATCGCACTTCACTTATTTATTAGTTGCTCGTTCTAAACTGTTCACTTATTACTTGACACTACCCCCAGACCTAAGGGTCTTTTATATTTGGACATGCGCCCTAATATAACCGACTAGGTTGAACGGGACGCGCCTCGCCAAAACGAGGCAAAAGTTTTACATTTAAAAAAAAAAATATATTCACTTACTTCACGTTTTGGCGGTTTCAAGTTTCTTTAGACCAATATTAGATTATTTGCAGGCTTGCAATTCATCCATAACTGTGGAACAGGTGTTGAGAATAGATAGACCTAGAGAACAGCACGATGTAGTTAAATAGTAGGCCCTATATAACAAGAACTAAATTAATATATAAGGATCAATGATGGTGTGAGGAAAAGGGGTAGTCTGATAGGGTGCTTGAATGGCTGATGGCAGATAATTGGTGAATTTGATGTAATCTCGGACACCCTCGGGCTTTCTCATCCCTTTTCACCTTGTTAACAGGGCAGTTATGAGAGACTTCATTTTAGTTAGTTTTTTTATAGTTTTTTTTTTTTAATTCGTTTTTTATTGTTTGTCTGTTTCTCGGAAAGCGGAGGTCACACACAAAAACATTCACACAAATTTGGTTTGATTTGCTCAATTTGGACTGAGTGGAGGGAGGAAGCGGGTACTATATTTGGGTATTGGACATCTGACTATTTTCTTGAATTGGTACACCATATAATTATAACCCATCAAGGTGTTGAACGGGATAATTAAAAAAAAACGTTCATCACGTTTTGGAGGTTTCATTTCTTCCATTCACTTATCATTTTTTCCGTCCTTTACTATTTTTGGACTGAGTTGGAAAAGGGGGGGGGGGGGGGGGGGGGGGGGGGTTAGAGAGATACTATATTTATATAACGGAGATAAGATTTTATTTTGTTGAATTTACTACACCATATATAGACATAAAAAGAGGTCAGACAAGTATACGTGCTGTACCCTTCCCATTTAATGTATGCACAGAAAAAATTTTCAAACAATTACAGGTAGCCTAATGCCAGGACTAAACATCAGTGCAAGGTCAATAAACAACCTTAGATATTCAGATGATACCGTGTTGTTAGCTGAAAGCGAACAGGATTTCAAAAGCTAGTGAAGCAAGTGAACAGCATAAGTCGCGAATTTGGATTGAACATTAACATGGAGAAAACAAAAACTATGATAATTAGCAAAACAGACGATAAGCCCACATTAAATATAAGCATAAATGGGAAAAACCTAACAGAAGTCAAGAGCTTCTCATATTTTGGTCATATAATAACAGAAGATGGCAGATGCAAAACAGAAATCAAGAAGAGAACAGGATTGGCCAAAGCTACATTCAAAAACACGAGACAAATACTGACATCTAAACACTTAACTCACAAATTAAAACTGAGAATCATAAATGAGTGTTATGTATGTTCTTCATTACTGTATGGTGTAGAAGCATGAACAATGAATAAGCAGATGAAAGAACTAATTGAGGCTCTCGAGATGTGGATATATAGAAGAATGGGGCACACCTCATGGAAAGAGAAGAAAGCAAATAAGGAGGTTCTAGAAAATCTAAGTATGAAAAGAGAACTAATGAAGGAGATCAAAATTAGGCAGCTAAAATATTTTGGCCACATAAAAAGATATAACACCTTGCAGAAGACCTTAATAGAAAGCAGAGTTGAAGGCGAACGTGCAAGGGAAAGACAGCTCTATAAGTAGGACGATAACATCAAGAGATGGACAGGCAAGAGTCTATCAGAATGCACCATCAAGACAAGAGACATAAGACTTTGGAGATCCATTACAGCCAACCTTCGTTGGGGAGATGGCAGCTGATGATGATGATATCCTAAGTATAACCCATCAAGGGTTGAGCAGGATACTTTATCTTTAAAAAAAAAAACCGTTGATTCAATTACTTTGTTGTCTTCTTCATTTTGTTTATCTTCCCGAATTTAATTAAATTTTTTTTTTTTTTTGGTCTGTTAAACACGTGTAAAACCTCTGTATCTTTCTTTGTGATGAAGGGCTGTGAGCTAGAAATCTTAGTTCGTTTTGTCTTTCTTACTATATTAAGCTGTTTTACACAATTTTATGCAATATTTGATGACTGTTATAGTCTTAAGTAAGTTAATCCGTTCAATCTGAATAGTCCTTGACATCGAACAATATATGGCATATGGCTTCACCAAGACTCATTATAGATCAATGCATGATCTTCTAAGGCGCAAACCTTTGAAAATGGGGAAAATCTGATGATGCTCCGTACCATCAGTTGTAAGAGAACAAAACTCTGGAACATGACTATCAGCACGCTAGGTTACGGGCGACATACACGGCAACACAACATAATAATAAACGAGATTGCTGCTGCAACAAATTAAGCAAGGTTGAACCAAACAGCAACGACATATCTAATGTTACTTCCGGCGTGCTGGACACGCCATTCATTCAGTCATCACACTTTTGCTCATAAAAGAGTAAAGGCCTTCAACAAACGCATGACAAAGTTCTACTGGCGCATGCATCAACTCAGTCTTTCCTTGTCTTTCTCATAATTTTTATTGCTGTCTTCAATTCTTTTCTCCATATGTTTTTTTTATATACCCCTACTTCTCTTACTTATGTGTCCAAACCAACGTATCCTTGATCCCTTGCTCCAGTTATTTTTGAAAATCTTTGATTATCTCATTAGGTATTAACGTGAATTATTAATTGCATTTCTCAGGAGTCTAACTTCAGATTTTGTATAGCTGACACCAGTACCATCCGTGGAAAGGCTCTACGGAGATGCAAATAGCCTCAAGCTGACTACTGCTTTCTTTTAAAACATTCAAGTAGACGTCTGAGAGTGAACGAAGAAGAAATCAGATTGTTTAGTTAATATCCTAGCTGTTCCATTACTACTACACTTTTAATTTAAATACTGCAGTTTTTACTTATTTCTTTGTAGTATTAGGTCAGATTCCAAACTTCTTGATATGCCACACAAATACATAATTTTGCGATCGAGACTTGGGGTCATTTTCCTTTACGCTCTATAAAGAATATGGGAGCCACCACTGTTGCTAGGACCTTTGTATCACGCCTGCACCAAGCATTCACATGATCCTACATTGGTGGTTTATGTGACAATTTATACATGATTACAGCCCCATGCAGAACCTCAAATTTGTCGCCGTGTTCGACATGCCTGATGGCACAGTAGGCCTATTCTTTCTGTAGTTCTTCAGAGACCCCATGAGACTACGTGGGGTTATATCATTTGAACTATATTTTGTTTTCATTTTAAAAAGGGGCAACAGAAATTTAATTACGCACTAGTGCTTTCTCGCTCCAGATCTGTGAGAAATCGTGGATCATGGCATGCTTAAAATTTGTTTTGGGCTGATATGTCGCTTTAAAAGTATGGTTTCGATCTCTGCAACATTCCAATTGGGGAATACATCGCGGTATTTAATTGCGATGCCTCTGTTTTGGCACTACCTTGATACTTATGTGCCATAAGTTATATAATAATTGGACGGGGAAAAAAATAAGGGTACCAGTGCGGATCATATGTTTTCATGTGGGATTCTTGTACCACTCAAAGTTTAAAGATCTCTCAGTGCGAGTATGTAAATACGTCTGCTTGCATTTGTCGAGGAGGGGATATGTAAACTTTATCAAATCCTGCTAATTTAAGCATTGTGAATGTTCAAATATGGACATGCTATGATTTTTCCCAGTGATAAAACGACGCATTGATCAAAGTCAAATTTAGAGGTACTGTACTGTCATTCTGAATGCCGATTTTGACGATACAAAACCAACCTACAAATTGCAATGTCACAACGGGGAGAAAAAAACTTGACCACATTCGATACCACGGTATTGGTTCCTTTATCTGGCAACTCGCTTAACTAGTGTGAATACAAGTGGTAACCAAATCGCGTAGTGTTTCTTTACTAGTTGACTAGATTGACATCTGTTTCCCTGCGAAGTTTTAACATTCGCTCTACAGAAGTAAGTAGGCTAACATGTTTTCTGGGATTTGACGTTTGTTTGAGCTATAATTTGATGCCGAAATTATGCTAACGTGATCGATGTGCTCCTGAACCATTCTGAATAAATACTTTGCCCAGTATTAAAGAGCATTTCTAGAACGGGGAAGGGAAGCACAGAATGCTGCTTATACAGATAATGCTTCAACAAATGTGTAGGCCTACACATGTTAATGCTTTTTTGGGGAACAGTAATGCAAAGCAAATTATCTTGGACCTTTTGTTTGGCAGACAAAACAATTGATAATTAGAAAAGGCTGAAATGAAGAATAGAAGACCGTCTGTTCGATAGCGCCTTATAAAATAATTCTGAGACGCTGTTAAAAGAGGTAAGGTTTAAGAATCCTAACCCTTACGACATACCTGTCAACCTCCTGAGACAAAAATCTGTACGCCGGACCAAAAAAATCCTTACAAACACCCAAAAATCCTTACGCAAAAAATATATTAATAAATTATACACAATAGGGCCTACAGTTTTAAAATGAGAAATGACATATACAAATCTATTAGCATTTGAATTAGTGTGGTATAAAACATGCTATAAAAATAGTCTCATGCTGTTCTTTACATATAAAAAACTTAGTGATCGTGAGGTACGATTCTTTCGGTGCACAGTGTTTTGTATTATAATCAACACATGCACTTTGCAGAATTGCATTTGTGGGCTTAAAGTCTGCACAGCATGTATCAATGTTAATCTTACACTGTAAAAAAGAAGTGAGTGTGTCTGCATTCATGGACCTCCTGCAGTCTGTGTGGACTTTTTTATTGAAAAATAAAGCAGCGAAGTTTACTCAAACAAACTTTTTTTCTAGTTATGTAGGGCCGACACAGAATATTATGACATTAATTTATTGGAAATATTTAAATGATCAAAATATAACTGGAAAGATTAAGAGAACGACAAAAAAAAAAGAAAAAACATACAACAAAGCAAACAGCTAACAGCAACAACAACAACAAAAATTTAACAAATTATGAACATAATATAAAATCTAGGAAGAAAAACGTAGCACCAAAAATTTACAAAATTATTGAAGAGTTGGTAGCCTAGACCAGTGATAATAGATTGCCACTTTATTAAAAAATAAAGCAGCGAATCTCGACCGCTGAAATAAAGTAGGTGGGCCTACTCAATGCAAATAAACTTTATTTTTCTACTTTTGTAGGGCCTACACACAATTTTATGATATTAATTTATTGGAAATATTGAAATGGTCAAAATATAACTGGAAAGATTAAGAGAATGACAAAAATAAAATACAACGAAGCAAAGCAAAGCAACAGCAAAAAAATAAAAAAATTAACTAAATTGTGAACAGAATATTAATCTAGGAAGAAAAAATGTACTACCAAAAATTTATAAAATTATTATTTAAAAATTGATAGCCTAGACCAGTGATAATAGATTGCCGCTTTTTGAAAAATAAAGCAGTGAATCTCGATCGCCAGAATAAAGTAGGCCTACTCAACGCAAACAAACTTTTTTTTTTAGTTATGCAGAATATTATGACATTAATTTATCGGAAATATACTGAAGGGCAAGATATAACTGGAAAGATTAAGACAGCGATTAAATTGCAACAAAGCAAAACAACAGCAATATTTAACCAAGTTATAGGTACTTAGCTTTTTTTAAACAAATTGGCGTCGAAGTGTCTTGGCAAGCGGGGCTGATAACAGGTAACTTTGAAAATGCATCATGTCACGCTGAAAGCCAAAAGTGTTTGAGGCCGAATTCAAAGTTTTTGCCGAATTGTTGGGTATAAAAGGATTTGATTGGTTGCTGCGAGAGACTTCAGTTTAAAAACAGACGCCGAGATTCCCAGAATTAAAAAATTGGTTTTAAAAAAACCTTGGCTAGAAAATATTTTCTGATTTAAAATTTTTAAAAACTTGGGTTGGAAAATATTTTTAGAATTTAAAAAAAAAAAAAAAAAATTCGATTTTTTTTTTTTGGGAGGGAGGAAAAATCCGTACAACGAGTCTGTACGGCCGTACACTGCTAAAAGTATCAAAAATACGTCCATTGTACAAAAAATTCGTACAGGTTGACAGGTATGCTTACGACGTCGGGGACTTATTTGTATGACATCAAAGAACACGACCCACTGTTCTTCATTCATCCCAACAGCCAAGATAATAAGAAAAACTAGTAGGGGCCTAACCAAAATGGTTGAAATGAAGCACAGTGGGATGTGTTATTGGATTTGGATTTAAAATATTGGCTTTAGAATAACAATTTGTTCTTTGTACTATGATTATGTATATATATATATATATAGCCTGTATATACTACAGTGCTTTGTTATGCACATGTATGAATCTTCTATATTTTTTTTCCCCCAGCACATTCAGCTCTGGCCATCTAGGACAGTCAAAGAAAGATATGGGTAACTCACATACAAGTAGGAGTTTACCGGACAAGGAAACAGTAAAGGGCAAAAAAGGTAGCAAGTGTAGAATTCATTCAGCACATATCAGGGAAGTCAAAACAGAGGGCAGCAGTTTGAGAGACACAGCTAAAACTGTACCAAGAAAATCTATGTGTAAACAAAGCAAGTCATGTAACATCATTAAGGATAGGAAGTGTATAGAGCCAAAATTTACCAAGAAAAGGAAATCATTTGGCTTAACTTACGGTGAAAAAGAAGCCTTTCAGAATTATGAAATAAATGAAAATAGCAGATTAGAAACGGAAGACAATGATGATATTACAGTTCCTACTGAATATACAAATAGTGTAAAGAGACATCATTTTGAAGGTTTTAACTATGACGAAAAACTCAATATTCATGTTAAAGAGGAAGATGATTTCTGTAACAATAGTGCATATGAAATTAGAGTTCAGAATCAGGAGAAAACAAGTTCAGAAGAAAATGAATCTGTTGAAAGTCTAGAGAAAGCAAGCTTAGAAGAAAATTTATCTGTTGAAAATCTAGAGAAAAATAGTTCAGAAGAAAATGAATCTATTCACAGTGACTTAATCACGAGTGGTAAAAACAAAGAGGCACCATTGTTGTACATGTTTCCACATTTTCTAAAGTTTGTGAATAACTCAGAGATTTGTGTAGTAGATGAATTATCCAAGAGTTTACAAAATTTTACATTAAAATGTGGGCCAGGGCATATCTTATCAGCAGTGCATCCTGTCAGTGATGCACGAGAGGTTGTTAGACATAGTTTGGAAAGAATCAAAGGTGTAGATTCTAATGAAGTTAATGATTTCAAAGAGTTGATAGAATATAAAACAAAACCATTTAAAACGGAAGAGAAAGATGGAAATGTAGAACTAATGGAACTGTTGTTATCACAGAAACATTTCCAAATCAGGACAGACATTTTAGTATACATGGCACCACAGTCAAAATGGCATCCACAGGCAATTGAAGACATACCTTGGAACTGGCTGAATGAAGAAAAATGGAGATTGCACACATATTCACGGTATCCACACAGTGCTAATAAATCAGCAATTTTGCTAGCTGAAGCAGGGTTTGCCTACCTTGGTTCAGGTACAGGCAGTGATGACAGAGTCATTTGCTACTTTTGTTGTGCAATAAAACAGGATTGGCGGACAACAGATGTTATTTCAGTGGTCCACAAAGATTTGTCTCCTGATTGCTCAATTGTCACTGGAATAGACTGTAACAATGTCCCAATGACTGTCCCTGAATGTGGAGTGAACCTTTTTAACCAACTTCACAACTTTACAGACATATTGGCAAATGGAAATAAGAATCAGAGAGTTGGACATGACATAGACAATGGCATAGAATCTGATTCTCCTCATGTTAGTGGACAACAAGCAAATCAAAGAAGACAACATTTGCAACATCCATCTACTGGAAACAGTACAAATTTTGCATCTGCACATGTTGCTAAACCCATTCAGATGGCAAACCAGACTGTTATGAAACCAAGTGCTTCTAGCTCATCAACTTCTGGTCAGACTTTGTCCAGACCCACTCAAGCCTCAAGCTCTAACATGCCACACAGTGCAATAACCTGGAGCAGGAATCCAACAAATTCTCTTAATCCTAATGCAGTTGCTCCAAGCACACTCCAAACAACAGGAGGACAAGAAAGCCAGAATAACACTTCTTCCTCAAGGGCAAGTCAAGCAGTTACTGCAACAGAAACAACAACCCAGACTTCGATCCAAAATGTCCAGCAGTTATCAGAGCAAACAGCAGCCTCGTCATCAACAGTTTTCCCACAAGCCATTTCAATTGACCAAAACTATTCTGTAATAACAGTATCAGCAGCAACAACCACATCATCAACATCTGTCAGCTCAACAACAGCTGCAGCATCAACATCATCAAACACATCTAATATTAACCAAAGCACCAACCCACCACAAGGGCAAGCAAACACATCTCAAACTACAACAGGTGAAACTCAGAATAGCACCAGAACAGCTGGAAGGAATCCAACATATGGGGAACTTGGCATCATTACAGAACGACCTAAGAGATATGAATTTGCAGTCAGACATAAACGTTATGAATCCTTTGAACATTGGCCAAGAGATCACCGCCTGAAGAAGGAAGATTTGGCAGATGCAGGATTTTACTATGCAGGTATTATTTCTTTTCTTCCTTTTTTTTTTTTTTTTTAAAATAATTTTTATCAAGAGAATAAATAAAATATTTCATGTGATCTTCCTTTTATTTTGTCAGTGTAACATATGTTGCAGCCTTCTCTGCTTGCACAAATTAGCTTTACTTGTTTGGCTTTGGTGTATGCTTGCCCTGAAAAGCTAGTTGTTTATGTGCAAATACAGGGCTAAATTGAACAGGATGTGACCTATTCTGTGAGAAGATAAACTATAGCTTTTTTTGTTTAGAGAGGGCAGTTGTTTGAACCACTTAAAAAAAATTGGCATTTCTCATTTCAGGTTATGGAGATTGTGCTCGTTGTTTCTACTGTGGGGGTGGACTTAGGAATTGGGAGGACAATGATAATGTACTGGTAGAACATGCTCGATGGTTTCCAAAGTGTGCATTTATCAGACAGACAATGGGGCAGCAGTTTGTTGATGTTGTCCAGGATCTCAATAAAAACAATGACCAGGTCAGTGATCATATTTTGCAGCAACATTTGTTCATATACATAGATTAAAAGTACTCCCAGTGTGTTGGGTGGGGCTGGGCTGGCTGAGTAGGCATTTTTTAATTATGATAGGGCATGGGTTGAGGAGCATATTTTTTTCACTGCCCCAGAACACAAATTTCCTCTCATTGAAATGAAGAAAGTTTATTTCTATATATATATTCCAGGGGACTACTCATGTAGCCATCACTTATTATTTAGTCAGAAAGCAATAATTTGCTTAAGAAAATCTTGATTATTCTCTCAGTATATATATATATATGGAGAAGCGTGCCTAAAGCCTTGTTAATGTTTGCCACACAGATGTAAAGCAGATTCAGGCCATTAGATGCTGGCTGCTAGATTGCTTTGGGTTTTATTTGTGAGGTCATCATAAAAATATGATGACATTAGTGGATACAATTATTACAGATCTCCACTCATACATGTATGTGAATTATTTTTCTTTCTGTCTCTTCCACACTTGCAGATCAGCTTTGAGATGGTGACTGAGAAGATGGGTAGTACAGCTGCATCTTTCCAGTTAGGTAGGTTTTTACGTAGTCACACTTTATATCACAGCATTTTGTAATAGCTGCATATGCTAGTAATGACAGTCTATACTTCTGATATTAAAAAAAAACTGGCGGAATCACTTAACAACTTCTTATGTGTCATTTGTGTACATATCAACCATTTACAAGCATTCCTCACTGCAAAGATATTTCAGGGGAAAAGAAAAAAAAAAGTCCAGTACTTTCTCACAGAAAATCACTCGTTATAAAAAAATGTTCCCATCATTGCTGATCATTTATGAATAAATTACTCTAATGCTTCTAGAAAACAATAAGTCTACTCAGGAAAGGATTTTAAAACATCATTGAGTGACACTTAAAAGTATTTGCAATCCTAGCTTGGGTCGTGTCCATAGTCTGTTTTCATACACACTTCCACTGGGTCAAGGGCAGTTCACTACTTTGCAGCAGCTAGGTATTTCCTATTGTGACTGCTGTATGACTTAATCTTTATGTCATTGCATGTTGGCAGCTCTCAGTGGCTACATCTGCAATGATGAAGAAAATGAAGTGTACAACATTTAAAATGCTTGGAACATTTTATTGTATCTTTGTATCATGTGTTATATATACCTTTTTCAGACACCAAGAATATGCCCTTGAAAAGAGACCCGGCAGTGATAACAGTTTTAGCCATGGGATACAGTGAAAGGGATGTATTTGAGGCAGCTAACTTTGTGAAGGAATTATGTAAGCTTTTCACTGCAATCTTGCTATTGTAATGTTTATATCTTGAAAAGAGACCTGGCAGTGATAACAGTTTTAGCCATGGGATACAGTGAAAGGGATGTATTTGAGGCAGCTAACTTTGTGAAGGAATTTTGTAAGCTTTTTACTGCAATCTTGCTATTGTAATGTTTATATCTTAAAATATCCAGTCATCCTATTTTTAAAGGCTAGTTATCTCCTTAAACGAGCAAGAGGCCTCCGCAGAGCTAAGTCATCTACAGGTAGCCTGTGCCAAAGAAAATATTATGTACTTTTCTTTGCAGTGGTGATTCTTGTGGCGCTTTGTTTTACATGATGAGGTTTTCCTGTTATTTAAAATTAATCCTTGGCCGTTAGGCTTTTTACCCCAGAAATGTTTTCACTTTTGTGAGTCCTTTTATTCTAAAAAAGGAAAAACATACAGCTGATAGTACAGGGCCGGAGTTATCAGTTTTGCTTCAGCCACTATTTTGCCTCTGTTCAGCCTCTCTCCTACCTTTGCCTCTGTTTTGCATGGTCACTAACTTACCTCCTATTCAACTTCTCTCTCACCCAGGCCTCTTTCTGGGTTACCTGGCTGCATTCCCTTGCCCCCTTTCTAGGTCTACAAGTATGAGGTAAGAAAAGTAGAAAATTATTAATATTAAAGACATTAACATTACGTCACACGTTACAGCCTAGTACTTCTGTTGTATACCAGACATAAACCAGTTCAATATTTATCACACCTAAAGGTCTTTTATATTTGGACATGTGCCCTAATGTAACCAACTATGTTTTGCTTTAAGAAAAAATAAACTTCAGTCATATGTAGAATTTTTACACCACCCATTCGAGTAGATCAGCTTTGTAGCACATAATCATAACAGTGTAATTCTACTTTCACAGTTCTCTGTACTTTCACTTTGTAGAGCAGGAATATGAAAAGGTACTTGTACAAATTGCACATGTCCTTGTGCCACCACATTTCTAGCCTGGACTAGCTATAATGACCTATTCGACCTGTGTAGTTCCCAGGGGTCTGTGAAGAAACAAATATAGGATAGGATTACTGCACCTTCAATCATGTGGTACAAGGCAACTAATGTAAGGTTGTGCATGAGGCTGGCGATCTCATCATGTCAAATGAATTGCCCACAGAAACCACCACTACAGGAACACGTGACTGCTTGGTGCAGGCTTTCTGCAGTGGTGGCTCCATACTCTGTGAGAAGCTCAAAGGAAAATGATAATGATGAATGACCTAGCCTGTGACCAGCCTCTTCAGAAACACAGCAGTCTTGTGTACTTTGCTACTTTGTTGTAGCAGCATAGTTTTCCTTGCGGTGCTATAGGCACTCAGTAATGTGTATAACATGTCAGAATGTCTTGTGCAGGAGATAATTGAAAAATCAAGAGATCTTGAATGTCTAAGTCATTCTTGTTTATAACATAATAATGGAAGTAATTTTAATAGCTAATTTTGGTTTGTTGGTATTTACCGACTGTCTATCCTAGTTCTAGAAGCAAAGCATGACATTCTTTATACTTTGTTATTTCATAAGTGGCTGTATACAAAACAAGGAAGATATACAGTTTTTAAAAAAAGTTGGGTTTGTGGGACATGATCACAAACCAGACAAGTAGGGCAATGCAAATAAATATGTTTTACCAGTAAACAATTACACAAGCACAACTAATATTTAAAAATGAATCAAATAGCATCTACATAAAATCAGTAAATAACAAGAATATATCCTTTAAATCCAGTAGTAACTTCTAGAAAGGACAAATTAAAAGGATGTTAATGATCTGAGCAGAATTACACACAGACTGAACACAAAATAACAAGGGGACCTAGCATGTCAGTAAGGATAAATACCACAGTTGTCATGATCTGCTTGTAGAATGTATGTCAGTACTTACGCTTTGTCTGGAGCTAGATGTGTTTGTGTAATTTGTGAGTTAATATTAAGCTTGATTGTGTTCACGAATGGTATTAGTAGCAGTCGAGTAGTGTTGTTAAGTTCACGGGTGTGACAGCTGTTATGAGCGAATTGTTATCTAAAGACTGGTCAGTGGTGAAAGGCTCATGTGGTGTAGCGGACAGTCGAGACAGAGATTCAAGTGAGTGAAGGTTACGTAGAGCGAGAAGGCGAAGTGTATTATGGAAAGCAGATAGTGCAGGTTGAGATATAGTGAGATTTGTCCATGTGAACATTGTTTTGATGATGTACATGATGCATTGTAGTGTTCTTGTGATTCACAGCCAGTGTGACTGTCTGCTGATGTTATTTTTGTTGAGCTGAAGATTTGTGATATAAAGATGTCGGATATCGTACTTACGTGTTCGGGTCTATTGAGTTACTATTGGATGAAAATAATGAGCCATGATTGTTGCTCAGAGTGTAATCTCACAATGTATGTCATTGTGCTAACACAGTTTAGACAATTTTGGGGGCTCGTTCCGGATAAGAATTTTGACAAGAAGTACCGCAAAAACAGGGGGGGGAGGGGTGAGGATAAGATAATCAGTAAATAATAATCCTCTGAGGCCCCCCCTTTTAAGGAAACGGGACATAAATTGTAGGAAGACTAGTATGAGTGGATACAACAGATAGAATGAGGATAAGTGAATGGATAGACAGCTAGGTAGGTCGATAAGTAAATAGGGAGAAGGATGGATGAGTAGATAGGTGGATAGACAGGCAGAAGGCCTGCTATTAGAAATAGAGGAACTGTGCTATGGTAACAATATCTGAGAACAAAGACAACAAATATGTAGACAATCCTTACAAGTTTTCCTGTTAAGTAAGCGAGCTTTTTATATTTGGTGAACCAGAATATGGATTATTATCACTGGTATTTTTTATTTATTTTAAATAAAATATAATTTCATTGCATTTTACACCGTGTTCAGTTGTTAACCATTCTGTGTACATTTTTTTCTGCAGTGGTCATGAATCAACTGAAGGAGCAGAACAGCCAGTTACGTCAGCAGACATTATGCAAAATTTGCATGGACAAGGAGGTAGCAGTGGTGTTTCTCCCTTGTGGTCACCTTGTTTCTTGTACAGACTGTGCTGCTGCACTGAAAGACTGTCCAGTGTGCAGAAATTCTGTCAGAGGAATTGTTCGGGCCTTCATGGCATAGTATACTATAAAGATGAAGGGGAGCCGTGCTAGCGTAGTGGTTACAACACCGCTCTGGCGACCGGGTGATTCAGGATCAAACCCGGGCGACGGCATTTGAGGATTTTTCGTCGACCGGGATTTGGACTGGATTAACTCGAGACCTGGCGAAGACATTTGAAGGAGTGTCGTCGACCAGGGATTGGCGGCTCCTGAGCCGACCCAGCTCTAATGGGTACCTCCGAAATCGGAGAGTATCTGCCTGAATGGCGAGGGACACCTGTCTCTGTACAAGAAAAAAAGGGATACTCACGTAAAATCAATGTCAGGTTAGACATTAAAAATAACCTGAGATTTCGCCTCGACTATTAGCGGGCGTACGAAAAAAAAAAAAAAAAAAGATGAAGGTAGGAGAGTGAAGTGTTCGAGACTTCACTACACTACGTTAATTTGGCTACAAGTGCAAGGAATCGCTTATGCAGGACTTGGAGGAATGCTGTTTTAAGAGGATGATGCACTAATTCAGGCCTATGAGAGGGGGATATTTGCCCTGGGCCTCTCACCTCACACGGACCCTCATCTCACCTTAGGATGATTGATCCTCCACTTTTAACCCCTCTACCCAAACAATGAAGGATTTCACAGTGTGAAACTGACTGAGCCTCACCTCAGCTAAGGATGCCTAATCCTCCACTATTAACCCCTCTACCCAAACAATGAAGGATTTCACAATGTGAAACTGACTGATCCTCGCCTCAGCTAAGGATGCCTAATTCTCCACTTTTAACCCCTCTTCCCAAACAATCAAGGGGTTCGCCATATCTGAGCTCTCAGTGCACTGGCACTAATCCACGACCAGTTTTTATTTACTGGATGCAACTTATTTACTATGATTCAACTGCCAGCCAATTATTTAGGTTCCAGCTTATGAAAGCTTCAAGAAAATTCCAAGAATGGTAAGTTTCCTGTTTACAAGAGTTTGAAGCTGTTCCATCCAACTCATATTAAGCATAATTTTTACTTGTGCGTTACAAAATTACACTCTTAGGGAACTTCAGGAAAAGAAATATAGAACGTTCACCTTCCTTGATATACCATACTGTAATGGACATGCTAATCCATTGTTACCTTCGACATATACTGATGGAGACTGAGCACCTATGGGTTTGCCCGGAGTGCAATGATGTCAATTCTGTATAACAATAACCTTTTTATAATAAATATGATGCCATGTGATGCGTAAATATTTTCGTTTTTTATGTCACTAACTTCACACGCTGTGTGAAGCCTTATGTGTTTCAATTATTTTGCCTTAAATTTTAATAGTTTTTTTGTCTACTGTTAGTTGTCATTGTTTATTTGTATTTAGTAGTGAATTACATTATTTGTTCCTGATGAAAAGCCTTTCTCAGGAGGTCCTTGTGAATATATGTATAATGTCCTTTTGTAGAAATACCAAACGTGCTATTTTTACTGTGAGTGAAATATAATTTTGCCGCACTTATGTATCTTACAGTTTAAAAACATAATCAACATATGACCATTTCCATTTTGACATTATTAATTACTGTCTTGCAATTTATAAACATTATGTGTAGAAGAGATAGTCAGGAAAGGCCCTTTCAAAGTGTACTATCAAAACAAGATTCAGAAAGTATTTGAGGCTCATTGTAGCTGATCTGATCTGATTTGTAGGCCCCCAGTATCAGATTTAATGACATCTTATGAATGAAAAGTATGTAGCTGTATAGGCCCCATCTTAGTAAGTAATCTTGAATGACGGAAGTTGGTCTGAATCAAGAAATTGGCTTTAAGCCTTCTGAAAATTCTTAGCACTGCACTGTATCACATCAGTAACTTTTAATTACATTTTCAAAGACGTTAGAAGTTGCCAGGAAAAAAGCTTGACAGAATTCAAATTAGCAGCATCATTTAATGTTCATTGTATCACCATGATGTATATATTTGTGGCACTGGTTCTTGCTGATTTGTATTGAAGTTATAAATACTCATTCTGGAATCCTCAAGGATGGAGAATAGGAGACCCTAAAACACATGGAGAAGAGAACTGGGGACACACTCGTAATGGATAAAGAAGGTCTGGGAAGAATTTGATTGGATGACACAGGAGAGTTGGGCTGAATCCTCAGGGAGATGAACTGCAAAGGGAGATGCTGAAGATTTTTAATTATGCTTTTTTTAAGTACCTGTTTGAATCTGAGATTCTAAAGTACTAGTCATTGTAATTTTCTTTAAACTCCCTGCTGCAAGTTTCCTAATCTGTTTTTTTTTTTTAAAGTGTAAATATCTTTATAACCATGTGTATTATATCGTATTAATAATGTTCTTTGACTGAGCTCAGTCATAATAGTTATTGCTCTTTAATTTTGTAACTTACATTTAGACTTTGTAATACCATTACATTTTATGTCAGAATATACTATCTAGACAGTAGTGCAAAATAATGGCGGCAGTGGAAATAATACAATAGAAGGTGAACGGAATTAAAGTTCCATGAAAATAATACCTATTTATATTTGTTTAGTGAAACCTCAGTGTGAGGTCACTGTTGAATTATGTTTGTGTTTCAATTATGTTTTATTAAAAATTTAATAAATACAAGTACAGGTTTCATTAGCACATGCTTTACCATTGTTGTTACGTCTGGTCTGACCTAGTCTGCAATAACTGCAAACACAGTCTGTTGTGTTTTATACATGTGTATGTTTTGCTTAGCTATTTCTGCTTCATCGGTTTTTGTTGCATTTCTGAACTTATCCAGGCCGCTTGAAAAAAAAAATTTTGTTTGTGAAATTCAGAATACAAACGGCCCAATTGCAGGACAGGATTTACGTGGTACAAACACTTTGGCACGGTATACTCATTGTTGTTCATTCATTGAGTTCACTTCTCCGCAGTGAGCATAGGCCTACAACAAGCCCACGTTAAGTTCTCCTGTCCCGTGCCGTCTGCTCAAAGTATTTCCTTGTCTTTCTCATCATTTTCATTTCTGTCTCCAGTTCTCTTCTCCGTGTGACTTTTGGTCTACCTCTACTTCTTTTACCCTGGGGATTCCAGAACAAGGACTGTCTTGTAATGCTGTCAGCAGGTTTCCTCAATGTGAGTCTTATCCATTATTGTTCGTATGCATATACAAATTGTACATAATTAGTACATGTACAGTAGACCACACAAGCATGTGTACATTATACCAGTAGTTCCCTGATTTTTGCTGACATCATCTATCATTTTCCTTTTTTTGCTCCCTAAGGAACATGGAGCCACCACTGTTGCAGGCCTCCTTGTAGGAAGCCTGCTCCAAGCATTAACATGCTCTTGCAGCGGTGGTATCTGTAGTGATTAGTTTTACATGATGGGGTTGCCAGCACCATGCACAACCTCGTATTAGTTGCATTGTTATAGATTCTGACGTCCAGCATTCAGTACCAAACTACTGAAAAATTTACTGAGTGAGAAACTAAAAGTCTTGTGCATTATAAACTAAACATTTTAAAACAGGGTCATATTGTAATACACAGTTCTATACTCTGTAAGTGAGCAAACCAACAACGATTAGTTGTTGTTTTTAACAATGTTATGTATTTAATATAAGCATGTCAACATCATCAGCAACACTGCAAGGACAAACATGGTCCTTGCAGGTCTCAAGTCTGGTTCAGTCTCTCTATAGAGCCCACTATTTTTCTTACTTTATTTGGTGTGCTTTTTTACCTCCACGCGCCTAAAATTTAAATTAAAAAAATAATGTCAGTATTTATTTAGGACCCATGAACTTCAAGTTTCCACCTCTCCCATCTCTCTGTGTCTCTGTCAATACCATTCTTTAATTTTACATTGGTAAGCAGACGATAATGCATGAAATCGTGTGACTTAAATTAACTTGCGTAAACTGGTAGGACAAGTCTAAAACCTAACCTCGCGTAAAGCGTTAGGACGTGTCTAAAACCTAACTCGCTGTCATGCTTAGATAGGTTTTAAAGTTATTTAAGGTCCCGCCTGAGTATAGGAGATGGTGATAATACATGAGAAGTAAGGTGTAAGAAATAGATTTTCACGAGTGAATAGTTAAGGAGAAGATCTGTCTCTGGACTGAGTAGTTTCTATTGTCCAGCCTATCTATACGACTATAATTTACTATCAGACAATCTTGCACCCCCTTATATTGAGAAATATAAGTTTACTATATATGCGCATCTGGAAATTGATAGTCCAGTTAAACTTAATAGATAAATGTTTTACTTGTCTTTTAGCCAGTCCTGTTCACAACATGGACTTTGGACTTGTAAGCCACGAAGAGACAACATAAATCCCATCAGTAACTGGAGACAATAATAAAGAAAAAAAAACCGCTGGCCGCTCTGTCAGGTCTGCGAGAAATAAACAAGACATTATGAAAAAGAAACCTATATGTGCATGGACGGGGACGAGACGATCTCTTTCCCTCTCCGGCAGTCCTGCTTTAAGTTAAAAGGCACACAGTGACTTTATTTACAACTATACGATCAGCTTTTTGCCCGCACTGTGCTTTCAGGTTCGGACCAAGGCATGCACCTTCCCGCCCCATCTGCTCGTTAATGATCAGCTCACACTGTCAACTATTGTTTTAATTACCCCCACGCGCACTTACAAATATCTTCTGTCATTAATAGTTATTTTATTGTCGGCGCCTGTTAGATTAGTCATAAGGTATAACAATAGTCACTTACTATAAAACAAAATGAAATAAACGTGAATCCTATTCGGTCACTATAGTCACGCTTAACACTTAATCAGTCAACTACCGTATCTTCTGGCAAAGAAAAAGTTATTTATTTCGCTAGTTTTAACGCTAGAAATCACAGTGAATTTTAATGGTAAACTTAACACATTAAATCACGTAAATGCTAATTTCTATTACCACAATCAGAAATGAAACAATTCCCACGAAATGCTAATAACACACTTCCACAATGGTTCTAGAATAACGAGCTTAGATTATCCAAAATTCTGATCAGTGAGTTTAAGGAACCGTTGTTTATATACATTCATTTGCTCTCAGATCCGTAATGGTGTTAATTTCGCATTAACGTGCGAACTAAAGAATTTGGGAAACTGTGGATCAGATAAAAGTCTTTAAGCCGGCCACCGACGAACGCTGCTTGCCCGACATCAAAGGCACTATCGTCGATAACGGGGTTTCTTTCAAAATCGCTCGCGTCTCATCGTCTCGAGATGAAATGTTACTCGGGTCAGAGATTTCTCTGTATCTGAAGATCAAAGAGTTAATTGTTTATCTCACGTGCGTCTGTCTGCTATCTTGATTGGCAGACCCGCTGGCGTGAGAAACTAGGTAAACAAATCAGAGCTCGCTGCCTGTTAGGCTGGCAGGTCACGGAAGTTGGTGATATGTCTGTTTACATAACAAGAAAAAGAGGCGTGGATAAAAGTATGAGTAATGCAGTGTGTCAAATGTTTGACTTTGCGAACGAATCATAGAACTACGGTGTGGTCATGGAAGACTGTCGGATACAGCAGGCTTTATTTCCATTATACGTCACACTCGCATAAACTCATACTAGCAGAACGAGTTAATGATAGACAGCTCGAGTATCATCAGTGATGACAGAATTTCTCCTGTTCCAGTGACGTGCTAGCACTACTTTATCATGACAGCCTGTTCATTGTTTCACTCCAGCTGATAGACACTCGCTAGTAGTCCTTTCCATCTTAGTATGTAGCAACGCTACGCTAGAGTGTGTTCTTTTTTACAGGCTTTTCTTTAACTTGAAACGTTTGTCACCTTCAAATCTTGCAATCGATTTTTTGATCACTTCCAGATGAGCAATAGCTCTGAAACTTGGCATAGTTGTGTATTCCCGATGACAATACAATAATCAGTCGTAAAAATAATAAAATGAATAACATGTAAATTAATATTAATTTTGTTTGTATTGTTTCATCAATGAAATGGGCGATAACTGCAAATAATCTAGGTGTATTCTTTCCAACAAGATTGTCTTTCTTGAGAGAAATATTCAAACTTCTCCTCCCTCCCCCCTCCACACACAGACTATCGCACGCGCGTGCACAGACATACACGCAACTGACAACTCTTTATCAAAATTTAAAAAAAAAAATTAACTTTTTGTGTAATATACTGAATAATGAGATCCGCCTCCTGTGCTCTGGATCGTTTATCGCAAACTGATAATGTCATTAGCGGATCGATTACATTTGACTTAAATGTACAAACAACAACAAAAAATACACTAAAAAGAAGAAAATAAAAAAATACTTTAAACACAGGCTTTTAATGCACTAAAAAGCCACAAATAATTTTTCACACAGTTTATAGCTTGCAGTAAAAAAATTTAACATCAAATTGACAAAAAGCCTGGGGCGCTGATTTTACATCAAATTAACTTCTGCTTTATACTTCATCAGACACTTATGGATAAAATAGATGATAAGCGCTTAATTTGACGTTAAATTTTTTGACTGCACGCTATAAACTCCGTGAAAAATTATTTGTGGCTTTTTAGTGCATTAAAAGCCTGTGTTTAAAATATTTTTTTTGACTGGCCAGCTGTGGCTGATATAACCAAACGACTGCTGTTTGTGGTTCTTCTTCTGCGTTCGTCCTGAAAAGGACGTTGGTTGCGTTGTGTCGCCGTTTATAGCAAAGCTGCGATATCTACGCCTTTCGGCCCGACACATCCGACTTCGTCACGGCATTTTTTAGGACCGGGTTTGCCTTCCCACTTCGATCCTTTCTCTCTCAGCCAGACTGAAGTGATGCAGCCTGTTTCCAGGACCACCACTTGGAGGTGGGAGAAGGGTGTTGGTCAGCTCTGGTTCGCTGACCCTGACGCAAGCAGTCAGCTATGGGTCGCTGACTGCATTCCACTTTTGACGTGTCTTAGGTCCCGTTTGTGGTTCAAGTAGACATACCTCACTACAATAAGGGAAACAGGACTGTAAGGGAGGAAAAAGGGCTAGCGGGTGGATTTGGAAACAATATAGCCTCGGAGTTTACGCGAAAGTACTCAAATAAGGGGCTCTTACCTAGGGTACAGAAGGAGATATACGAGGGGCATTCAGAAAGTAATGCACCACATCGTTTTTTTCAGCTAATAATGAAGATAGAAGTATGAAATTTTGCACAGTTCAAATATGGCATGTGCCAATAGTGTGTGCCCCAAATTGCACCGCAACCGGCCAAATAATACGGCTGCCCTAAACCGTTGAAACGGAACGTGTTAGTAACTTGCGTTATAAGCAGCGAATTGTGATAGAATTTCTCGTTGCAGAGAAGGAAACTGTTGTGAACATTCACAAGCGTCTATGTGATGTGTATGGAAGTTTCGCAGTCGACAGGAGTACAGTCAGTCGCTGGGTTCAAAGAATCAGGAAGTGGAGATACGGAGCTGCTTGATCGGCCGCGCTGTGGACGTCCTGCCACAGCCACCAATGCAGAAATGTTGAAATGCGCTGAGGGCATTATTCTTACTGATAGGCGAATCACTACTCAACAATTGGCCTTACAGCTGTAGGTCAGCATTGGTAGTGCAAATGCAGTTATAAAAACTCTCGGATTTTCTAAGGTTTGCGCAAGATGGGTTCCTCGAAGCCTCACAAATGACCACCGATTGCAAAGGAAAGCAATTTCTTCTGAATTGTTGGAGCGTTTCAATGCTGATGGAGAGAACTTTTTGGCTAAGATCGTTACAGGTGACGAAACCTGGGCACATCATTTTGAACCTGAGACAAAAAGACAGTCAATGGAGTGGCATCATCCGCAATCACCACGAAGAAAGAAATTCAAGACAATTCCTTCAGCTGGAAAGGTCATGATCACTGTCTTTTGGGACATTGAAGGTGTGATTCTTGTGGACGTTATGCCAAGAGGAGAGACAATCAATTTGCAAGCTTACATTAAGACATTGAAAAAAACTCAATCAAGGTTTTCGCAGAATTCGGCTGCACAAGAATCCAGCAGACCTGCTTCTCCTTCACGACAATGCGCGACCTCACACAAGTCTGGCAACACGGGAAGCAATCACCAAATTGGGTTGGACTGTACTACCCCTTCCACCCTGTAGTCCCGATTTGGCACCCTCTGATTTTCATATATTTGGTCCACTTAAAGATGCACTCCGTCGGACAAGGTTTGAAGATGATGCATTAAGCAACGCCACAACTAAATGCAAAGAAATTGCAGTCTGGAAGAACCAACACAAGAACACAACATATGTTATATGCTATAAAGAACACTATATAACCAATTGTAACCCACGTTTGGGCTGTACCATGTCAAGACAAAAACCGATTCTCCTGGGCGTGGACCAAAAACAAAACCAAAGTAGCCTACTCTCGGATGTAGGGTACATTTGAAATTTTTCAAGTCAGCTATTCAAAATTGTCTCTGAAAATGAATAACCCTGCGCTTCTACTTTTTTTTTTTTTTGTTAACCAATCTGCAGCATGAACATCTATTACAATCTGTCCATCAGTAAAAAAAAATTCAGTTGCGTAAGAGCTAAAACCTTGTCCGTGCTTTAAAAACGAAACCAAAGTCGAGACGCCTCCCTGCACTCCAACGATAGCTCCAGATGAAAGACACAGCGTAGTTTTCGGGAAAATGTAAAATGATCGTCGGGCGTAGTCTAAGTCTGCCTGACGTGGCAAAACATGTTACAGATAGGATTTTCAGCGGCCGATAACAGCTGAACGAGTACACGGTGTTTAGTAATCGATTTGTTTTCAGTCACTTTACTCGGTTGCAGTCATGAACTAATATTGATTTTCGTGCATTACAAACTGAAAATAAAAAAAAATACAGTAAATGTGCAGTTGTGTATATATACTCTACAACTGTAAACCTTCCACTCCTCCAAAAATAAGCAACGTTGATTATTACTGTTAGTATTATTTTAAATAACGTAATGTAATGAAGACTCTAGGCAGAAATATGTCTCCGACTATATAAGGAAAAGACGATGGTCATATATCGGTCATGTCCTACGAATGCAAAACAACAGAATACCACTACAGGCGCTCACTTGGGTTCCTGAGGGTAAGAGGAAAAAAGGAAGACCAAAAGAAACACTCAGAAGAACAATAATAAGAGAAGGAAGAACGTTGGGCCTAAATAATGTGCAAGAGCTAAGAGGAGTGGCGTCACAACGAACAACCTGGAGAGCACTGGTTTCTGCCTTATGCGCCGTGTTTGGTGCTTAAAGAATTTATTATTTAATTATTTAATGTATTTAATATAAGCGGACAAATCCAAGACCCGTGGCCCAAAAACTTGGTTATTGCAAGTCTCTAATCCGGTCCCAATTTCTGTAGAGAGCCCACTCTTAGTTTTGCCTGATATGCTTTTTTTTTCTCCCTAACTCTAAGCGCTTACAATTTTCACATCATTTCAAGATTTTTTGGGGACTCATGGTTACTCTTTACTGTCTCTCTCCTTCCCTCGCCTCTGTATCCCTCCCTCTCTTTATCTCTTTCTTAATTAAACAGTAGTAAGCAGACCATAATCTTCATGTTGCATTAAATCGTGTGACTTCTAAAATTAACTCGCGT
The DNA here is from genome assembly GCA_024509875.1 of Oreohelix idahoensis. NCBI lineage: Eukaryota > Metazoa > Mollusca > Gastropoda > Stylommatophora > Oreohelicidae > Oreohelix > Oreohelix idahoensis. The sequence goes on along the minus strand of JAMPIV010018681.1, from coordinate 350,944 downwards.
AAACTGGTAAAACGAGCCTAGTAGATAATAGAGAGTTTGAGCATCTAAATTGCCGACGGGATTTTTCCTGTTCTAGTGGCGTGCTAGCAGTCCTTTTAAGGATCAGATCATTTCACTGCTTCATGCTAGCTGACAGACACTAGTACTAGTAGTCCTTATTGTGGCTTGTTATGTATCAACGTTGCTCTAGATTTAGGAGCAGACGGATTTTTCGTGACTGGCAATCGGGTTATGATATCACAGAATGACTTCTGTTTATTGAAACAGGCGTGCCTCGCCATAAGTAGGGAAGCACTTCAAGAGGCGGATGGACTTGAAAATATATGACCTCAAATTTACGCCTGCATGCTGGAGTTAATTGCCCTTAATCTTATCCGCTTTGAAATTTGTGACAGACTTCAATACATAAATTTATTAACAATGTGTCCAGTAGTTGTTGGGAAAGTAAAATCTGTACCGCCTTTGTAATTTTCTGTTGCGAAAAAGCTAAAACTAGGTCTGTGCTTTAAAAACAAACAAATTCGAGACATTCCCCTTACATTTTGTACCCCTCCGATATGCCCAATTGAAAGGCACGACGTAGATTACGGGTTTAGCATTCGGGAAAATTTAAAATGGTGGTCGAACGAAGTCCAAGTTTGGTTTGACGTGGCAAAACGTGTTGTGAACGGGATTTTCTGCTGACGATAACGCTCTAAAAAGTCCATTATTTTTGGCCGTTGATTCTTTTTCTGTCATGTTTTATAACTTCCTGGTAGCATAAAGTTATTGTAATTGTCTGCTTCTTCTTTGATCCTTAGCCGCCGACCGTCAAAGCAGTCAGTGGCCATTACGCCTGGTGGCGTCTTGTAGGGCAACAACAAATTGATTCCACTTTGCTCGGTCGGCGGCCATCCTTCGTACAGTGCCCCAACTCTGGTTCATTCTTTGCATCTCAGCCTCCACAGTCCTCCGCCAAGTTTTTTTGGTCGGCCTCTCTTTCGTTTTCCTTCAGGGGTCCATAGCATAGCTGTTCTTGTGATGGCATCGGGGTCTCTTCTGAGGACATGGCCAACCCAGCTCCAGCGTCTGCCAGCTATGATGGTGTGCATGTCCTCTTGCTTGCTCCGAGTAAGCAGATCTTGGTTGGTGATGATATTCGGCCGAAAGATTCGGAGAATTTTTCTTAGGCATGTTGTGTGAAAAGAAGACAATTTCGACATTTCCTTCTCTGTAACTCTCCAGCTCTCCGCGCCATAGAGAAGCACAGAAAACACACAGCTCTGATATAATCCTAATTTTGTACTTGTGCTGTACTGAGAGGACTTCCAGATGTTTTTTAGACTAAAAAAGGCTGTTCTTGCTTTGTTCATTCTGTTGTTGATGTCTTTGCTTGCTCCGCCGTCTGGTGTTACTATGCATCCTAGGTATGTGAAGGCATCTGTCTGTTCCAGTTGCTGATTCCTTACTGATATGGGCTCAGGGTTGCTCACATTGAGCGTCATGACCTCTGTCTTCTTTAGGTTGATGTTCAAGCCCACCTGCTGGCTATACTTATTAAGTCTATCCGTTTTTTCCTGGATGTGTTGATGTGAATGTGCTAGCAGTGCAATGTCATCTGCATATTCCAGATCTTCCAATGTAGAAAATGTAGTCCATCTTATTCCTCTTGGATTGCCCTCTTTTGTCTGGCGCATCACCCAGTCTATGACTGTTAAAAATAGAGTGGTTGATAAGGGGCATCCCTGTCGTACTCCTGTCTTCACTTCAAAGGTTAGGTTGCTCTGCCCAATGCTGCACGTAAAGTTGGCATAAAGGCTTTTTATGATTGACACTATGCAGCTTGGAATTCCATAAGCCCTCAGTATTTTCCATAAACTGTCCCTATGTATACTGTCAAAAGCCTTTTCAAAATCAACGAAATTAATGTACAACTGTCTTTGCCATTCTGAGCACTGCTCTATAATGTTCCTGAGGGTAAATATATGATCTACACATCTTCTGTTCTTTCTAAATCCTGCTTGTTCTTTCCTCAGTTTGTGGTCTACTGCTTTGAGATTCTCTGTATAATTACACTGACAAACAACATTTTTCTTTCTTATATAAGAATAAGTGTTCTTATGTCAGTTTTTTGCGCTGATTTCAAATTTGAAATCCGTTTATCTCTATCACGTCAGGTTTTTAAGATATTTGTGAATACATATATTTTTGGGAAACCGTTATGTGCTCCGTTTCATTTTTACTACATAACTTATTAAAAATTAATAAAATGCAAAATAATTCCACTTTTTATACTGCTAAAAGATGCATGACATATGTTACGCTATTTTTCCAATAGTTACTGTATTTTGAAATAATTCTGAGCGAAATATGGCTTCTAGAAGTTGTAGAAATTCAGCTGATCTGTTCTGTTACGTGTGCGGATATTTTACCGATCGTGTTCACCAGAAAAACTTTACACCATTACTAAAGAAAGCATATGAACTTTATTTCGATTCGAAAGTTGATGATGCAAATAAATCTTGGAAGCCAAATGCAGTTTGTTCGACTTTGTGCAAATACATTGGCAGGTTGGTTACGAAAATCGCCGAAGCATAAGTCGATGCCTTTTGGAGTGCCAGTAATATGGCATGAACAAGACAAATCACGCTACTGATTGTTACTTCTGCTTGACAAATATCCATGGTTTCACTTTTAAAACTAGAAAGTCTGTGGTTTATCCAAATATTGAATCGGTTTCGAAACCAGTGTCTCGTGATCCAATCACGTGTCCGATCCCAGTTCCACCAGAACAATATCCGTTGGACGTGAATGAACCATCAGAAAGTGATAGTTTACCTGCTTCAGAAACTAATTCTGACTCGGATTATATACCGGTGAATGATGGTGTTCACTTAATTAACCTTTCAGATCTAATACGTGATCTCGCTCTTACCAAAGGACAAGTGGAATTACTCGGTTCGCGACTCAAAGAATGGAATCTTTTAGCGCCCAATACTTTGATATCTAAATTTCGTCATAGACACAGAGAACATGTTCAATACTTTGAGATGGATGATGACATTTGCTATTGCAAAATTCCAGTCGCCTACTCTGTTCATATGAAAGAAACTTATGACAATATGGCTATACTTTTGGCAAAAATAAAGTACAATGACTACCAATGGCGGATTTGTGGAGACCTAAAGGTCATTGCAATTCTCACGGGCATGCAGACTGGGTATACTAAATTTTGTTGCTTCCTATGTGAATGGGACAGCCGCAACAGACAGGAACATTATGCAAGAAAGGTGTGGCCTATCAGGGATCGTATGCAGCTCGGGCATAAAAATGTAATACACGAGCCATTAGTTAACAAAGACAGCATCATTTTAACACCGTTACATATAAAGTTGGGGCTCATGAAGAATTTCGTAAAAGCATTAGATAAAATGAGCAAAGCTTTCACTTATCTTCGAGAAAAGTTTCCGCAAGTTAGCGATGCAAAGATAAAGGAAGGTATCTTTGTAGGACCTCATATTAGGAAAGTTATTGCAGACAAACAATTCGAGAACTTGTTACATGGTAGTGAACTTCACGCATGGATGGCATTCAAATCGATCGTCGATAACTTTCTGGGAAATCACAAATCTGTCGACTATGTGCATATTGTTAAGCAGTGCATAGATGCATACAGAATTATGGGCTGTAACATGTCCCTCAAAATCCATTTGCTCGATTCGCATCTTGACTTTTTCCCTGACAACCTTGGCGAAGTCAGCGATGAACATGGAGAACGATTCCATCAAGATATCGCCGTAATGGAGTCACGTTATCAAGGACGGTGGAGTGTGACCATGCTTGCCGATTATTGTTGGATGTTTCATCGCGATGTACCACATGCCATTCACCGACGAAAGTCGACTGCAAAGAAATTCAAGCCTACATAACTGTTATACTTCTTGTACGAATGATGTTATAATACTGTATGCGTTGTTAAAAAACTTCCATTGCGTATTTCTCGAGATCCCGACCTGATAGAGAAAAACGGTTTGCAGATTTAAAAACAGCGCATTAAAATTGACCAGAAAAACATAGAAATGTTAGAGAAAGAAAAAAAAAATTTTTTTTGTTAGCCAGTGTTATCCTGCCTAGTATTTTGCTGGGAACTGAGAGAAGAGTTATTCCTCTCCAATTATTGCAGTCTGCAAGATCTCCCTTCTTGGGCAATTTGACAATTATTCCTTTTGTCCCACTCTGTTGCTGTTGTCCCTGTTTTCCAGATTTGTGCAAATAGTGGTTCTAATAGTTCTGCTGCTAGCTCTGGGTCTGTCTTAAATAGCTCTGTATTTAAGTTATCATGACCAGGAGCTTTTCCATTCTTTAACCCTTTGATTGCTGTGATGATTTCTTCTTTTCGTGGGAAGTCTGTATTAACATCTAGATCATTTTCAGCCTCAGGAACATTCAATTGTGTCTCTGGTGGTTCCTTATTCAGAGTTTCTTTGAAATGCTCTGCCCATCTTGTTTCCTGTCCCTCTGCTGTTGTGATGAGATTTCCTTGCTTATCTCTTACTAATGTAATATTGTTTGCACCTCGTTTTCCACTGATGATTTTAGTTATTTTGTATACTGTGCTTTGTTCATTTCTCAGTGCTGCCTCTTCTGCCTGTCTTGCAAGGTCATCCAGAAATGTCCTTTTGTTAGCACGGGTTTGACGTTTAACTTCCTTGTCCAGCTGACTGTACTGTTCACTATATATTGCCTTTAATCTGGGAGACTTAGCTTCTGTGTTCTTTCTTTTCATTTCCTTTCTCTTCGCTATGGTGTTTAGCGTATCTGGTGTTATCCAGTCTTGGCTCTTTCTTTCCTGGAATCCCAAGCATGACTTGCTGCTTTCCTTGTATATTGTTGAGATGGTGTTGAATCTCTGGTCAACATCATCGGTCTCTGTTCTTTCCTGGCTTTTGATAATCTCATATCTTCTCTTTACGTCGACCACGAAAGCTTTTCTGGTGAGGGGATCCTTCAGTTTCGTGATGTTGTATCTTTTCTGTTTGACTGCAACTGGTCCAGCAGCTCTGAGTTTCACTTTCAGTCTTGCTACTACTAGGTGATGATCACTTCCCACATCTGCGCCTCTTCTTACTTTTACGTCTTGTAGTGCATGTTTCCATCTGCCATTGATCATTATGTGATCTATCTGGTTTCTGTCTCGTCCGTTTGGTGATTCCCATGTTAACTTGTGCACTTTCTTGTGTGGAAAAAGTGTTCCTCCAATGACCAGGTTGTTAATACTGCAGAAGCTTATTAATTTGTCCCCATTCTCATTTGCTGTTCCACTGCCGCATTTCCCCATTACTCTTTCGTTATAATTATTGTGTGCTCCAACTTTCGCATTTAGGTCTCCCATTACTATAACGAGATCGTACCCTGGGTGTAGTTTCCATTTCTTTTTGTACCTGTTGATAGAACTCGTCCTTGATCTCTTCATCGCTGTCGTTTGTTGGTGCATAGCATTGTATAATTGTGATGTTGGTGAACCTCCCTATCAGTCTTGCTCTTATCAGTCTGTTTTTGATGGGTTTCCATTCCAGTAAAGACCTTTCCATTCTTTTCTTCAGGATAATGGCTACACCTTCGTTGTGCTGACCATCCTCTCTGCCAGAATAAAGTACTGTTTCCCCTGTAGCTGTTTTTATTCTCCCCCTACGTGTCCATCTGCTCTCGCTTATTCCCAGGATATGAATCTTGTAGTTCCTCATCTCTGCTGTGATTTGTCTCAGCTTTCCTGCCTCATTCATAGTTCTGACATTCCAAAAACCAATTCTGGTTTCGTGTTTTGCGGTCGGGGCATTCGTTTTCATGCCAGTGGCTTCCTTTCGGCTTTCACCACTGTCAGTCATACGAGCCTGAGACTCCGGATGTCCGTCCCGCAGCAAAGTTTTTCCATTTATTGTTGTTTCCGTAACGTGCGATTTTTTTTACATAGACAGGGGTGTCGGCCCTGTGCTAAAACCCCCAACCTGGAGGACCAGCTGTTGTCTGACCTCTACCCACGCAGACCAGTCCAGCTTGGTTGAACCTACCAGGAGTAAATCTCCCACTGGCATAGCTCTGGGGATTGTCAGGGTACACAAGCTGCCATACCGCTACAAGGTATAGGTACCATTGATGGCAGTATTGTAATTGTGCATTAATGATAATTTCTAATTTAGTACTTCTTTTCTAGTAAAATCCTTTAATTTGTGAACATTAATACGGTTGATTTTTTTTTCTTAACCAGCGGCACTTGAGCTTTCAGCCCTTCGGCCCAATGACATGGGGAGCCTGTGGACTTTCCTTCTAACCCGGTCAGGAGCTTCGCTCCTTCCCATCCACAGAGGGTTTATCTCAGAAGCTGTTCAGGTTATTCAGTCAAAATCTCGGTCAGTGACACCTCTTCAAATGCTCACGCCCGGGCTTGAACACCTGATCGCCAGCGCAATATGGTAACCATTACACCAGCGCGGCTTCCTAATGCGTTTAATAAGCCTATTTGAAATAATCGGGTTTTCCCACGTTTACGAGATTTTCCCGTTGCGCTTCGATGCCACGCCAGAGATTTGTGTAGTAGATGAATTATCCAAGAGTTTACACAATTTTACATTAAAATGTGGGCCAGGGCATATCTTATCAGCAGTGCATCCTGTCAGTGACGCACGAGAGGTTGTTAGACATAGTTTGGAAAGAATCAAAGGTGTAGATTCTAATGAAGTTAATGATTTCAAAGAGTTGATAGAATATGAAACAAAACCGTTTAAAATGGAAGAGAAAGATGGAAATGTAGAACTAATGGAACTGTTGTTATCACAGAAACATTTCCAAATCAGGACAGACATTTTAGTATACATGACACCACAGTCAAAATGGCATCCACAGGCAATTGAAGACATACCTTGGAACTGGCTGAATGAAGAAAAATGGAGATTGCACACATATTCATGGTATCCACACAGTGCTAATAAATCAGCAATTTTGCTAGCTGAAGCAGGGTTTGCCTACCTTGGTTCAGGTACAGGCAGTGATGACAGTCATTTGCTACTTTTGTTGTGCAATAAAACAAGATTGGCGGACAACAGATGTTATTTCAGTGGTCCACAAAGATTTGTCCCCTGATTGCTCAATTGTCACTGGAATAGACTGTAACAATGTCCCAATGACTGTCCCTGAATGTGGAGTGAACCTTGTTAGCCAACTTCACAACTTTACAGACGTATTGGCAAATGGAAATAAGCATCAGAGAGTTGGACATGACATAGACAATGGTATAGAATCTGATTCTCCTCATGTTAGTGGACAACAAGCAAATCAAAGAAGACAACATTTGCAACATCCATCTACTGGAAACAGTACAAATTTTGCATCTGCACATGTTGCTAAACCCATTCAGATGGCAAACCAGACTGTTATGAAACCAAGTGCTTCTAGCTCATCAACTTCTGGTCAGACTTCGTCCAGACCCACTCAACACTCAAGCTCTAACGTGCCACACAGTGCAATAACCTGGAGCAGGAATCCAACAAATTCTCTTAATCCTAATGCAGTTGCTCCAAGCACACTCCAAACAACAGGAGGACAAGAAAGCCAGAATAACACTTCTTCCTCAAGGGCAAGTCAAGCAGTTACTGCATCAGAAACAACAACCCAGACTTCGATCCAAAATGTCCAGCAGTTATCAGAGCAAACAGCAACCTCGTCATCAACAGTTTTCCCACAAGCCATTTCAATTGACCAAAACTATTCTGTGGTAACAGTATCAGCAGCAACAACCATATCATCAACATCTGTCAGCTCAACAACAGCTGCAGCATCAACATCATCAAACACATCTAATATTAACCAAAGCACCAACCCACCACAAGGACAAGCAAATACATCTCAAACTACAACAGGTGAAACTCAGAATAGCACCAGAACTGCTGGAAGGAATCCAACATATGGGGAACTTGGCATCATTACAGAACGACCTAAGAGATACGAATTTGCAGTCAGACATAAACGTTATGAATCCTTTGAACATTGGCCAAGAGATCACCGCCTGAAGAAGGAAGATTTGGCAGATGCAGGATTTTACTATGCAGGTATTATTTCTTTTCTTCCTTTTTTTTTTTTTTTTTTAAAATAATTTTTATCAAGAGAATAAATAAAATATTTCATGTGATCTTCCTTTTATTTTGTCAGTGTAACATATGTTGCAGCCTTCTCTGCTTGCACAAATTAGCTTTACTTGTTTGGCTTTGGTGTATGCTTGCCCTGAAAAGCTAGTTGTTTATGTGCAAATACAGGGCTAAATTGAACAGGATGTGACCTATTCTGTGAGAAGATAAAATATAGCTTTTTTTGTTTAGAGAGGGCAGTTGTTTGAACCACTTAAAAAAAATTGGCATTTCTCATTTCAGGTTATGGAGATTGTGCTCGTTGTTTCTACTGTGGGGGTGGACTTAGGAATTGGGAGGACAATGATAATGTACTGGTAGAACATGCTCGATGGTTTCCAAAGTGTGCATTTATCAGACAGACAATGGGGCAGCAGTTTGTTGATGTTGTCCAGGATCTCAATAAAAACAATGACCAGGTCAGTGATCATATTTTGCAGCAACATTTGTTCATATACATAGATTAAAAGTACTCCCAGTGTGTTGGGTGGGGCTGGGCTGGCTGAGGAGGCATTTTTTAATTATGATAGGGCATGGGTTGAGGAGCATATTTTTTTCACTGCCCCAGAACACAAATTTCCTCTCATTGAAATGAAGAAAGTTTATTTCTATATATATATATTCCAGGGGACTACTCATGTAGCCATCACTTATTATTTAGTCAGAAAGCAATAATTTGCTTAAGAAAATCTTGATTATTCTCTCAGTATATATATATATATATGTATGGAGAAGCGTGCCTAAAGCCTTGTTAATGTTTGCCACACAGATGTAAAGCAGATTCAGGCCATTAGATGCTGGCTGCTAGATTGCTTTGGGTTTTATTTGTGAGGGCATCATAAAAATATGATGACATTAGTGGATACAATTATTACAGATCTCCACTCATACATGTATGTGAATTATTTTTCTTTCTGTCTCTTCCATACTTGCAGATCAGCTTTGAGATGGTGACTGAGAAGATGGGTAGTACAGCTGCATCTTTCCAGTTAGGTAGGTTTTTACGTAGTCACACTTTAAATCACAGCATTTTGTAATAGCTGCATATGCTAGTAATGACAGTCTATACTTCTGATATTAAAAAAAACTGGCGGAATCACTTAACAACTTCTTATGTGTCATTTATGTACATATCAACCATTTACAAGCATTCCTCACTGCAAAGATATTCCAGGGGAAAAGAAAAAAAAAGTCCAGTACTTTCTCACAGAAAATCACTCGTTATAAAAAAAATATTCCAATCATTGTTGATCATTTATGAATAAATTACTCTAATGCTTCTAGAAAACAATAAGTCTACTCAGGAAAGGATTTTAAAACATCATTGAGTGACACTTAAAAGTATTTGCAATCTGTTGCTGTCATCTTTGATGGAGTTTCAAACGTCGATTTATTGGTTGTATGTTTTTCACCCTGGTCAAAGTTGGGGAACTATGTCTTAACTTTGCTGTGTCAGGTTGATTAGGGGTTATCTCCCTTTTTGGTTCATTCATTGTGTTTGACCTTTAGGGTCAAAAGTAAACAGTTCTGGGCGATGTGCCATGCGCAGTTGGAGAGCGCAAAATTAGACTTCCGTCAGGGAGAGTTGCGGGCTGGCTTCTGTAGGACGTGAATGTCCGTTGTATTCTGGGGAAGGAAAATCTTCGAACTGACTGCGTTGGCAGTTTTCCCCAGTGATTTACTGTACGTCTGGAATGACGACAGTGTTGTTTCTTGTGTTCTGAGGATTCGTTTCAAGGTAACACCGACTTTTTCACTACTATGCATTCGGTTGCAGAATTTGTTAAAGGATTACCTAGCCGTGAGAACAGCTCACCGTTCCTATATGCAGAACCTATATTTTGTGCTCAAGGTAGCCATTTAAGACTATTCGTCTTTATTTGATCAGAAGTCTAGTGACGAAGTGATATACGGTGGAAACCGCAGGTTGGCGGTATATCTATATAAACATTATTATAGCTTGGTTTATGCAACCTGCTTAATGAAGAAACACAGCTGACGTCATATCGAGGTCTGTGTAATGGCCACTATTCTGCCGCATGAACAGATGTAACTGGCGTGTTATGCCAAGTTGAACGACGGCCCTGGTAATAGGATTACATGAGTAAAGTGCTCGTCCTTTGTATGACGGAGTTATTAAGGTACCTGACGCGTTCAGTCAGGGATACCAAAGCGGCATTATGAACTGTACATTAAAGAACATACCACTATTGACATGCCCACATATGTGAATGTTTACCAGCCTTAGAAGGCCTGATATGTACCAAGCGATTTCAATTAACATGATGTACATGAACCTGTTTACATTGACTGTTCCTGTGTGATACTACTGTTAGTGCTGTTAATAAATGTATGAACTGTTACCAGTAGTTGCAACCATCATTGGCTTCTGTACGAGTGTGACTGGGTGCATTGTATACCATATATGATCCTAAACGCATTCGCGTCTGCACACACCCATGTCTCATCATCATCATCATCGTACAAGGACCATGTATGCTGTCAGCGTGAGTGACCCAGATCTTCACCGCACCAGTACACTGTTCAGGTGACATCGACACGCATACCTGGCCAACCACACATCAACATTTGCATCACGTATAAAAAACCAACTAACATTTCTGGTGGACCTGTTCCGTGGGCTTTTCGGCTTCAATTTTGGTTTATGCTACAGATTGGAACGATCTAGGTTGACAGCTATAAATAACACACATCTGTAGTACTCTAACATTTCCAAGTTTTGGCTACACAGGACAGTAGAAATAGGTCATCGACTGTTGACCCACATAAACAGTGTTAGCATCTGTGTGATAATGCTACACGAACCACATTTGGTACAAGTACTGGAGTTGGCATCTAGGCAATATTGCTACGTGGACCACAGCTGCACACAAGTCAAGTATTTTTTGTTGTCTACACGTTACAGTCAACAGACTCTTCAACGTCTGAACGTTCAAGTCACGTAGTTCGAGGTCAAGTATTTTTGGTAAACAGTACCGTCTACGAACTTTTTCAACATTGGGCCTCAAGTCTCAACTATTTGTCGAGAAGGTCATAGTGACTTTATGTTCCTGGAGACCACTACATGTTATTGTGGATCTAACAATCATTGCGCGCTTGACATTGTACTCCCGTGTTGACAAAGAGCAAGAGAGTTACTATATTGTTATTTGTAACTGAACTTTGTTTGCAACACATTCCATTGATGATATTTATGTTACTTGTATTATTGTTGTGTATTTTTCTGGTGTTTTCAGCGGGTTTTGCTTGGAAAGGTGACTCCTTTAGATAATACCACGTAACAGAGGTTGTCTATTGAGAGCGTTTTCTGTAGGGACTGCAAATTTCCTTAATTGGGATTTGCTAGCGACAATTGTTGCTATTTACGTTTAGCTGTGACGAGGTGTGTTAGTGTTGTTTTCGTTATTATGGAAAGCAGATAGCGCAGGTTGAGATATAGTGAGATTTGTCCATGTGAACATTGTTTTGATGATGTACATGATGCATTGTAGTGTTCTTGTGATTCACAGCCAGTGTGACTGTCTGCTGATGTTATTTTTGTTGAGCTGAAGATTTGTGATATAAAGACGTCGGATATCGTACTTACATGATCGGGTCTATTGAGTTACTATTGGATGTGAATAATGAGCCATGATTGTTGCCCAGAGTGTAATCTCACAATGTATGTCATTGTGCTAACACAGTTTAGACAATTTTGGGGGCTCGTCCTGGACAAGAAGTTTGACAAGAAGTACGGCAAAAATAGAGGGGGGAGGGGTGAGGATAAGATAACACTGACAAACAACATTTTTCTTTCTTATATAAGAATAAGTGTTCTTAGGTCAGTTTCTTGCGCTGATTTCAAATTTGAAATCCGTTTATCTCTATCACGTCGGGTTCTTAAGATATTTGTGAATAAATATATTTTTGGGAAACCGTTATTTGCTCCGTTTCATTTTTACTATATAACTTTTTAAAAATTAATAAAATGCAAAATAATTCTACTTTTTATACTGCTAAAAGATGCATGACATATGTTACGTTATATTTCAAATAGTTACTGTATTTTGAAATAATTCTGAGTGAAATATGGCTTCTAGAAGTTGTAGAAATTCGGCTGATCTGTTCTGTTACGTGTGCGGATATTTTACCGATCGTGTTCACCAGAAAAACTTTACACCATTGCTAAAGAAAGCATATGAACTTTATTTCGATTCGAAAGTTGATGATGCAAATAAATCTTGGAAGCCAAATGCAGTTTGTTCGACTTGTGCAAATACATTGGCAGGTTGGTTACGAAAATCGCCGAAGCATAAGTCGATGCCTTTTGGAGTGCCAGTAATATGGCGTGAACCGACAAATCACGCTACTGATTGTTCCTTCTGCTTGAAAAATATCTATGGTTTCACTTTTAAAACTAGAAAGTCTGTGGTTTATCCAAATATTGAATCGGTTTCGAAACCAGTGCCTCATGATCCAATCACGTGTCCGATCCCAGTTCCACCAGAACAATATCCGTTGGACGTGAATGAACCATCAGAAAGTGATAGTTTACCTGCTTTAGAAACTAATTCTGACTCGGATTATGTACCGGTGAATGATGGTGTTCACTTAATTAACCATTCAGAACTTTCAGATCTAATACGTGATCTCGCTCTCACCAAAGGACAAGCGGAATTACTCGGTTCGCGACTCAGAGAATGGAATCTTTTAGCGCCCAATACTCCGATATCTAAATTTCGTCATAGACACAGAGAACTTGTTCAATACTTTGAGATGGATGATAACATTTGCTATTGCAAAGATGTAAAAGGTCTAATGGTGCACCTCGGTCATGAGCACATAGTCAACGAATGGCGACTTTTCATCGAATCTTCCAAGACTAGTCTAAAAGCCGTGTTATTGCATAATGGAAATTTATTTTCATCAATTCCAGTCGCCTACTCTGTTCATATGAAAGAAACTTATGACAATATGGCTATACTTTTGGCAAAAATAAAGTACAATGACTACCAATGGCGGATTTGTGGAGACCTAAGGGTCATTGCAATTCTCACGGGCATGCAGACTGGGTATACTAAATTTTGTTGCTTCCTATGTGAATGGGACAGCCGCAACAGACAGGAACATTATGCAAGAAAGGTGTGGCCTATCAGGGATCGTATGCAGCTCGGGCATAAAAATGTAATACACGAGCCATTAGCTAACAAAGACAGCATCATTTTACCACCGTTACATATAAAGTTGGGGCTCATGAATAATTTCGTAAAAGCGTTAGATAAAACGAGCAAAGCTTTCACTTATCTTCGAGAAAAGTTTCCGCAAATTAGCGATGCAAAGATTAGCGATGCAAAGATAAAGGAAGGTATCTTTGTAGGACCTCAGATTAGGAAAGTTATTGCAGACAAACAATTCGAGAACTTGTTACATGGTAGTGAACTTCGCGCATGGATGGCATTCAAATCGATCGTCGATAACTTTCTGGGAAATCTGTCGACTATGTGCATATTGTTAAGCAGTGCATAGATGCATACAGAATTATGGGCTGTAACATGTCCCTCAAAATCCATTTGCTCGATTCGCATCTTGACTTTTTCCCTGACAACCTTGGCGAAGTCAGCGATGAACATGGAGAACGATTCCATCAAGATATCGCCGTAATGGAGTCACGTTATCAAGGACGGTGGAGTGTGACCATGCTTGCTGATTATTGTTGGATGTTTCATCGCGATGTACCACATGCCATTCACCGACGAAAGTCGACTGCAAAGAAATTCAAGCCTACATAACTGTTATACTTCTTGTACAAATGATGTTGTAATACTGTATGCGTTGTTAAAAAACTTCAATTGCGTATTTCTAGAGATCCCGACCTAATAGAGAAAAACGGTTTGCAGATTTAAAAACAGCGCATTAAAATTGATCAGAAAAACATAGAAATGTTAGAGAAAGAAAAAAAAATTTTTTTTTGTTAGTCAGTGTAATCAGTAAATAATAATCCTGTGAGGGCCCCCCCCCCCCCTCTTTTAAGGAAACAGGACATAAATTGTAGGAAGACTAGTATGAGTGGATACAACAGATAGACATGAGGATAAGTGAATGGATAGACAGCTAGGTAGGTCGATAAGTAAATAGGGAGAAGGATGGACGAGTAGATAGGTGGATAGACAGGCAGAAGGCCTGCTATTAGAAATAGAGGTACTGTGCTATGGTAACAATATCTGAGAACAAAGACAGCAAATATGTAGGCAATCCTTATATGTTTTCCTGTTAAGTTAGCGAGCTTTTATATTTGGTGAACCAGAATATGGATTATTATCAGTGGTATTTTTTATTTATTTTAAATAAAATATAATTTCATTGCATTTTTGAAATTGCAGTTGTTAACCATTCTGTGTACATTTTTTTCTGCAGTGGTCATGAATCAAATGAAGGAGCAGAACAGCCAGTTACGTCAGCAGACATTATGCAAAATTTGCATGGACAAGGAGGTAGCAGTGGTGTTTCTCCCTTGTGGTCACCTTGTTTCTTGTACAGACTGTGCTGCTGCACTGAAAGACTGTCCAGTGTGCAGAAATTCTGTCAGAGGAATTGTTCGGGCCTTCATGGCATAGTATACTATAAAGATGAAGGTAGGAGAGTGAAGAGTTCGAGACTTCACTACACTACGTTAATTTGGCTACAAGTGCAAGGAATCGCTTATGCAGGACTTGGAGGAATGCTGTTTTAAGAGGATGATGCACTAATTCAGGCCTATGAGAGGGGGATATTTGGCCTGGGCCTCTCACCTCACACGGACCCTCATCTCACCTAAGGATGATTGATCCTCCACTTTTAACCCCTCTACCCAAACAATGAAGGATTTCACAACGTGAAACTGACTGATCCTCGCCTCAGCTAAGGATGCCTAATTCTCCACTTTTAACCCCTCTTCCCAAACAATCAAGGGGTTCGCCATATCTGAGCTCTCAGTGCACTGGCACTAATCCACCACCAGTTTTTATTTACTGGATACAACTTATTTACTACGAGTCAACTGCCAGCCAATTATTTAGGTTCTAGCTTATGAAAGCTTCAAGAAAATTGCCAAGAATGGTAAGTTTTCTGTTTACAAGAGTTTGAAGCTGTTCCATCCAATTCATATTAAGCTCAATTTTTACTTGTGCGTTACAAAATTACACTCTTAGGGAACTTCAGGAAAAGAAGTATAGAACGTTCACCTTCCTTGATATACCATACTGTAATGGACATGCTAATCCATTGTTACCTTCGACATACTGATGGAGACTGAGCATCTATGGGTTTGCCCGGAGTGCAATGATGTCAATTCTGTATAACAATAACAATTACCTTTTTATAATAAATATGATGCCATATGATGCGTAAATATTTTCATTTTTTATGTCACTAACTTCACACGCTGTGTGAAGCCTTATGTGTTTGTCGTGTGGTGAGTACTGAGGCAACTACGACAGTAGTTTTTGCCAGGAATAGTCTATGAGATATTACATATAAGGTCTCTAGAAATTGGCTCGTTAAGAAAGAATAAAGACCTATTCGAGATAGGGACATGAAGACGGGAATGCGAATGATTTCCACTGGACAGTGTTTCTAATTAATTATGGAAAGAGTTCTGTTTCCCCACGACCTTAGCTTCTGCCCTTAGATCCCGTAAAAGAAAAAGCCCCAACCTCATCTGAGTAGAGAAATGTTCCTATAGGTGAATATGTAACACCAACAGCACGAGTGATACATTAACAAACTAGATAATGATCAAACGATCGTTGGGTTTATTAATGAAATATCCATATAGGGTTAGTAATGGTTAGAACGTGATGATGGTGAAAGACGATTCACGCAAAACACACAGATGAGATAATAAAATTCCAGTTAATTAAGTAGTAGTTAATTAAGAATGAACTGGTGCAAAGCGAAATGATGATGATGTGATATGATACGTGTTACCAAAATGGTGAGTAATCTACACAGTCCATGTGTCTCTAAATGCTTCGCATTGATATGACGATTCACATGTATGCATACACTGTCCCAAGTTGTTATACGTTATGTCGAGTGGGGTATCTCTAAGCCGAGGACGTTCTGATGAAAACTGTTGTCGGACTGAGAACGTTGACGAGAGATATATCTCTGTAGTGTTGATCAACAGTTAATAGCTGTCATATGAACAAAAGGTCTATTGTATAATCTCCCGAGGGTACTGGCCAGACTGGATATCTTCACAAAATGTTATTGATATGTAGACTCATAACCTTGCGTATGTAGTCGTGGTTCATAAAATATACTTTAGAGTCTGCTTCATAGAATGCGCTTTAGAGTGTGTTGCACTTGGTATAAATGTGAGATTCCACTTTTTAGCTCTTTAGCTTGACTTCAGATAATAATGATCTTTCGAGTGATTTGAATTTATGATGACTCTGTATTGAACTTGTGATAACGATGTATTGAACTTGTGAGCCAGCAGTATATGGGTGACGAAAAATGCTGCGTCCACCTTCTGACTTGTGGGTGAGACAATATTCCTTTCTAATTGAGGAATGAAAGATGTCCTATGGCGAATTCTGCTAGCCAAATGTCCGTTTTTGATAACTTATTTCTGGTTAGACGTCACACACGTTGCGTGTAGACTCAGACTTCTGATGAACTGAAGACACACAAAAGTCTTCATAAGTTTTTCACATTTAACATCACTGGTTGACTTTCATTTATACTACTGCTCATTATTCATCTCTCTCTGAGTTCAATTCTAATGATGCTAAATATCTTGTGCATGAAAGTGTGTGCGCACGGGAGACTGTGATGATGATGAAGGTGAAGTATGAACTATTAATTACCTCCTATCATCCTATCATCTTCTAGGAAAATCTTCTGATTTTATTAATCAGTTATGAAAAGAATTATTTGAAACTCTATCTTTCGCACATTTTAGCTGTGAGGTTAAAATAAACAAAAATTAAGAAAATGTATTAATAATCTGTATAAGATCTACTCTGCCATCAATGGTACCTATACCTTGTAGCGGTATGGCAGCTTGCGTACCCTGACAATCCCCAGAGCTATGCCAGTGGGAGTTTTACTCCTGGTAGGTTCAACCAAGCTGGACTGGTCTGTGTGGGTAGGGGTCAGACAAAAGCTGGTACCCTGGTCCTCCAGGTTGGGGGTTTTAGCATAGGGCTGACACCCCTGTCTATGTAAAAAAAATAATGAAGTTACGGAAACAACATCAAATGAACAAACTTTGCTGCGGGATGGACATTCGGAGTCTGTGGCTCGTATGACTGTCAGTGGTGAAAGCCGAAAGGAAGCCACTGACATGAAAACGGATGTCCTGACCGCAAAACAGGATACAAGAATAGGATTTTGGAATGTCAGGACAATGTACGAGACAGGTAAACTAAGACAGGTCACAGCAGAAATGAGAAACTATAGGTTACACATCCTGGGGATAAGCGAGAGCAGATGGACAGGGGCAGGAAAAGTTAAAACAGCAACAGGAGAAACAGTACTTTACTCTGGAAGAGAGGA
Organism: Oreohelix idahoensis; assembly: GCA_024509875.1. Classification (NCBI taxonomy): domain Eukaryota; kingdom Metazoa; phylum Mollusca; class Gastropoda; order Stylommatophora; family Oreohelicidae; genus Oreohelix; species Oreohelix idahoensis. The sequence goes on along the minus strand of JAMPIV010018681.1, from coordinate 333,245 downwards.
TGGACAGCACAGTGAAGGCGTAGCCATTATTCTACAGAAAGGGATAGAAAGGACATTACTGGAATGGAAACCCATCAACAACAGACTGATACGATTGAGATTGAGAGGGAGATTCACCAACACTACAATAATACAATGCTACGCACCAACGAATGATAGCGATGAGGAGGTCAAGGATGAATTCTATCAACAACTGCAGAAAGAAATGGAGGACACACCTAGATATGATCTTGTTATAGTAATGGGAGACCTCAATGCGAAAGTTGGTACACACAATACATATAATGAAAGAACAATGGGGAAATGCGGCAGCGGAATAGCAAACGAAAATGGGGATAAGCTAATAAGTTTCTGTAGCATTAACAACCTGGTCATTGGAGGAACACTTTTCCCACATAAGGAAATTCACAAGTTAACATGGGAATCACCAAATGGTCGGGACAGAAACCAGATAGACCACATCATGGTTAACGGTAGATGGAGACATGCATTACAAGATGTGAAGGTAAGAAGAGGTGCAGATGTGGGAAGCGATCACCATTTAGTAGTAGCAAAACTGAAAGTGAAACTAAGAAGGGCTGGATCAACTGTAACTACACAGAAAAGGTTTGACATCAGCAAATTGAAGGACCCCCTTACCAGAAAAGCTTTTGCGGCCGACATTAAGAAACGATATCAATTTGCCAAAAGCCAGGAAAAGACATTGACTAATGATATAGACCAGAATTTCAACACCATTTCAACAATATATAAGGAAAGTAGCAAATCATGCTTGGGATTCCAGGAAAGGAAGAAGCAAGACTGGATAACACCAGAAACACTAAACACCATAAAGATGAGAAAGGAAATGAAAAGAAAGAAAACAGAAGCGAAGTTCCCCAGGTTAAAGCAACTATATAGCGAACAGTACAGTCAACTGGACAGGGAAGTTAAACGCCAAACCCGAGCCAACAAAAGGAATTTCCTAGACGATCTTGCAAAACAGGCAGAAGAGGCAGCACTGAGAAATGAACAAAGCACAGTATACAAAATAACTAAATTCATCAGCGGAAAACAAGGTGCAAACAATATTACATTAGTAAGAGATAAGCAAGGAAATCTCATCAAGACAGTAGAGGGACAGGAAACAAGATGGGCAGAGCACTTCAGAGAAACTCTGAACAAGGAAATACCAGAGACACAAATGAATGTTCCTGAGGCTGAAAACGATCTAGATGTAAATACAGACATTCCACGAAAAGAAGAAATAATCACAGCAATCAAAGGGTTAAAGAACGGTAAAGCTCCGGGCCATGATAACTTAAATGCAGAACTATTTAAGACAGACCCTGAGCTAGCAGCAGAACTATTAGAACCACTATTTGCACAAGTGTGGAAAACGGGGACAACACCATCAGAGTGGAACAAAGGAATAATTGTCAAATTGCCCAAGAAGGGAGATCTTTCAGACTGCAATAATTGGAGAGGAATCACTCTTCTCTCAGTTCCCAGCAAAATACTAGGCAGGATAATTATACAGAGAATTTCAAAGGCAGTAGACTACAAACTGAGGAAAGAACAAGCAGGATTTAGAAAGAACAGAAGATGTGTAGACCATATATTCACTCTCAGGAACATTATAGAGCAGTGCTCAGAATGGCAAAGACAGCTTTACATAAATTTTGTTGATTTTGAAAAGGCTTTTGACAGCATACATAGGGACAGTTTATGGAAAATACTGAGGGCTTATGGAATTCCAGCTGCATAGTGTCAATCATAAAAAAGCCTCTATGCCAACTTTACGTGTAGTGTTGGGCAGAGCAACCTAACCTTCGAGGTGAAGACAGGAGTACGACAGGGATGCCCCTTATCAACCACTCTATTTTTAACAGTCATAGACTGGGTGATGCGCCAGACAACAGAGGGCAGTCCAAGAGGAATAAGATGGACTACATTTTCAACATTGGAAGATCTGGAATATGCAGATGACATTGCACTGCTGGCACATTCACATCAACACATCCAGGAAAAAACGGATAGACTTAATAAATTTAGCCTGCAGGTGGGCTTGAACATCAATTTAAAGAAGTCTGAGGTCATGACGCTCAATGTGAGCAACCCTGAGCCCATATCAGTATGGAATCAGCAACTGGTACAGACAGATACCTTCACATACCTAGGAAGCATAGTAACACCAGACGGTGGGGCAGGCAAAGACATCAACATCAGAATGAATAAGGCAAGAACAGCCTTCTTTAGCCTAAATAACATCTGGAAGTCCTCCCAATACAGCACAAGCACAAAATTAAGATTATACCAGAGTTGCGTGCTTTCTGTGCTTCTCTATGGTGCGGAATGCTGGAGAGTCACAGAGAAGGAAATGTCAAAATTGTCCCCTTTTCACACAACATGCCTAAGAAAAATTCACCGAATCTTTTGGCCAAATACCATCACCAACCAAGATCTGCTTACTCGTAGCAAGCAAGAGGACATGCATACCATCATAGCTGGCAGACGCTGGAGCTGGGTTGGTCATGTCCTCAGAAGAGACCCCGATGCCATCACAAGAACAGCTATGCTTTGGACCCCTGAAGGAAAGCAAAAGAGAGGCCGACCAAAAACAACTTGGCGGAGGACTGTGAAGGCTGAGATGCAAAGAATGAACCAGAGTTGGGGCACTGTACGAAGGATGGCCACCGACCGTGCAAAGTGGAATCAATTTGTTGTTGCCCTACAAGACGCCACTAGGCGTGATGGCCACTGACTGCTTTGACGGTCGGTGGTTAAGGATCGAAGAAGAAAGAATAAGATCTACTAACCTTCTTTTCCCTTCGCAAAATCCTTTAAGAACACAATTCATCACAGAACTGAATTATATCCACTCTGAATAAACACGTGTATTTAGGCTAGGCGTTTTTGGATTTAATCTCTTCCTCACAATGTAAAAACTGGACTCCTTCCTATAGCAAGCTACGCAGTAGATTATATTTCTGGAAGTCCAATGTGGTTTCTTGGATCCGACATCCAGCTCCGCCCATACCAACCAATCCTTAATAGCCCCTCTGGTCACTCATTCACAGGATCGCTCTTGTCCCCTGTCGGTCCAAACGTGGGTGTGGTTTGACAAACAGGTATGGAGATAATTGGCGGGCTAATGCAAAAGTGCTGTCAAATTGCTGTCCTCTTACTCTCTGATTGTTTATTGTTCACCTGGCCAAGCTGGGCGTCCAATGTGGTAACCCAACGCCCTTCTGAACAGCGGCCGACCAAAGATAACACCATTACAGCATGAGTCGTTTTCACCTGGCCAATCTGGGCGTCCAATGTGGTGACCCGTCGCTAGCCGCAAAGATAACAATGGTCCACAGAAATTACAGCATGCCCAGATGTCTGATTGGGATGACCAGATGTGTTTTCACCAGATTTATCACGATGCAATGTGGGCTTCAAACGATAATGTCAGGTATGGGGACTCAATCAAAGGACTTTATTTCCCCCGATGAAAGATCAAATATGGTTCTCTAGATACCGGTCGCGAGTAATCACAACGATGAAATAGCAAATGTGGGATCGCAAATGTGGGATGAAAGAGCAAATGTTGGAGAAAATACAATACGAAAGATGTAGGAAAAGATAGAGCAATAAGGCCTTTGCGCTAGTTTATCACAATAGCCCCCTCCTCAAGTGTGATGTCAATCATACTCAGGAAAGCTTAGCCTTCTTGCTCGGGATTCATTAATCCTTTTCCTCATCTTCGTTTTTCTCTCCGGTTTCCACCCTTTCCTCTACTTGTCTGTGCTCTCCGTCCTGCCTCATAGGATGGCGGCTTAAAAAATCCGCTCCTACGTTATGTTTCCCTTGGATATAGTCCACTTGGAACGTGTAAGGTTGTAGAACAAGCGACCACCTCATCAGTCTAGCATTCAAATTCTTTGAATTGGCGAGGAAGGTCAGAGGTTGGTGATCACTCTGGATCGTAAATTTCCTTCCGTACAGGTATGCTTGAAATTTTTGTATTCCCCAGACGAGGGACAAACATTCCTTTTCGATTGTGGAATAGTTTTGTTCTGCTCGGTTTAACTTCCGACTCGCGTATGCGACCGGAAATATATTTGGTGGGCTTCTGTCGTCTGGCTGTAGTAATGTAGCCCCGATTCCAATGTTACTGGCATCTGTGCGCAAGATGATATTTCTAGTTAAATCCGGGAGCCGTAAAATAGATTTTGTGGTGAGTTTCTCTTTTAAGAGTGCATATGCATGTTCACATTCTGCTGACCATGTCACTTTATCTGGGTTTCCTTTCTTGGTTAGCGTTGTAAGCGGCGCACAGAGGCTATTAAAATCCTTTATATATCTCTGGTAGAATCCACAGAGGGATACAAATGACCGGACATCCCTTTTTGTGGACGGTCTCGGTGCATTTCTCAGCTTCTCAACGTTTAGAGTCTCTGGGAACATGGTCCCATGGGATATAGTATGTCCTAGGAACTCTAGCTGTTCACACCCAACTTGACATTTGGTTGGGCGGGCGGTTAGTCCCGCTTCTCTGAGTCTGTTAAACAGCAAGGATAGCGCTGATAAATGTTCTTCAAACGATTCAGTAGCTATTAGGATATCATCCATAAAATTGCTGATGGCGGGATGATTCAGAGGATCCAATAACTTTTGCATCATCCTTGTGAAGACACTAGGAGCGTTGTTTAGTCCAAATGGCATCACATTAAACTCGAAGTGTCCATCTGGAGTACTGAAGGCTAACAGGTTCCTCACCTCAGCTTTTACTGGTATTTGATAGTACCCTTTACTGAGGTCGATCTTTGAAAAATAGCGAGCCCTGCTCAGCTTAGTAAATAGCTGGTTCGTGGTCCGGTAACGGTTCTGGCTGGAACTGTGTTAACGCATTCAGCTGTCGGTAGTCGATGCACAGGCGGTGTTCTCCACTGGGTTTGCATAACAGCACCACTCCCGCACTGTAAGGGGACTCCGACTTCGAAATTATGCCTTCCTTTAGTAAATAATCAATTTTTTGCTTTAATGCCGTAGCCCTGGCATACGGAATCGGATAAGTTCTCATTCGGACGGGCGTAGGATCCGTGACTTCCATGTCAAACTCCATCAGGTTTGTCCGGCCCGGTTTGTCTGTCAGGGAGTCGGCGTGGTTTTTAATCAATCTCCTCACTTTTTCTTGCTCGGCTTCCGTTAGGGTGGAGCTTATTTTCACATCTAAATGTGATTCTTCCTGTATCACCGGGTACTCTACGGATGATAACGGCTCTTCTTCCATTTGCATAGCAATGGCCATAGTCATGAGGTGCGCTGGTTCGGCAGGGGCTCGCTCGTAAAACTTCTTAAGCAGATTTAAGTGATAAATTTTCTGCTTTCCGTTCACGGCCATTTTATAGTTGGTGCGAGAAATCTTCTCCACAACTTTGTAGGTTCCCCCCAGCAAATCTGCAACTTATTACTGCTACTCGGCAGAAGAAGTAGCACCTTCTCTCCTACTGCTAGTTCTCGGTCCTTCGCATTCCGATTGTAATATTTGGCATGCTTCCGCCTAGCCTCCCGTACTTTCGCTGTTGCTAATTCCCAGCCAGTCTTCAGGCGTTGTTTCAAGTCTGTGACGTACTGGAAGGCTGATGTGACAGTGTCGTCTGCCTTGGCAGCTGTCCATGTTCTTAGTAACGCTTCTAATGGACCTTTAATAGGTCTTCCGAAGAGTAATGTGGCCGGAGGGACTCCAGTTGACGCATGCGGTACTTCCCTATAAGCAAATAATGCGTCAGGAAGATACTGATCCCAAGTTTCTGGCTTCTCCTGTGCCAACTTCCGAAGAATAGAGGTGAGCGTCCCGTTAAACCGCTCTACTTACCCGTTACTTTGGGGGTGATAGGGCGAAGTATGAATATGCCTAGTCTTGAATATTCTAAGCACCTCCTCTGTCAACTTGCCTCTAAATTGTGACCCGTTGTCTGTGAGAATTTCATGCGGGAAGCCCAATCTAGTAAAGATATTCAGTAAAGCCTCAGCAACCTGCACTGAGTCGCATGCTGGCATGGCTATGGCTTCGCCGCACATGGTAAAGGTGTCCACTAAGGTAAGGATATGGGAGTTCCTCTTCTTAGTTCTCAGCAGAGGTCCAATTATATCCACGGCCACTCTTTCAAATGGGGTGCCCAAGATTGGCATCTCCCCAAGGGTCGCGGGTGCCGTCCAGTGTTTTGGTGCAACTTTCTGGCACTGAAGACAAGACTTGAAGAAACGTTCAATGTCGCCGGTGATCCCTGGCCAATAATAGTGGCAGGCGATCCTTTGAGTCGTGGCGCTCATTCCCATGTGTCCACTAAATGGGATAGAGTGGCCCATCTCAAGCACCTGGTTCCTATAGGTTGCAGGAACTACTAATTGGTTGTGTTCCTGTCCTTCGTTTCCAGCTCGGCGATACATCAATCCATTTTTCATAAAGAAGTCTTCCTTGGTAGGTGGGTTGTGTGTCCTAGGTTATTTTTTAAAACAGGGCGCCAGGGAGGAATCTTCCATTTGGGCCCTCTTCAATTCCTCGGGGAGGATATTGGTAGGAGGTTCCTGCTCTGCGTCTTTTTTTGACTGTCCTCTAGTCTGTACGGCCGCTATGACTAGTGGTTGACTATATTCTCCAAGGAACACATATCTACATCCCAAGATTAAAGAGTAGATTGGTTCTTCCATTATAGCTCCACGAATCTCTCCTGTCACGTAACGAGATTCCACTCTGATAAGTGCAATTTGCAGTGTCATGGGTGCAACATCCTTCGTCGGACCTTGGATGTCGACACTCTCTTCTGTTATCTGGTCAGGGGTGACAAGAGATGCCCTGACCACCGCATCGAAAGCAAGTCCTGTGTCATAAAGGCACTCCACAGATTGTCCGTTTACGATGACTGATTCGATGACGGGAGGATGAGAAACGTTTCCGGTCCTCTGTTCCTTTCAAGGTGACGATTTTGTCTGCAGATAGGCAGCATGTTGGGGAGGAGGTCTGCGCTTGCACTCATTAGTGTTGTGATTGTTCAAGCGACAGTACTTGCACCATTTATCTCCCTGTCTCTGGTGTGGCGCAGCATTTTTCTTGTTTTGCTCTTTGTAGTTATCTTGTTTTGCGTGCTGTTTATGCGAGATGTGTGGTCCTTTGCTTTGTTGGTCTGGTTGGGAGCGAGCAGGTTGCTTTGGCGCCTGATCCGAAAACTTCTTTCTGGCTCCTTGAGACTCCATGAGAGCATTTTTGAAACGCTCTGCCAGTGTAAGAATATTTTCTAACCGGTCAGCGCTGTTTTCAGTGAGAAATCTACGCATTTCCACCGACATAGACTCTTTTAGTTGCTCGATCACAATCAGCTCTTTCAACCCGTCATAGTTCTCTTTAAAGTTTCCCAGTGTACACCCCTTCACTAGGTAGTCTTCAATACGGGCTGCGAACTGCGAGAAAGTCTCTCCGGCTTCCTTCCTAGAACCTCGAAATTTTTTTCGGTAAGCCTCTGAATGAAGCTCGTACCTCACCAAGAGAGCTTTTTTCAATGCCTTATAGTCATCTTGCTCTCCGGCCGGAAGTTTATTAAAAACTTCGTAGGCGGCTCCTCTTAGGCCCTGGGAAAGTTTCAAGTTTCACTTCCGTTCTTCAAGTCCAAACCCTGTTGCAAAGCGTTCAAAGCGGTCTAAAAAGGCATCCATGGTATCGTTCCTTTCTGAAAAAGGTTCCAGCGGAAAGTTCATGGCATTGGGTGGCGCAGGTTGCGAAGTAGGCACACCATCTGAGCGGGGTGAGTACCCTCCATCAAAGTTGGAAGCCGCTGCACTTTTTGCCAGCTCTATCTGATTGGTCTGTCCCTGGATTTCCAGTTGCTTCATCTTAAGTGCATGCTCTGCTGCGGCTTTCTCTTTCCGCTCCGCTGCTTCTGCTGCGGCTTTCTCTTTACGCTCCGCTGCTTCTGCTGCTTCTTTCCGCTCCGCTGCTTCTGCTGCGGCTTTCTGCTCCGCTGCTTCTGCTGCGGCCTTCTCCATTGCAAGTTTCTGCACTTCCATCTCTCTTGCATGGAGTTTATCAGTCTCCTCACTCACAAATTTCATCAGATCTTTCCACTTAACCCGTATTCACGCCCTGCCTCCATTAAACTAGTTCTAATTTTTGCGGCATCTGCCATGATATGCAGTACGGGTTCGCGAAGGGAAAAATTGGCAGTGACCTCCAAACAAATTGTTTGACTCGCACAAGTAGTTATATCTTTAAAACCAGCTAGGTTTAAATTAGTAATCAAGTTCAAATAGTTCTTAAAAAAATCACTTACTCAGCGTATTCTGAAAAATTATATAACAGATTATCTCGAAGTTTCTATGAAAAATTTGCTAAATATTTACGATAAAAATTTTTCCAGCAGTTACAGAAAAAGATTTTTAAAAAAATCAGTTCCCTACAGTATCCTCTGTTCTCAAAAAGTGTTTACTCTGTCCGTTTGATACTTAATTTAAAAAGTATCACTCGTGCTTTAGAGATATAAATTATCCCCCCTATGAAATAGACAACTTATAGTAGGAGTCAGTCTAAAGGTATCCCTCAAAATGCCAACAAATTTTGCAATTATCGCAACTGTATAGCAGGAATGAAAATGTGATTTATCACACTTCTAAGTCCGGGTTCACTAATCCCAAGACGAATCCACAATTGTCGTGTGGTGAGTACTGAGGCAACTACGACAGTAGTTTTTGCCAGGAATAGTCTATGAGATATTAGATATAAGGTCTCTAGAAATTGGCTCGTTAAGAAAGAATAAAGACCTATTCGAGATAGGGACAAGAAGACGGGAATGCGAATGCTTTCCACTGGACAATGTTTCTAATTAATTATGGAAAGAGTTCTGTTTCCCAAAGACCTTAGCTTCTGCCCTTAGATCCCGTAAAAGAAAAAGCCCCAACCTCATCTGAGTAGAGAAATGTTCCTATAGGTGAATATGTAACACCGACAGCACGAGTGATACATTAACAAACTAGATAATGATCAAACGATCGTTGGGTTTATTAATGAAATATCCACACATATATGGTTAGAACGGGATGATGGTGAAAGACGATTCACGCAAAACACACAGATGAGATAATAAAATTCCAGTTAATTAAGTAGTAGTTAATTAAGAATGAACTGGTGCAAAGCGAAATGATGATGATGTGATATGATACGTGTTACCAAAATGGTGAGTAATCTACACAGTCCATGTGTCTCTAAATGCTTCGCATTGATATGACGATTCACATGTATGCATACACTGTCCCAAGTTGTTATACGTTATGTCGAGTGGGGTATCTCTAAGCCGAGGACGTACTGATGAAAACTGTTGTCGGACTGAGAACGTTGACGAGAGATATATACATATTCCTTCACTGTTTGAGTATATCTCTGTAGTGTTGATCAACAGTTAATAGCTGTCATATGAACAAAAGGTCTATTGTCTAATCTCCCGAGGGTACTGGCCAGACTGGATATCTTCACGAAATGTTATTGATATGTAGACTCATAACCTTGCGTATGTAGTCGTGGTTCATAAAATATACTTTAGAGTCTGCTTCATAGAATGCGCTTTAGAGTGCGTTGCACTTGGTATAAATGTGAGATTCCACTTTTTAGCTCTTTAGCTTGACTTCAGGATAATAATGATCTATCGAGTGATTTGAATTTATGATGACTCTGTATTGAACTTGTGATAACGATGTATTGAACTTGTGAGCCAGCAGTATATGGGTGACGAAAAATGCTGCGTCCACCTTCTGACTTGTGGGTGAGACAATATTCCTTTCTAATTGAGGAATGAAAGATGTCCTATGGCGAATTCTGCTAGCCAAATGTCCGTTTTTGATAACTTATTTCTGGCTAGGCGTCAGACACGTTGCGTGTAGACTCAGACTTCTGATGAACTGAAGACACACATAAGTCTTCGTAAGTTATTCACATTTAACATCTCTTGTTGACTTTCATTTATACTACTGCTCATTATTGATCTCTCTCTGAGTTCAATTCTAATGATGTTAAATATCTTGTGCATGAGAGTGTGTGCGCATGGGAGACTGTGATGATGATGAAGGTGAAGTATGAACTATTAACTACCTCCTATCATCCTATCATCTTCTAGGAAAATCTTCTGATTTTATTAATCAGTTATGAAAAGAATTATTTGAAACTCTATCTTTCGCACATTTTAGCTGTGAGGTAAAATAAACAAAAATTAAGAAAATGTATTAATAATCTGTATAAGATCTACTAACCTTCTTTTCCCTTCGCAAAATCCTTTAAGAACACAATTCATCACAGAACTGAATTATATCCACTCTGAATAAACACGTGTATTTAGGCAAGGCGTTTTTGGGTTTAATCTCTTCCTCACAATGTAAAAACTGGACTCCTTCCTCTAGCAAGCTACACAGTAGATTACATTTCTGGAAGTCCAATGTGGGTTTCTTGGATCCGACATCCAGCTCCGCCCATACCAACCAATCCTTAATAGCCCCTCTGGTCACTCATTCACAGGATCGCTCTTGTCCCCTGTCGGTCCAAACGTGGGTGTGGTTTGACAAACAGGTATGGAGATAATTGGCGGGCTAATGCAAAAGTGCTGTCAAATTGCTGTCCCCTTACTCTCTGATTGTTTATTGTTCACCTGGCCAAGCTGGGCGTCCAATGTGGTAACCCAACGCTTGTCTGAACAGCGGCCGACCAAAGATAACACCATTACAGCATGAGACGTTTTCACCTGGCCAATCTGGGCGTCCAATGTGGTGACCCGTCGCTAGCCGCAAAGATAACAATGGTCCACAGAAATTACAACATGCCTAGATGTCTGATTGGGATGACCAGATGTGTTTTCACCAGATTTATCGCGATGCAATGTGGGCTTCAAACGATAATGTCAGGTATGGGGACTCAATCAAAGGACTTTATTTCCCCCGATGAAAGATCAAATATGGTTCTCTAGATACCGGTCGCGAGTAATCACAACGATGAAATAGCAAATGTGGGATCGCAAATGTGGGATGAAAGAGCAAATGTCGGAGAAAATACAATACGAAAGATGTAGGAAAAGATAGAGCAATAAGGCCTTTGCGCTCGTTTATCACAGTGTTTCAATTATTTTGCCTTAAATTTTAATAGTTTTTTTGTCTACTGTTAGCTGTTAGTTGTCATTGTTTATTTGTATTTAGTAGTGAATTACATTATTTGTTCCTGATGTATATATATATGTATCATGTCCTTTTGTAGAAATACCAAACGTGCTATTTTTACTGTGAGTGAAATATAATTTTGCCTCACTTATGTATCTTACAGTTTAAAAACATAATCAACATATGCCCATTTCCATTTTGACATTATTAATTACTGTCTTGCAATTTATAAACATTATGTGTAGAAGAGATAGTCAGGAAAGGCCCTTTCAAAGTGTACTATCAAAACAAGATTCAGAAAGTATTTGAGGCTCATTGTAGCTGATCTGATCTGATTTTTAGGCCCCAGTATCAGATTTAATGACATCTTATGAATGAAAAGTATGTAGCTGTATAGGCCCCATCTTAGTAAGTAATCTTGAATGACGGAAGTTGGTCTGAATCCAGAAATTGGCTTTAAGCCTTCTTCTGAAAATTCTCAGCACTGCACAGTATCACATCAATAACTTTTAATTACATTTTCAAAGACGTTAGAAGTTGCCAGGAAAAAAGCTTGACAGAATTCAAATTAGCAGCATCATTTAATGTTCATTGTATCACCATGATGTATATATTTGTGGCACTGGTTCTTGCTGATTTGTATTGAAGTTATAAATACTCATTCCGGAATCCTCAAGGATGGAGAATAGGAGACCCTAAAACACATGGAGAAGAGAACTGGGGACACACTCGTAATGGATAAAGAAGGTCTGGGAAGAATTTGATTGGATGACACAGGAGAGTTGGGCTGAATCCTCAGGGAGATGAACTGCAAACGGAGATGCTGAAGATTTTTAATTATGCTTTTTTTAAGTACCTGTTTGAATCTGAGATTCTAAAGTACTAGTCATTGTAATTTTCTTTAATCTCCCTGCTGCAAGTTTCCTAATCTGTTTTTTTTTTTTTTAAGTGTAAATATCTTTATAACCATGTGTATTACATCGTATTAATAATGTTCTTTGACTGAGCTCAGTCATAATAGTTATTGCTCTTTAATTTTGTAACTTACATTTAGACTTTGTAATACCATTACATTTTATGTCAGAATATACTATCTAGACAGTAGTGCAAAATAATGGCGGCAGTGGAAATAATACAATAGAAGGTGAACGGAATTAAAGTTCCATGAAAATAATACCTATTTATATTTGTTTAGTGAAACCTCGGTGTGAGGTCACTATTGAATTATGTTTGTGTTTCAATTATGTTTTATTAAAAATTTAATAAATACAAGTACAGGTTTCATTAGCACATGCTTTACCATTGTTGTTACGTCTGGTCTGACCTAGTCTGCAATAACTGCAAACACAGTCTGTTGTGTTTTATACATGTGTATGTTTTGCTTAGCTATTTCTGCTTTATCAGTTTTTGTTGCATTTCTGAACTTGGCCGCTTGAAAAAAAAATTTTTGTTTGTGAAATTCAGAATACAAACGGCCCAATTGCAGGACAGGATTTACGTGGTACAAACACTTTGGCACGGTATACTCATTGTTGTTCATTCATTGAGTTCACTTCTCCGCAGTGAGCATAGGCCTACAACAAGCCCACGTTAAGTTCTCCTGTCCCGTGCCGTCTGCTCAAAGTATTTCCTTGTCTTTCTCATCATTTTCATTTCTGTCTCCAGTTCTCTTCTCCGTGTGACTTTTGGTCTACCTCTACTTCTTTTACCCGGGGGATTCCAGAACAAGGACTGTCTTGTAATGCTGTCAGCAGGTTTCCTCAATGTGAGTCTTATCCATTATTGTTCGTATGCATATACAAATTGTACATAATTAGTACATGTACAGTAGACCACACAAGCATGTGTACATTATACCAGTAGTTCCCTGATTTTTGCTGACATCATCTATCATTTTCCTTTTTTTTTTGCTCCCTAAGGAACATGGAGCCACCACTGTTGCAGGCCTCCTTGTAGGAAGCCTGCTCCAAGCATTAACATGCTCTTGCAGCGGTGGTATCTGTAGTGATTAGTTTTACATGATGGGGTTGCCAGCACCATGCACAACCTCGTATTAGTTGCATTGTTATAGATTCTGACGTCCAGCATTCAGTACCAAACTACTGAAAAATTTACTGAGTGAGAAACTAAAAGTCTTGTGCATTATAAACTAAACATTTTAAAACAGGGTTATATTGTAATACACAGTTCTATACTCTGTAAGTAAGCAAACCAACAACGATTAGTTGTTGTTTTTAACAATGTTATGTATTTAATATAAGCATGTCAACATCATCAGCAACACTGCAAGGACAAACATGGTCCTTGCAGGTCTCAAGTCTGGTTCAGTCTCTCTATAGAGCCCACTATTTTTCTTACTTTATTTGGTGCGCTTTTCCCTTTTACCTCCAAGCGCCAATAATTTACATTAAAAAAATAATGTCAGTATTTATTTAGGACTCATGAACTTCAGGTTTCCACCTTTCCCATCTCTCTGTGTCTCTGTCTGTCAATACCATTCTTTAATTTTACATTGGTAAGCAGACGATAATCTCTATGATGCATGAAATCGTGTAACTTAAATAACTCACGTAAACTGGGAGAACAAGTCTAAAACCTAACTTCGTGTAAAGCGATAGGATGAGTCTAAAACCTAACTCGCGTAAACCAGTAGGACTTGTCTGAAACCTAACTCCCATAAACTAGTAGAACGAGTTGATGATAGACAGCTCGAGTATCATCAGTGATGACATAATTTCTCTGTTCCAGTGACGTTCTAGCACTACTTTATCATGACAGCCTTTTCATTGTTTCACCCGAGCTGATAGACACTCACTAGTAGTCCTTTCCATCTTAGTATGTAGCAACGCTACGCTAGAGTTTGTTCTTTTTTTACAGGCTTTTCTTTAACTTGCGACGTATGTCACCTTCAAATCTTGCAATCGATTTTTCGATCACTTCCAGATGAGCAATAGCTCTGAAACTTGGCATAGTTGTGTATTCCCGATGACAATACAATAATCAGTCGTAAAAATAATAAAATGAATAACTTTAAAATTAATATTAATTTGTTTGTTTGTATTGTTTCATCAGTGAAATGGGCGATAACTGCAGATAATATAGGTGTATTCTTTCCAACAAGATTGTTTTTCTCAAAAAAATGTAGTTTACAACTCTTATCAAAATTAAAAACAAAAAAATTAACTTTGTGTAATATACTGAATAATGAGATCCGCCTCCTGTGCTCTGGATCGTTTATCGCAAACTGATAATGTCATTAGCGGATCGATTACATTTGACTTAAATGTACAAACAACAACAAAAATACACTAAAAAGAAGAAAATAAAAAATATAAAAATATATTTCAAACACAGGCTTTTAATGCACTAAAAAGCCACAAATAATTTTTCACAGAGTTTATAGCTTGCCGTCAAAAAATTTTACATCAAATTGACAAAAAGCTTGGGGCGCTGATTCTACGTGAAATTAACTTCTGCTTTATACTTCATCAGACACTTATGGATAAAATAGATGATAAGCGACCCACGCTTTTTGTCAATTTGACATTAAATTTTTTGACTGCAAGCTATAAACTCCATGAAAAATTATTTGTGGCTTTTTAGTGCATTAAAAGCCTGTGTTTAAAATGTTTTTTTGACTGGCCAGCTGTGGCTGATATAACCAAATGACTGCTGTTTGTGGTTCTTCTTCTGCGTTCATCCTGATAAGGACGTTGGTTGCGTTGTGTCGCCGTTTATAGCAAAGCTGCGATATCTGCGCCTTTCGGCCCGACACATCCGACTTCGGCACGGCATTTTTTAGGACCGGGTTTGCCTTCCCACTTCGATCCTTTCTCTCTCAGCCAGACTGCAGTGATGCAGCCTGTTTCCAGGACCACCACATGGAGGTGGAGTAGGGTCTTGGTCAGCTCTGGGTTGCTGACCCTGACGAAAGCAGTCCGCTATGGGTCGCTGACTGCATTCCACGTTTGACACGTGTTAGGTCACGTTTGTGGTTCAAGTAGACATGCCTCACTACAATAAGGGAAACATGACTGTAAGGGAGGAAAAAGGGCTAGCGGGTGGATTTGGAAACAATATAGCCTCGGAGTTTATGCCAAAGTACTCAAATAAGGGGCCCTTACCTAGGAGCACAGAAGGAGATACACGGTCCATAAATACTGCTGGCATTAAGCAATGCCACAACTAAATGCAAAGAAATTGCAGTCTGGAAGAACCAACACAAGAACATAACATATGTTATATGCTGTGACGTATAATGGAAATATAGCCTACAGTATCTGACAGCCCGGAAATCTCGTTAACGTTCTATGATTGGCTAGTGAAGGTCAGGCATTTGTCTGCCTGCATTACTCACCTTTAATCCACGCCTCTTTTCCCTGAGACGTAAAACAAACGGAAAGCTTACCAACTTCCACGACCTGCCAGTCAAAACAGGGAGCGAACCTGGTGGGTTTACCTGAGTTTTTCACGCGAGCTGATCTGTCAATCATCAGATATCGGACAGACGCACGTGGACACAAAGGACCTTCTTTTGAAGTAGCCGCTCGGGCAGAAATATTTTCCTGAGGACCCTTTGATGTTAGTACATACAGGAAGAGATTACTCTGTGATCTCCAGAAATGGGGAAATCTCGGAAGAAAACCCGTTATACGGTTTAATCCTCTGTTGTCGATTAGCTACGGCAGACAAAGCGACCGTAAAGCCTTTTATCTGGGGAAACGTAGTTTCCTGATTCCCGCTATGCACTATAGTGTGAAAATTAGCATCATCTATAGATCAGAGAGACAATGATGTATATAAACTGAAGCTCCTCATATCATCATATCAGTTATCAGTGTCTCTCAGAATGTTTCGGAAAGTCTAAACACGTAGTATAGAACCATTGTGAAAGGTGTGTTATAGCCTTCGTGGGAATTTCATTCGGATTTTCTGGTAATAGAAATTTGTGCTTAAGTGTTAAAATGTGTTAAGTTTTACCATTATAACTCACCGTGACTTCCTAGTGTTAAAACTAGTGAAATAAAATAACGCGTAGATATTTCTTGCCAGTTGTTCAGTTGAATGTAATTCCATCACCCGCTTTCTTACACAAGAAGATACGGTTTAGCTGACTTAATTAATATGATAGGTGCGATGGATAGTGGACCATAGAATTTACGTTATATTTCATTCTGTGTAATTATATAAGTTACAAGTGTTAAATATACGACTAAACAAACAGACGCCGACAATCAAATAGCTAATAATGACAGGTGATATTTGTTAAGTGCGCGTAGGGATAATTAAATATAATTGACTTTGTGTGCTGATCATTCACCAGAGCAGGAGGGGGAAAGGCTGCATGCCTCAACCAAACTTGCATCCGCTAAGCGACATGCGATAGGATAGGCTAGAGACACCGTGTGCCTTTTAACTTTAGTCAGGACTGACGGAGAGGATAAGAGATTGTTCTTGTCCCCTTCCGTATATATATATATATATATATATATATATATATATATATATATATATATATATATATATATATATATATATATATATATATATATATATATATATATATATAATAGTAGCATTTTTTTTCATAATGTTTCTCTATTCTTAACCAGACCTGATCAAACAGCAACCAGCGGTCTATTTTGGTCTATTGTGGTCCTTTTTCTTCATTTACTGAGTGATTGATGTGGTCTTCTTCTTTACTTACACGTCCCCAAGTTCATTTGTGAACAGGATTTGCCATAGAGACACATAAACATTTTAAATAGTAAATTTAACTGGACTTACAAATACCCAGATATTTATTTTCAATTTTATCAGCCCACTGGGGTGTGAAAGATATAACAGTTCTCCCGACTTTTGACAGTCGTATCAGCAGATTTATTCAGCAAGTTACGCTGTTTCAAAATCGGCATTCACCACAGAGCCAGCCGATAGGATTTACCATCAACATCAATTAACAATAATTAACAGTTTTTCGCAACCAGATGTTTTCCTTAGAACTGTGAACACCAGATCTCGTGTTTTTCTACATTAACTATTTGAGGTGACATTTGTATATCCAGGAATCAATCACCAAATTAGGCGTCCCCCTAATAAAATTTAATTATTAGTGGAGGGACTGGGGCCAATTCGGAAGATAAAAACACTGGAAATTATATACATATTCAGGGATTATATGTACAAGAGATTGTTTCACCAAGAGTAGGTAAGAAGCGAGTATCGCCACGTATGTCAGAGAGAGAGAGAATATTTTCTTTGTTACAGGAAAATTGTATCATCTGTATTCCGTTTAAATCTTGTTTAGTTTACTGGATAGCTTTAGTAGGAACTTTGTTCTTTTCTTTACTGTCTATGCTGTAACATAGTGCTAACCTTTGACCTTTGGGGTTATTAACTTGTTGGGTTCTTTTTTTTTCTCTCAATGAAGGGGAGGGCACATGAATTCTGAATTTTTTATCTTTCTTTATATATTCGATGGTGTAAAGTTTAAATGATAACAAACAACAAAAAGAACTTAACTTTGTGAGTTGGTCAGACCCATACCCAAATTACCATGGTTTTTCACATTTGTGTGTCTTGTTGTCACATAATTGTGTGTATGTGTGTCTAGTTAAACTTATATTTCTAGATATAGGGAGGTGCAAGATTGTCTTATACTAAAAGATAGTCGTATAGATAGGCTGGACTAGAGAAACTACTCATTCCAGAGACAGATCTTCCCCTTAAACTATTCACTCGTGAAATCTATTTTTACACCTTTAATTCTCACGTACTATCACCATCCACCCTACTCAGGCGGGACCATAAATATGTTTCAAACCTATCTAAATTCGCAACAAATGCTATAAAGAACACTATATACCCAACTGTAACCCACGTTTGGGTTGAACCAGTTGTACCATGTCAAGACAAAAACCTGTTTTCCTGGGCATGGACCAAAAACCAAACCAAAGTAGCCTACTCTTTTAATTATTATCGGATGTAGGGTACATTTGAAATTTTTTAAGTTCTTCAAGTCAGCTATTCAAAATAGTCTCTGAAAATGAATAACCCTGCGCTCCTACTTTTTTTTTTTTTTACCAATCTGCAGCATGAACATCTATTACAATCTGTCCACCAGTAAAAAAAATTCAGTTGCGTAAGAGCTAAAACCTTGTCTGTGCTTTAAAAACGAAACCAAAGTCGAGACGCCTCCCTGCACTCCAACGATAGCTCCGGATGAAAGACACAGCGTAGGTTTCGGGAAAATGTAAAATGATTGTCGGGCGTAGTCTAAGTCTGCCTGACGTGGCAAAACATGTTACAGATAGGATTTTCAGCAGCCGATAACAGCTGAACGAGTACACGGTGTTTAGTAATCGATTCGTTTTCAGTCACGTTACTTGGTTGCAGTCATGAACTAATATTGATTTTCGTGCATTACAAACTGCTAACAATCAAACGAACAACTGAAAGAGTTGCTCAGCCTAGGAACTGCCCAACATCACGCAAGAAACCAAGTAAACGAGCAGGAGAAATGAGCATTAGGACCTACAAGCTGAGAGAGCCAGAAGTTAAGACCAGATATCAGGGGCTTATTGCTACAGCAGTGAGCAACACAGAAGAGCGACCTGATGACTTGGAAACCCTCTGGAATAAATTCAAGGATATCATAAAGACAGCTGCTGCAGAAGCATGCGGTGAAGTCCGACTTGGGAACCAGAGAAAGAGGACACCTTGGTGGACAGAGGAAGTCAAAGAGAAAATAAGAGAGAAGAAAATGGCATGGAAACAATACTTAGGAGCTAAAAACACAACAGGACAAATGGAAAAATATAGAGAATATGTGACACTCAGAACAGAAGCAAAGAACAAAGTGCTAGCAGCAAAACAGAAGTCCTGGGAAGAATTTGGAGAAAAGCTAGAAAAAGATGCACAAGAAAACCAGAAATTGTTCTATAAGACCCCAAAGAACATGAGGAAAGAAAAACAATGCCCTCTCAAATTTATAAAGGACAAGCAAGGCAAATTGCTTACTGCCCCGAAGGAAGTAATGGAAAGATGGAAAGAATATTTCTCAGAACTCCTGGATGGTGAGCATGATGAAGCATCAGAAATGATAACCACTGACACAGAAGAGGAAACCAATGATGGTGAAGATGACATAAAGATGGAAGAACTGAGGGCAGCACTAGAGAAAATCAAGATGGGCAAAGCAGCAGGGCATGATGGTATAACACCAGAAATGGTTAAGTACATGGGAGCATCAGGCGACCTATTACTCTTAAAGGTCCTACAGGCAGCATGGTGCAACAAGACCATACCAAAGGATTGGGAGATTGCCATCATAACACCAATTTTCAAAAAGGGTGACAATCGACAATGTGGAAACCATAGAGGCATATCCCTTCTCAGTGTCCCTGGTAAAATCTACTCTAGAATCCTACAGCAGAGACTCCGACGCCTAGCTGAGCCACAATTGGATGAGGTCCAGTGCGGATTCCGAGCAAACCGAAGTACTCAAGACCTAATCTTCACACTCAGACAGCTGAGTGAAAAGGCCCTTGAGTATAAGAGTGAGATCCATCTTTGTTTCATAGATCTGGAAAAGGCGTTTGACAGGGTCCCCTGGAGCAAACTTTGGGACTGTTTGGCAAGGAAGAATATTCCAGCACCTCTGATTCATGCTATACAGAGCTTCTACAAGTCTTGCAGAAATTATGTGAGGACAGCAAACCATAAGTCAGAAGAGTTCAGGACCACCACTGGTGTAAGGCAAGGTGATATCCTATCACCTTACCTCTTCATACTCCTTATGGACGATGTCATCAAGGCATGTAAGGAGAGAACAAGAAAGTATTCAGTGGGGTACTGGAAGATGAGACAGGTCTATATTTCGGAGCTGGCATTTGCTGATGATGTGGCCCTGATTGCTAAATCAGAGGCACATCTCCAATCCAACCTGCAAGTCTGGAAGGAAGAGCTGGAGAAGAGAGGGATGGTCATAAGCAGCTCTAAAACAAAATCCATGGTGATATCACGAGAAGAAAGAAAACATCAGATTAAGTTGGGAGAACAGGTCCTGGAGCAGGTCGACCACTTTAAATATCTCGGAGCTATTATAGACCGAAAGGGAGAAATCAAAGAAGAGTTGGCCACTCGGAAAGCAGCGGCTGGGAGACTTTTTCAGGCCATAAATCGTGGATTCCTCAGCAAGAGAGAGGTTGGTAAGAAAACGAAGATGGCTGTATACCGCTCCACCTATGTCCCAGTCTTGACATATGGATGCCAGTCGTGGGCAATGACTACAACCCACAAAAGCCAGATCCAAACCTCAGAAATGAGGTATCTGAGGAAAGTGGTTGAAGTAACAAGAAGAGACATGGTCCGCAACCAGACGATCCGTCAAGGCCTAAAATCCCATCCGCTGCAGACCCAAATAGAACAGTCCCAACTAAGATGGTTTGGCCATGTCTGCAGAATGGGAGAAGATCGGCTACCACGACAAGCATGGGAAACAAAGAGCCAGGGATCCAGACCTCCAGGACGACCCAGAGTCCGCTGGGAGGACAACATTAGACAATCTTTGAAGGACCGAGGACTAGAATGGAACCAGGCCAGGAAGAAGACAGCTGATAGAATGGTCTGGCGCTCTCTCTTCCAAACCTCTACACCTCACGGTAGAAGGGGAACGACTAAGTAAGTAAGTAAGCATTACAAACTGAAAATAAAAAATTATACAGTAAATGTGCAGTTGTGTATATACTCTTCAACTGTAAACCTTCCACTCCTCCAAAAAAAAAGCAACGTTGATTATTATTGTTAGTATTATTTTAAATAACGTAATGTATTTAATATAAGCGGACAAATCCAAGACCCGTAGCCCAAAACTTGGTTATTGCAGGTCTCTAATCCGGTCCCAATTTCTGTAGAGAGCCCACTCTTAGTTTTGCCTGATATGCTTTTTTTTCTCCCTAACTCTAAGCGCTTACAATTTTCACATCATTTCAAGATTTTTTGGGGACTCATGGTTACTCTTTACTGTCTCTCTCTCTTCCCCTCGCCTCTGTATCTCTCCCTCTCTTTATCTCTTTCTTAATTAAACATTAGTAAGCAGACCGTAATCTTCATGTTGCATTAAATCATGTGACTTCTAAAATTAACTCGTGTAAACTGGTAAAACGAGCCTAGTAGATAATAGAGAGTTTGAGCATCTAAATTGCCGACGGAATTTTTTCCTGTTCTAGTGGCGTGCTAGCAGTCCTTTTAAGGATCAGATCATTTCACTGCTTCATGCTAGCTGACAGACACTAGTACTAGTAGTCCTTATTGTGGCTTGTTATGTATCAACGTTGCTCTAGATTTAGGAGCAGATGGCTTTTTCGTGACTGGCAATCGGGTTATGATATCACAGAATGACTTCTGTTTATTGAAACAGGCGTGCCTCGCCATAAGTAGGGAAACACTTCAAGAGGCGGATGGACTTGAAAATATATGACCTCAAATTTACGCCTGCATGCTGGAGTTAATTGTCCTTAATATTATCCGCTTTGAAATTTGTTACAGAAACAAACAAATTCGAGACATTCCCCTTACATTTTGTACCCCTCCGATATGCCCAGTTGAAACGCACGACGTAGAGTACGGGTTTAGTTTTAGGGAAAATTTAAAATGATGGTCGGACGAAGTCCAAGTTTGGTTTGACGTGGCAAAACGTGTTGTGAACGGGATTTTCTACTGACGATAACGCTCTAACAAGTCCATTATTTTTGGCCGTTGATTCTTTTTCCGTCACGTTTTATAACTTCCTGGTAGCATAAAAGTTATTGTAATTGTGCATTAATGATAATTTCTAATTTAGTACTTCTTTTCTAGTAAAATCCTTTAATTTGTGAACATTAATACGTTTGATTTGTGTTTTTCTTAACCAGCGGCACTTGAGCTTTCAGCCCTTCGGCCCAATGACATGGGGAGCCTGTGGACTTTCCTTCTAACCCGGTCAGGAGCTTCGCTCCTTCCCATCCACAGAGGGTTTATCTCAGAAGCTGTTCAGGTTATTCAGTCAAAATCCCGGTCAGTGACACCTCTTCAAATGCTCACGCCCGGGCTTGAACCTTGAACACCTGATCGGCAGCGCAATATGGTAACCATTACACCAGCGCGGCTCCCTAATGCGTTTGATAAGCCTATTTGAAATAATCGGGTTTTCCCACGTTTACGAGATTTTCCCGTTGCGCTTCGATGCCACGTCAATGTGAGGGGTCATATAGTATTCAGTCAGCTCTTACTGCGTCATATTTATGTTACACGTCCGTAAACACGAAAAAGCTGGTTTTATCTTTCCCTCTTTCCATTACCAGATATCCATTGTTTTGCTGGGTCACGTAGGCTGTATTTCTCGCTGTAAAGTGGTTTTATTGCACTAGGCACTTAAAAAGTAATAAAATATGGAGAAAGCCTGCTTAAAAGTCAGGGCTCGGGAGTCGGAGTGGTGGAGTCGGAAAATAATGTCCGGACTCCGACTCTTATGCCAAAAATGACTAGTAAAAAACCGGAGTCGGAAAATTGTTTTGCCGACTCCACAACCCTGTTCAAAGTATGTAAACTAACCTATCGTTCTCGTTCTGTGGTCATAGATGAACACTACATAACCTTTCCTGTTATCACGTAAGTTGTGATACTATCCTACCAGAAAACTGCGTAGGAAATCTGCGGGTGGGGGTGTTCTCTCGTTCGTATCTTTTTGACGTAACTTGTGATACTGTCCAACTCCAAAATTGCGTAGGAAATTTTTGCAGCGGAAAAAAAACAGTTATTTAAAACGTTCTGGGACATTCGCGACACGGGCGAGCTGCCAGAAGATAACGGCGCAGAAATGAAGCCAGCATCTATTTAAATAGCACGGAACTGCGCAAAGAATTATGAATCTATTTATCTGTGTACTAATCTGGCCCTCGATTTCTAATCATGACGACAGTGCGTCAGTAATGTATAGAATGATATATTTGCGTGTCGATCATTTAGGAATTTTTTTTTTTTTATCTGCTTTATTTAATAGTTATAACGAACGTACTTACTACCTTACTTTGATACTGGGTCCAGTAAATAGTAGAAGACTAAAGGACAATAGTATAGAACAGTGGGTAGGTTTCTGGTATTGTATGAACATAAATAACACATAAGGAAGGGAAACCCGAGGCCTGTAAACAGTAAATTAATATTAGACAAACATAAAGGTATGTTTTCAGGCACTCGTAAGAAATAAAGAAGTAGAACACTTGGACAACAGAAAAACAACAGACGTGAGTGGCTTACCCAGGGTTCGAACCCCGTACCTTCCGTACGACAACTCCTCCTAGCTATCAAGCGAATCACACTGACCCCACGGCCAGCTAGGCATCCCCCCCCAAAAAAATGCTTTACTGGCTATTTATCAGTAAGAAACACAAGATAACACCGGAAGTATACAGTGGGCAACTCAGCTCCTTAATGACGCAATCACTTCTGTTGTTCCTCTATTAACAGTATGTGTCAGTCCAAACAAGACAAAGACCTTGATACTGGGTCCAGTAAATAGTAGAAGACTAAAGGACAATAGTATAGAACAGTGGGTAGGTTTCTGGTATTGTATGAACATAAATAACACATAAGGAAGGGAAACCCGAGGCCTGTAAACAGTAAATTAATATTAGACAAACATAAAGGTATGTTTTCAGGCACTCGTAAGAAATAAAGAAGTAGAACACTTGGACAACAGAAAAACAACAGACGTGAGTGGCTTACCCAGGGTTCGAACCCCGTACCTTCCGTACGACAACTCCGCCTAGCTATCAAGCGAATCACACTGACCCCACGGCCAGCTAGGCATCCCCAAAAAAAGATGCTTTACTGGCTATTTATCAGTAAGAAACACAAGATAACACCGGAAGTATACAGTGGGCAACTCAGCTCCTTAATGACGCAATCACTTCTGTTGTTCCTCTATTAACAGTATGTGTCAGTCCAAACAAGACAAAGACCTTGATACTGGGTCCAGTAAATAGTAGAAGACTAAAGGACAATAGTATAGAACAGTGGGTAGGTTTCTGGTATTGTATGAACATAAATAACACATAAGGAAGGGAAACCCGAGGCCTGTAAACAGTAAATTAATATTAGACAAACATAAAGGTATGTTTTCAGGCACTCGTAAGAAATAAAGAAGTAGAACACTTGGACAACAGAAAAACAACAGACGTGAGTGGCTTACCCAGGGTTCGAACCCCGTACCTTCCGTACGACAACTCCGCCTAGCTATCAAGCGAATCACACTGACCCCACGGCCAGCTAGGCATCCCCAAAAAAAGATGCTTTACTGGCTATTTATCAGTAAGAAACACAAGATAACACCGGAAGTATACAGTGGGCAACTCAGCTCCTTAATGACGCAATCACTTCTGTTGTTCCTCTATTAACAGTATGTGTCAGTCCAAACAAGACAAAGACCTTGATACTGGGTCCAGTAAATAGTAGAAGACTAAAGGACAATAGTATAGAACAGTGGGTAGGTTTCTGTTATTTATGTTCATACAATACCAGAAACCTACCCACTGTTCTATACTATTGTCCTTTAGTCTTCTACTATTTACTGGACCCAGTATCAAGGTCTTTGTCTTGTTTGGACTGACACATACTGTTACTACCTTACTTACAGTGTTGCCACTCCTAGGTGGATTGACCTAGATCTAGGTATTTTGGTTCCGTCAAGGCTTCATTTTCCTTTGACGAACGCCACCTAGATTTCGCCCCAAATCGGTCAAAGTAGCCCAATATAGCCCAAATCGCCGATATCTAGGTTTTTCCAAAGTTCTGAGTGGCAACGATGCTTACTTAGTCGTTCCTATTTTACCCTGAGGTGTACAGGTTGCCAGAGAGAGTGCCATACTATCCTATTGGCTGTCTTCCTCCTGTCCTGGTTCCAGTCTAGTCCTTCGCCCTTCAGAGATTGTCTTAAGTTGTCCTCCCTGCGAACTCTGGGTCGTCCTCAAGGTCTGGATCCCTGGCTCTTGGTTTCCCATATTTGTCGTGGTGGCTGGTACTGTTTTCGAGTCTGCAGGGGCTGGGTTTTGAAGCCGTGGCGTATCGTCTAGTTGCTCAGATACCTTATTTCTGAGGTTTGGAGCTGGCTTTTGTGGGTTGTAGTCATTGCCATAAGTCAAGATCTTAATATAGATGGCGCGGTATTCAGCCATCTTTGTCTTCTTGTCAATTTCTCTTTTACTGAGGTATTCTCGATTTATGCTCTGAAAAAGTCTCCCAGCTGCTACTCTTCGGGTAACCAACTCTTCTTTGATGCCTCCCTTCCAGTTTCTGACAGCTCCAAGGTATTTAACATTGTTGACATGTTCCAGGACCCGTTCTCCTAGCATAATGTGATGTCTTTTTTCCTCTCGTGATATCCCACATTCACGTGTTTCAAATATGAGTTAAAATACAAAACATTGGTGTGAAATCTAAATTTTCAAATCTCTGGCTGAGTACTAATTACTTAGTCGTTCCTCTTCTACCGTGAGATGTAGAGGTTTGTAAGAGAAAGCGCCATACTATCCTATCGGCTGTCTTCCTCCTGGTCTGGTTCCATTCTAGTCATCGGCCCTTCAAAGATTATCTAATGTTGTCCTCCCAGCGGACTCTGTGTCGTCCTGGAGGTCTGGATCCCTGGCTCTTAGTTTCCTATGCTTGTCGTGGTAGCCGATATTCTCCTATTCTGCAGACATTGCCAAACCATCTTAGTTGGGACTGTTCTACCTGGGTCTGCAGGGGTTGGGTTTTTAGGCCTTGACGTATCGTCTGGTTGCGGACCATGTCTCTTCTTGTTACTTCAACCACCTTCCTCAGATACCTCATTTCTGAGGTTTGGATCTGGCTTTTGTGGGTTCTAGTCATTGCCCATAACTCGCATCCATACGTCAAGACTGGGACATAGGTAGAGCTGTATACAGCCATCTTCGTCCTCTTACCAACTTCTATTTTGCTGAGGAATCCTCGATTTATGGCTTGAAAAAGTCTCCCAGCTGCTGCTGTACGGGTAGCCAACTCTTCTTTGATGCCTCCCTTCCGGTCTATGACAGCTCCGAGGTATTTAAAGTGGTTGACCTGTTCTCTCAGCTTAATCTGATGTCTTCTTTCCTCTCATGATATCACCATGGTTTTTGTTTTAGAGCTGCTTGTGACCTCTCTTCTTCAGCTCTTCCTTCTAGACTTGCAGGTTGGATTGCGAAGCGCATCACCTCTGATTTTGTTTTCAATGCATTGAGAAATATAATGAGATCAGAAGAAATCAAGTCCCGTACAAACAAACAAAAATCTTCTACTCAAAAGTCAAGACAGTCCTATTGTATGGCTCTGAAACATGATTAATAAGAACAAGAAGTTATAAACTTTCATAAAAGGGTGTGTGCGCAGAAGAGAAGGTTTGAAATGGTATGACAATATCATCAATATGGAACTAATGTAGAAACCCAGACAAATACCAGTCGGACAAGATGTGAGGAGAAGACGATGGCGTTGGATATGACACACATTGAAAAAAAAATCAACTGGTAGCATTACAAGTCAGTACCTGTTTTGGAATCTCCAAGGTAAGAGGAATAGAGGAGACCCAAAAAAAAAACACACACACACACACACACACACACACATAGTGAAGAGAACTGGAGACATGCGTGAAAGGGACAAAGAAGAATTGGAAAAATCTTCAACGGATGATACATGGCAGGAGACATATTTGTTGATTGTTTGATTTTAGAATCTTGCACAAAACATTGGATTTTGTGTATGGCATACCCGGTTAAACCCCATACGGGTTATAATTTGCGTATCTGGTGTTCTTGTTTTCGATATAGTACTATTAGTACATTGCATTTGTTGGTTTTCCAGATTGCTAATTCTCTGGCATTTGGTGTTACCTGTGTAATATATTATATATAATTATAATCACTAAAACCGGGATTGAACCGGAAATCTCATATACAGGACAAACACCAGTTTTTATGTACATGGCCTAAAAAACCAAACCTGTACTCCTCGGCGATCTGAAATGCTATCAACGAATTAAGTTAAGAGTATTTTTTTTAATACAAATTGAACTAGATATGAGCTGACCCCCTTACAGCCTCTCTCCCCCTCTCTCTATCTCTCTCTCTCGCATTTGTGTGAATGACCACGAGTAAATGTACAAGTGCTTGTGTATGCTCAGTTTCTGATCGTGATGATAATATTAATTAATCCTGTCTGAAGTTGTTAATATTTTAATTTGTAAAACGCTGAAAATTGTATTGCAGGGCAGAAATGTAAAAAGGCAATTATGCCTATTTCTTTACCCTGATGAAATAAAAATTTCGTTCGTTCGTTCGTTCACTACATGTCGGTGTTTTCCCTCTCCTCAAATACCTGTATCATGCTAGTTTAAACCCTGTTAACCTCAGAGGTGTGACGGTATTGCCTCCCCTGCTTTGCAGTAGTGGTCCAACAGTGGCCAAAACTGAAGAGTATCTAAAGTGGGTCGTCAAAGTTGTTTACCTTCGCACAATACTCTCGACAGAGATGGAGATAGAAGGTTAATGACGCTTTTATCCCAAGGTATTTTCACGATATTCAGAAAAGCGAAAACAATGCTGCATTGGCTGAGCACGTTAATTCTATGATCTGCCGACAACTTTTGTTAAGGATTAAGCAATTATTAGTTTCAGCTCGTTAAGCTCCCACCCTGATTTACTCAGTAAAATTCTTATTATTCGGGTATAGTTCTGTTTAGAGTGTGTTTAGTAAATTCACTGAGACAAACATGCAGTACATTTAAAACGATTGAATCGAAGTTAAATTTGTATAATTACAAATAACAGATTTAATAATCATTTAGTTTTAACAAGGGTTAAAATAATTGAATAGTTTAAAAGAAAATGTTCATCATTGAATTATAGTAGGTTTTATGACAAAGTTTACTTTGTTAGCTTATAGCTTTCACTTAGCTGCCAACAGTAGTTTCTGCTCCCGCTGATGGGTTATGTGCAGATAGGTCACTGGAGTTCTCACGTCTCTGGTTAAGCTTAATGGTGCAGCACGTTCCCAGAACAATCAAGGAGTAACTGCCAAGCTGGTCCCGCGTTTCTACGTCAGTCCACTTCTACCCTCACTTTGTTCCAAAGATTAGTACCTTCACTGGTACAACCACCAACAACTATGGTAGAAGGCTAGAAATGAAACGCTCTCCTGAGTATTGCATTTCCCAACACATACTTATGTGTCCCCTTTCTCCTATTCTACCATCCCATCTATGTCAGAATTTACCCTCGATGAGAATTAAACTTAATCCCTCGAGAGAAACTTTCTTTACATTTAAATTGGATAGCTTTATCATTATTTTATTTAAATGAAAAGGTTAATAGTGCAGATAGAATGTGTTTACATTTACATCTCCACTGTTTGAAAAGTGTTCACAATATAAACTGAATCTGTTTTCATTTACATTTACACTGATTGAAAAGTTTGAAACTTTCATTACTTTTAAAGTGAATATGTTTACATAGACATTTACACTGGTTTGAAACTGTAAGTATTGCACTTAGAATGTACATCATTTCTTTCATCTTTCCCTCCCTGCTCCATATGGAACTTGGGATTACCTTTTGCTTTTAGTTTTCTTTAAGAAACTAGCAATAAAGCAATCACCAGCCCGTGCAGTGGTGGTTCATGAAATCAACATTCTTTACGCTGAGGTTGCCAGCCTCAAAGGACTGGGACATCCACTAGCGATTTTCACAAATTAAAATTCACATGGTAATATATACATATTAGTTCACATGTTCTGCCATCAATGGTACCTATACCTTGTAGCGGTTTGGCAGCTTGCGTACCCTGACAATCCCCAGAGCTATGCCAGTGGGAGTTTTACTCCTGGTAGGTTCAACCACGCTGGACTGGTCTGTGTGGGTAGGGGTCAGACAAAAGCTGGTACCCTGGTCCTCCAGGTTGGGGGTTTTAGCATAGGGCTGACACCCCTGTCTATGTAAAAAAAAATAATGAAGTTACGGAAACAACATCAAATGAACAAACTTTGCTGCGGGATGGACATTCGGAGTCTGTGGCTCGTATGACTGTCAGTGGTGAAAGCCGAAAGGAAGCCACTGACATGAAAACGGATGTCCTGACCGCAAAACAGGATACAAGAATAGGATTTTGGAATGTCAGGACAATGTACGAGACAGGTAAACTAAGACAGGTCACGGCAGAAATGAGAAACTATAGGTTACACATCCTGGGGATAAGTGAGAGCAGATGGACAGGGGCAGGAAAAGTTAAAACAGCAACAGGAGAAACAGTACTTTACTCTGGAAGAGAGGATGGACAGCACAGTGAAGGCGTAGCCATTATTCTACAGAAAGGGATAGAAAGGACATTACTGGAATGGAAACCCATCAACAACAGACTGATACGATTGAGATTGAGAGGGAGATTCACCAACACTACAATAATACAATGCTACGCACCAACGAATGATAGCGATGAGGAGGTCAAGGATGAATTCTATCAACAACTGCAGAAAGAAATGGAAGACACACCTAGATATGATCTTGTTATAGTAATGGGAGACCTCAATGCGAAAGTTGGTACACACAATACATACAATGAAAGAACAATGGGGAAATGCGGCAGCGGAACAGCAAACGAAAATGGGGATAAGCTAATAAGTTTCTGTAGCATTAACAACCTGGTCATTGGAGGAACACTTTTCCCACATAAGGAAATTCACAAGTTAACATGGGAATCACCAAATGGTCGGGACAGAAACCAGACAGACCACATCATGGTTAACGGTAGATGGAGACATGCATTACAAGATGTGAAGGTAAGAAGAGGCGCAGATGTGGGAAGTGATCACCATTTAGTAGTAGCAAAACTGAAAGTGAAACTAAGAAGGGCTGGACCAACTGTAACTACACAGAAAAGGTTTGACATCAGCAAATTGAAGGACACCCTTACCAGAAAAGCTTTTGCGGCCGACATTAAGAAACGATATCAATTTGCCAAAAGCCAGGAAAAGACATTGACTGATGATATAGACCAGAATTTCAACACCATTTCAACAGTATATAAGGAAAGTAGCAAATCATGCTTAGGATTCCAGGAAAGGAAGAAGCAAGACTGGATAACACCAGAAACACTAAACACCATAAAGATGAGAAAGGAAATGAAAAGAAAGAAAACAGAAGCGAAGTCCCCCAGGTTAAAGCAACTATATAGCGAACAGTACAGCCAGCTGGACAGGGAAGTTAAACGCCAAACCCGAGCCAACAAAAGGAATTTCCTAGACGATCTTGCAAAACAGGCAGAAGAGGCAGCACTGAGAAATGAACAAAGCACAGTATACAAAATAAATAAATTCATCAGCGGAAAACAAGGTGCAAACAATATTACATTAGTAAGAGATAAGCAAGGAAATCTCATCAAGACAGCAGAAGGACAGGAAACAAGATGGGCAGAGCACTTCAGAGAAACTCTGAACAAGGAAATACCAGAGACACAATTGAATGTTCCTGAGCCTGAAAACGATCTAGATGTAAATACAGACATTCCACGAAAAGAAGAAATCATCACAGCAATCAAAGGGTTAAAGAACGGTAAAGCTCCGGGCCATGATAACTTAAATGCAGAGCTATTTAAGACAGACCCTGAGCTAGCAGCAGAACTATTAGAACCACTATTTGCACAAGTGTGGAAAACGGGGACAACACCATCAGAGTGGAACAAAGGAATAATTGTCAAATTGCCCAAAAAGGGAGATCTTGCAGACTGCAATAATTGGAGAGGAATCACTCTTCTCTCAGTTCCCAGCAAAATACTAGGCAGGATAATTATACAGAGAATTTCAAAGGCAGTAGACTACAAACTGAGGAAAGAACAAGCAGGATTTAGAAAGAACAGAAGATGTGTAGACCATATATTCACTCTCAGGAACATTATAGAGCAGTGCTCAGAATGGCAAAGACAGCTTTACATAAATTTTGTTGATTTTGAAAAGGCTCTTGACAGCATACATAGGGACAGTTTATGGAAAATACTGAGGGCTTATGGAATTCCAAGCTGCATAGTCTTCTTCTTCTTCCGTCCTTAGCCAACGACCGGCAAAGCAGTCAGTGGCCATTACGCCTAGTGGCGTCTTAAGGGCAGCAGCGAATAGATTTTCTTTGCCGTTGTTCCCATCACACCTAATGGCGTCTTTAGGGCAACGACAATTCAATCCGTTTGCTGTTGTTTCCGTAATCAAAGTGACTGGCAAACGGGTGATCAGCCCGTTGGGAAGCTGCATAGTGGCAATCATAAAAAGCCTCTATGCCAACTTTACGTGTAGTGTTGGGCAGAGCAACCTAACCTTCGAGGTGAAGACAGGAGTACGACAGGGATGCCCCTTATCAACCACTCTTTTTTAACAGTCATAGACTGGGTGATGCGCCAGACAACAGAGGGCAGTCCAAGAGGAATAAGATGGACTACATTTTCTACATTGGAAGATCTGGAATATGCAGATGACATTGCACTGCTGGCACATTCACATCAACACATCCAGGAAAAAACGGATAGACTTAATAAATTTAGCCAGCAGGTGGGCTTGAACATCAATTTAAAGAAGTCTGAGGTCATGACGCTCAATGTGAGCAACCCTGTGCCCATATCAGTAAGGAATCAGCAATTGGTACAGACAGATACCTTCACATACCTAGGAAGCATAGTAACACCAGACGGTGGGGCAGGCAAAGACATCAACATCAGAATGAATAAGGCAAGAACAGCCTTCTTTAGCCTAAATAACATCTGGAAGTCCTCCCAATACAGCACAAGCACAAAATTAAGATTATACCAGAGCTGCGTGCTTTCTGTGCTTCTCTATGGTGCGGAATGCTGGAGAGTCACAGAGAAGGAAATGTCAAAATTGTCCTCTTTTCACACAACATGCCGCATTTTTTGGCCGAATACCATCACCAACCAAGATCTGCTTACTCGTAGCAAGCAAGAGGACATGCACACCATCATAGCTGGCAGACGCTGGAGCTGGGTTGGTCATGTCCTCAGAAGAGACCCCGATGCCATCACAAGAACAGCTATGCTTTGGACCCCTGAAGGAAAGCGAAAGAGAGGCCGACCAAAAACAATTTGGCGGAGGACTGTGGAGGCTGAGATGCAAAGAATGAACCAGAGTTGGGGCACTGTACGAAGGATGGCCACCGACCGTGCAAAGTGGAATCAATTTGTTGTTGCCCTACAAGACGCCACTAGGCGTGATGGCCACTGACTGCTTTGACGGTCGGTGGTTAAGGATCGAAGAAGAAGAAGTTCACATGTTAGTAATGAAAAATATAGAATGTAAAATGACAACTTACGCCAATCCTGGCTCACATACTTTTTGCTCAGATGAATGAAGTTAAGGCACTTGATTAGGCCTCTTACACGTGTTCTTGGGGGTCGTTACTTCTGTAAGATAAATCCCTCTATGTGTGTTTCAGTTTCCTCAGCCTTCCTTATTACAATGGTTTTCCTGGGCTATGTAAATCTTTCAAGATTGTTCCACAAAGTCCTGTCTGATAAAAGGAAATTCTTAATTCTAGGCTTCACTCTGGCAGGGTCTGGTTTTGTCTTGGCAAGCGTGAATCTCACAGTGAAGTTAGACTTGAAAAGCGCCAGGTTATATTCACTGTCCTCCCTCGCATCTGTTTGTTATGAAGCTAACCAAAGCTCAAATCATTTTCAAACCAAATTTTGGGTGGGGTAATTTCAAAATATTCCGACATGGAATAATTTTGCGCGTGATGCAAAGGTCAAGGTTCCAGTATATGGACTGAAAACATCCGATTGCCTGGCAGGCAAACTCACCAACACATCTGTAAACTCTCTCAGCAATGTGTGTAAGATGTAACAAATTATTACTTTATCGAAAGTAATCTTGTCATCCTGTCTGTCAAAAATGTGTCATCCCGTATTACCAGCTTTGCGACGAGCGCAGTCTGGCCTTATCAGCTATTAAACACATTCGCTGGGTGATTTAGTGTTAAGCTGGTGTCTGATGTCGGCTGTTGCCGATATTAACCAACATGGTTGTCGATAATATTATCTCATTCGCTCCTGCAAAGGTTTAGGGAAGGGACGGGTGACAAACAGACGTGATGACGTATCTCTGAGAGGGGTGAAAGAAGGAAAATACAAAATATCTGCTACACATAGCAGAGAAAGAAAAAAGTGCGACAACTGAAAGCACGCAATAAAAATCAGTACAAAAATGTAACTGATACTGCCGTAGTGAAACAAAGATTTAAAAGGGTCACCCCATTCTGTCACTAGAGTAGAATCTACTATGAAGCTTGAGCTTCAGGGCTCCAAGTCCAATTTCTCTAAAAATACGTTTCTTTCCCATCCCCCAACACTTTTTAAATAAAAGGGGCCCCTCCAAGAGTTCAAGTTTCAGGGCCCCCAAAATGTAGATCCGCCGCTGGTTAGCCCTGTCTGTTTTCCCGACTCAGTCAACTGCAAAATAAACTTATCAGTCTCAGTCATGGGGCAGGGTGGTACAAAGGGAATGGGCACGTACTATCTCCGAACTTACAATTACAGGCACGCGTAATACTCTATGTGGATATACTACAATACTACTATAACAGATTACTACAGATACGCAAATCAACATGATAACTTATTTATGAATCAGTAAACGAACTGTAACTAATTACTTGAAACCACCACACTGACGAGCAAGTCACTATCTTCTTCGTGTACAATTTGCACCCAGTTATTTGTCTAAGGCAGGGATCGGTAGACTAAGGTCCGCGGGCCGGATACGAATCGTTGCTTCATTTTATCAATCCGGCTCGCCAGTGATATAGCAACTGTTCTAATCAATGATCCAGTTCTCAACGTTAATGCAAACTGGAGAACAGGGTTAACATTATATCGTCTTTGATATTTTTAGCTCTGTAGGCTTTTTCAAGAGTTACGAAGCTTTTTTATCCTACATACACATGTTTCAGTTTTCTGGGAGTACTTTTTATTCCTTTTTTTAACTCTGCAGAAATTCCATCTCTACTAGCTTTACGTTTGATGCCAAATTCCAACAGTCTTAACCTTGATGATTGATCTATTGCAGTGTCATTCTCCAACGGGCGATCATTAATTGTTCTCAGTATATCTCCCTTATCCATATCCAGTGTCCCCACTATGGGTGCTCTTGATGCTAGTCTGTCAGCTCTTTCATTACCACATACCCCAGCATGACCAGGACAGTATATCCACACCAAATAAATATTAGACAAACACAAAGGTATGTTCTCAGGCACTCGCAAGAAATAAAGAAGTAGAACACTAGACAACAGAAAAACAACAGACGTGAGTGGCTTACCCAGGGCTCGAACCCAGGACCTTCCATGCGACAACCCCGCCTAGCTATGCAAGCGAATCACGCTATCCTCCCTGCCATGAATGTTTTCCATTTTGCGCGAGCGTTTATGTCAGCGAACGTCAGTATTTGTTTATATTCTAATTCGTGATTATCCGTACCCATCATGACACGACAAGTTAAAAAAAAAAAGGGGGGGGGGGGAAGTTGACTCTGAATTTCGCGTTTTTAAAGAAGAACAGTGCATTGTGGACTATTTCGCTGTTGCATTAAATAATAAAGTATTGTGTTTAATATGCAATATGACTATCGCAATGCTAAAACAATACAACATAAGTCGGTACTACCAAGAAAAAAAAAATACTCAGCACACTATACGCAACTCACAGGAAAGCTACGCTCTGACAAATTCGAAAACTTTAAACGTAACATATAATTACAGCAACTTCTTTTAATAAGTTAAATAAAAAATGAGAAAGAAGCTGCAACTACAGCTAGTTTCCGAGTGGCTCACTTATTAGCCAAACAAAGAAAACCATTTAAACTACTGATGAGTGTAACTGTGGCGCCAATAAAATGACAGCAGAACATTGCTACAAAAGTGCCCAACATATGAAGAACAGAGAAAGTACATATGGCCGTCACCAGCATCACCCCTGCACAGACTCTATTGAGATACCATCAACCTCAGGCTGAACACCGCTTTCTTTAAAACTTATTCAAGTTGATGTCTGAAAGTGTACAAAGAAGAAGAAAAAGAATGCATAATACAAGTGAATGGCAAATGCATTTTAGCTGCGCAAAGTCAGGAGTCATATCTTTCAAACTAGACCAGATGACGTTGTTACAACCAACCATGGTTGACGTACCATCCCACATACTTAGTGTTGAGAACTGTTTGTTTTGTATTTGCGGTGTGTCTTTAGATAGTATAGACATCAGATGTCACCTCCAGCTCTCCCCGAGTTCATACTTTAATTGACGTCGACTTGGTGTGATATTATAACTGGCTTATACATACAACATTAACAGCTTACTCGAGACAACGTTAGTGAGCAGTCTGTAACACTGGCCAACGGTTCTGCACATTTATTATGAAGATATTCAAGATGAATATGGCATGCCAATGAATAAATACACAATCAGATATAGGCACGCAGCTTCCATTCGCGCTTAGTTTCTATCAGGACGTTTAAACCAAGTCCGTATTCAACATGGCCCTTAAACACGTACATTCAGCTCTTGCCTTAAAAGTGTACTGTCAGTTAACTACTGACTCACACGACTAGCTATACCTCTAGTCAGTAATAATTCACTTTGCCTCCACGGCAAACACAGAGAACATCCGTTCTCTCACAGAACATATAATATCCTGCCTATAAAGTTAGTTGCTTATCCTTTACAGGACGTGGCAATCAACCCCAGCTTTTATTGGCTGTTTTGTGATTTTTCTAGGCAATTGTTTTCATTCAGTAGTTTGCCATTGCTTTCTGAACGGTACGGCGCTTATACCAATGTTAAAAATCCACACAAAGCGATCTGCTACCAAACCGCATGCAGCAGGTTTCGAACCTGGTATATCTGGATTATGAAACTGCGTTCATATCCATTAGGCCACAGACGCCGACTCCTGCCTATAAAGGCTTACACAAATCTCCAATAGCTCCAGAACTGAAACACAGCCATCCTGGCTAAACTCACAGGCCACACTCCCCAATCTCCCTTCATCCCGCATTTTTATACACCTCTCTCTTTCCCGCCAGTTTACACACGTCTCTTTTTCCCGTCGTTTTCACACGTCTCTCTTACCTGCCATTTTACACACGTCTCTCTTTCACGCCATACCATTGGAAAAAACCCAGGGTCACCCCTATCACGTGGTACCACACGATGCATCGCATATTTTCACTATATTTTATGGGAGTGCTCCGCGGTGCAAGCCCATAACCGTGACTACTAAATGTAACCTGCTATGTACCACACAGCAGCTCCCAACACTTAGTAAGACTGACCACTTCTTGAAATCTCTTCCTCAGTTCAATTGAATATGTTTTCTGCCGTTGCCTCTCGTACCGGCATTAAACAAAGACAACCAGTCGACATTTCTTGTTTCCTGTCACTAAAAGCCAAGACGTATTAGTGTTTCTGGGTGGAGATTTCAGAGAATTCATCTTTTATGATAGCATGTTTTGTTTTGCCCCGAAAGTCATCGATGTGAACGCACATAGGGAATGTTAGCTTGCTTTAGTCTGTTCAGTTCAGTGAGGTTATAATAAACAATTTTACTAATGATATATAAAGACTAAATTAGTAAACAACTTTACTAATGATATATAAAGACTAAATTAAGAAACAATTTTACTAATGATATCATCATCATCATCATTCTCCCTTGGCCATCGACCGCCAAAGCAGTCTGCGGCCATCACACCTTGCGGCGTCATAGGGCAACAAGAAATTGTCCGTTGTTCCGTTACACCTAACGGCGTTTATTGGTACAACAGGCTATTAATTGTTGTTTCTGTGATCAATGTGACAAGCAAGCGGTTGATCAATCCGCTGTGACTAATGATATATAAAGAGTAAATTAACTATCAACTCAAACATCTCAAGCTTTCACACCATCTCCTCCCCGTTTGTTTATTTGTTTGTTTTTACACCATGTCATGTATGCAGATACCACATTGCTAGGACAAAGGAAATAAAAAAATCCCAACTCACACGCCAAAAAAACACCACAGTTTGGAAATTTTTATTTAGGTATGATGCCACGATCCGATATCGGCAACTGAATATAGTATATATAATTACAGACAATATATATCCTAAATATAATTCATCAGACGTTGAACGAGATATTTTTCTTTGTTTAAAATAAAATTGAAGTGTAGAAATGTCCCTTTATTTATGTCTTCAATCCATTTCTTGTTGTGTCTGCTCTATCCTCTTTTGCCATTGTCTCTATTTTATGAGCTTATCGCTTTAAGAAAAAAAAAACAACATCACACAATTATAATTTTTTAAACCAGATATTGGTATTGTTGATCATAATCCCTGCACTCCGGGCAAACCCACAGGTGCTCAGTCTATAACACATAAGGAAGGGAAACCCGAGGCCTGTAAACAGTACATAAATATTAGACAAACATAAAGGTATGTTTTCAGGCACTCGTAAGAAATAAAGAACACTAGACAACAGAAAAACAACAGACGTGAGTGCTCAGTCTCCTTCAGCAAATGTCGAAGGGTATTTATGTGCTGTTTATGCAGCGTGCTGGTTGTATACACGCCGGACGCAGCCTCTCGTGTGTCCAACCCTGCTAGTCTTACGCTTTATGCCAAATGTCAGCAATCTTAGCCTTGTTGATTCATTGATTGTAGTGTCGTTCTCTAAGAAGCGATCATTAATTGTTCTCAGTACTTGTCCCTTATCCATATCCTTTTTCTTGTTCTTCTTCGTATACTCTCAGACGTCTAACCATGTTAGGCGATCCTTTCTTGAATAAACGAGATAGGGAAGCAGTGATAGTAGCCAAGATTGAGATGAAACGATTAACGATATGGGACGACAGAATTGTCCGCATAAGGTAACAGAGTGATATGTAACTCGCGCTGAGAACAAAGCGGTGCATAAAATACAGGCACAAGAAACAACGAAATAATCAGCTGAATGTGCGAAATGACGTACAGAAAAGTCATCAACAGTCTACTTGAATATTTTCAAAGAAAGCAGTTGTCAGCTTCAAGCTATTTGCATGTCCATAGAGCTTTATTTTTCTCTCCGAAAGTGGTACTGGAGACGGATATGTGCTTTCTTTCAAATGTTGAGCACCTTTGAAGCAGAAGTTCAGCATTCATTTTATCAGTGCAATATTTACACTCGTCGGTAGTTTCTATCTTTAGCTTGTTGAATAGATGATATCCCAATCTGTTGTGGCCCGTAGGGAGTCGGACAATTATCACTTGTTCTCTTCTGCTGAACTGGTAAACTGCATCATTTTGTGTATGTCTTCGATGCTCTGCATCTCATTTGTCTATTATCTGGTTCTGATAAAACTCTTTGCTTCGTCGAAAGTTATGCTTATATCAGGTTGAGGTAGCTTTCCACCTTCATTTGCCAATCTGTCAGTCTCTTCATTGCCGGGGATGCTACAATGAGATGAGATCCATTGTATCACAATCCTTTTGAATCGTTGGCATAGTTTGTGGAGCACCATTCTAAGGTCATCTAGGCCTGTATTATTCTGGCTCCTCGGTGTCGCAACTACTGACAATGCACCTGTAAAGAAAAATAAATGTCTCTCGGTGCTTTCCGTCACCGTTAGAACCTCAGCTGCAGTTTTCAAAGCGTCTGCACTGAAGTTACTTGCGAATTTTCCTGTTGCGAGACCAGGTCATCATTTCCCGCTTACGCACTGGCCACAATAGGTTGAGGTACCATCTATATCACAAGTACAGGATTGGTCTAACAGATTCATATCCATTGTCCCCACAATGGATGCTCTCGAAGTTAGCCTGTCAGCTCTTTCATTTCCGCGTACTCTTGCATGACCAGTACAGTAGATCCACACCAGTTCTTGATGATTCGAGGCTTCTGTAGATGTTTTCCCATCAATATTGAACCTTCCAAAGAATGGAAATAATACACAGTAATATGCAATAAATAATCTTCTTCTTCTTCCGTCCTTAGCCAAAGACCGACCAAGCAGTCAGAGGCCATCACGCCTTGTGGCGTCTTAAGGGCAACAGCAGATTGATTTTCTCTGTTGTAGTTTCCCATCACGCCTAGCGGCGTCTTTAGGGCAACAACAAATAGATCCATCTGCCGTTGTTTCCGTAATCAGTGTGACAAGCCAACGGGTGATCAGCCCATTGGGCACAATAAATAATATTGAATCAAAAACGCGAATGAAGGACAGCAGTAAGAAAATAATAGCAACTGTATCTTCTTCTTCTTCTTCCGTCCTTAGCCACCGACCGTCAAAGCAGTCAGTGGCCATTACGCCTAGTGGCGTCTTAGGGCAACAGCAGATAGGTTTTCTTTGCCATTGTTTCCCATCACGCCTAGAGGCGTCTTTAGGGCAGCGGCAAATCAACCCATTTGCTGTTGTTTCCGTAATCGAAGTAGCAACTGTATTCTTCTTCTTCTTCCGTCCTTAGCCAACGACCGGCAAAGCAGTCAGTGGCCATTACGCCTAGTGGCGTCTTAAGGGCAACAGCGAATAGATTTTCTTTGCCGTTGTTCCCATCACGCCTAATGGCGTCTTTAGGGCAACGACAAATCAATCCGTTTGCTGTTGTTTCCGTAATCAAAGTGACTGGCAAACGGGTGATCAGCCCG
Organism: Oreohelix idahoensis; assembly: GCA_024509875.1. Taxonomy (NCBI): domain Eukaryota; kingdom Metazoa; phylum Mollusca; class Gastropoda; order Stylommatophora; family Oreohelicidae; genus Oreohelix; species Oreohelix idahoensis. The sequence continues at coordinate 293,346 of JAMPIV010018681.1, read as the reverse complement.
TTGGTAGCAACTGTATATTCTATCTAAAATACCGGTACTAGAAACTATAGAACAGTATCATAATCATAACCCTTCAGAAGTTGAACATGATACTTTTCCCCATCAATTACGGAAAAATAAAATGTAAAACTATCTTTTACCGCAAATTTTGTTCTGATTGTACCGGCAATGTAATGTATTCTTTTTATTATAAAGCGTGCTTAATCAAATCCTTCTTTACTTTGTACATTTCCGTTTCACTTACACATGCGCATTAACGTTGTTTGCAGTTTGCAAAGCAGATTTCAAAATGTTTGCGCTTTGTTTTTGTCTCACCAATTCTGTTAAAGGTGCTAGTCTCACTAATGAGCAGTTAAAAACGAGGGTAACTGGGGAAATACAAAGCATATCGCATTTAAAATGTGTCATATGTTGATGATGGGTGAATAATTGATGATATTACCGCTGATGTATGATATCTGATGTTATCCCCAGTTGAGGTGGGAATTTTTAGACCGCAAACGGCTCCGGGGTCGACCCAGCCTCATGAATTGGGTACAAGAACAACTCTGGGAAGGTTAAGGCGGCCGGCGTGATGCTGACCACATCACCCCTAGTGCATACATGCCACATAATATGGTTTACCCATAATCTGTACAAGGTGTTTGCGTTTTCAGATGTGTACACCCTGTACAGGTTTTCTAACCCATTTCCCTTATTACTGTAAGAGTTCTTTTATAAGGTCCTATTGAACACAGGATTTCCCAGTCTGTTAGTGCTAATTAAGCACAGAAATAGACTAAATGATGACACCATCACATTATTTTTACAGTGTAAAATAAACTCAGACATTTATTGTTTGGGTTTTAAAATAAGTGAAGACCTGCTTTAAAAGGCAAAGTCCCCATGCCTCATTTATAATGCAGCCCACTGTAATTGAAAATATTTTTACATGAATTACCTCTTTTGATATGTTTTTTTCAGTCTTTGTACAGGTTTTGCGGGTCTTTCTACAGGGTTTTGGATTTTTGTACAGGTTTTTCATCTCCGAGTTGTGGCATGTATGCTAGTGTGCCGATGGTCAAGAAAATACGGGCCTAACACCGTATTCCCAATATGCCTCAATGGGCGTGTAACGGGATCCTAACTGATGTTGTTTTAATGATTTCAACAGATGATGATATGGTAACCAAGGACTTAGTCATTCGTGGTAGTTATTCCATATGGAATGTCTATGCGAACACTGTTAGTCCGAATGAACAGAACTTATTTACTTAACCCAGTGGGGAAAAAAAGGCCTATGTACAAAAGGTACTGTCTTAATTAATTAAATAGGCCATAATAATTGATGAACTCTTGAATGAGATTGGTGCCATCCATGGGACAAGAATATATAAGCAGTGCTAATTCATTTTAAGAATATATGCCAGTCACTTGACTGCAAGTATGATTCAGAACTTTATCAGTTAACTCCTGTGGATACACAGGTAATGTGGTTTAATCAAGTCTGCATACCCAAAGTGTCTGAATTGAATAAAGGTTTCTACTCATTCCACCCACGTGATCCTATGCCTGCTTTACAGCAATAGTATATTTCAGTGCTTCTTAACCAGGGTTGCATGCACCCCCTGGGGGTGCGAGACCAACCTTCAGGGGGTGCAAGACATGCCAGATATTTTAGAAGGCGAATCATCATTAACATTATATAATACACAGAACTCCAATGTATTTGCGCAAAATAGAACATTCAATCAATCAATCAATACACTTTAGCTCCCTAAGGAACATAGGCCTTCAACAAACACATGCCAAGTCCTCCTGTCCCGTGCCATCCGCTCAAATTCTTTCCATGTTTTCCTCATCATTTTCACCTCTGTATCCAGTTCTCATCTCGTGTTTTTTTTAGTCTACCTCTGCCTCTCTTTCCCTGTGGATTCCAGAACAAGGACTGCCTTGTAATGCTATCAACAGGTTTCCTCAATGTGTGTCCTATCCAATGCCAGTGTCTTCTTCTCAACTCTTGTTCCACTGGTTCTTCTCATCAGTTCCACATTTGTGACTTTGTCATACCATTTCAGTCCTTCTGTTCTACGCAAGCATTCATTCATTCATTCATAACCCTCCACTCCCAAAGGAGCATAGGCCTTCAATAAACACATGCCGAGTCCTCCTGTCATGTGCCATCATCTCAAGTTCTTTCCATGTTCTCCTCATCATTTTCACCTCTGTTTCCAGCTCTCTTCTCTATGTGCTTCTTGGTCTACCTCTGCCTCTCTTGCCCTGTGGGTTCCAGAACAAGGACTGCCTTGTAATGATATCAACAGGTTTCCTCATCGTCTTCTTCTCATCTCTTGTTCCACTGGCACTTGTCTAGTTCTTGTCATCAGTTCCACGTTGGTAACCTTGTCATACCATTTTAATCCCTCTATTCTACGCAAGCACCCATTTATGAAAGTCTGTAGCTTTTTGGTTGTTGTTTTTGTTGCTCTCCATGTCTCAGAGCCATACAATAGGACTGACTTGACATTTGAGATGAAGATTCTTATTTTCGTGTTGGACTTGATTACTCTTGTTCTCCATATGTTTCCCAATGCAATGGTGCTTTTTGTTTTCTTATTTTGATATATGACTGTCTGTCCCTCCAACTTTGTCTATATTACTGCCAAGATATGTGTATGATTCTACATCTTTTAGTGGCGTTTCTTCAAGTTCAACCTTGTTATAATTTCTTGAATTTATTCTCATAATCTTTATCTTTTCCCTGTGTATTTTCAGGCCCACTTGTTGTGACCTCTCGTCGAGAATTTTAAATATAGAACAATTACAACGTGAATTCAATACCGAAACGTAGGCACATTTTGTAAGTAACATTTTCTCAAGACATACTTATATCTTATTTCTAATTTTTGGCATATTTTGTGAGCTAAAAGATAATGTTATGCGAGTCTTCTTAAGATGCTGTAAAGGGGTACAAGGATTCTTAAGATGCTTTAAAGGGGTATGAAGATGCTCTACATGGGTGTGAGGCTTTTCAGGACCTCTAAAAGGTTAAGAAACACTGACATAGTTTTATCACAAAATACACTAAGTTCCAATTGAAAATTACTCAGCTAAAGTCACTAGAACTTAATGGGCATTGTTAATTTCACAGCAACAGTTTTTAGTAGAAAAACACAACTCATTGATAAGTAAATGCATAAAACTTTCCTTCCCAATGAGCTAGCATCATGGATCGAAACTCCTAGGAGGTAGATATTGCCTTAGACCGATGAAGAAGAACTCATCAACCCACCACAGGCAGGATGTTCTCAAGTTGTTGAGGTCCTAGGGAACTTCAACTGGCATGTTGACCTTCAGGCTAGGTGCTGCTCTGTTGATCTGTTCCAAATTAGCTCTGTTCATCAGGAAGACATCATGGCATTCTGGGTTGGGTAGACTTTGCTGCAGGAAATATCCAGATTGCATCTCGTTCTAGCATCTCCAGACAATCAGGTTGTTGTCCAACCTGACTTAGTACATGTTGCATCTAATGACATGCGTGACATGTTCCTGGAACCAATGGTCATCTCTAGAAGAAAGATTTCTGACAAATACAGGGTCACTGATATTGGACCGGAGATTAGTGACAATTGGGCATGAATCTTTGTTCTGTCTGAGGCATCTTCAGTGACAACTGTATCCTTGCTTGTGTGCCATGGAGCAGCTTGGCAGGTGACTTTTCAGAAACCGGAGTAGGCATAGTTCAAAATGTGAAGACTAACTCATCCAGTGCATTTCTTATTTTCCATTCCCAGCCTGATTTGATCATGATTTTTTGTTGTTGCTTCCTATGGGCATAAAGCCACCACTGCATCTGGTCCCTTTGCAGGAAGCCTATACCATTACATTTATTTGTTCTTGCCGTGATTTCTGTAGCAATTTGTGTTACGTGATGAGGTTGCTAGTTCCATGCACAACCTCATGGTATTCATTCTTACGACATGCCTATCAATCCTTTGTTTTATGGTAATCCATTCCAAGACACGAAAAGTTGAACAAGCTATATTACCAATCTAAATGGGAATTTTTACAATGGAAATGTTGGTTTCATTTAGTATAATAAAAATGTAAACAGGTTTCAGAGTTCAAATATCTTGGAAGCACTTTAACTGAGAATGGAAGACTTGATAGAGAATTTGAAACAGGATGTCAAAAAGCCAGTGAAGTGACTTATCAACTGTCACCACTACACAACATAATATCAATATGGTAATTAAATGACAGCTGATAAATAGTAAATTCTTACCAACTCTTTGCTATCAGTGTCAAACATGATCCCTGACCAAAGCACAGAAGAGGAAAACTGCATCCTGTGAAAAGAGCCACTAATGTTACCAAGAGAGACAGAATGAGAAATGATGACATCAGAAAAATTGTAGAAACTATATCCTGCATCAAGTATATAGAGAGACAGAAAATTAAGTTGTTCAGCCATCTCATGAGAATGAAGCCCTATAAATTACCACTATGTGCCAACAACAGTAGAAGATCTGGTTGCAGGGCACAGGAAAGATCCAAGAGCCAGTTAGATAGACAAAATCACAGACATTCTACAGCAGCATGGGCTCACAGCAGCCAATACAAAACACTTGGCTCATGTATGCAAAAGGCAATAGCGGAAGGAATAATTTAAAAAAGTAAAGTAAGTAATTTAAAAAAAAATAAAGCACAGTAGAACAAATATAAATTACCATTTGCTTTGGACTGGAAGAAGTGCTTATGAAATAAACTGTCACGTGGTTGGAGAAGAGGTCACTGTTTTGAAGAATATCTTTCCATCAAGATGTCAAGAGGAATGAGAATGATGTGCAATTTGTCATGCTACATCACTGATTGGCTTGTCATGCTACATCACTGATTGGCTGATTATCTGAGTGTTGATTGCGATTGTATCATCATTATCCTTCAGCTCCTCAAGGACCATATGCCTTCAACGAACTATTCTTTGCTGCCCTTTTGGGCCCTGGTAACACTGGAGTGGTAGCGAATGTATGATGCTAGTTATATCATATGGTTAACCAAGCTTTTAGAAAGAGTCTGTATCACATGTTGAATTCATCATTAAGTCAAACCAAAATCATAACTTAGGGGTCCACTGTATTACCTGTTTTGGTCGTGTTGGGAAAAATGTTTGTGAAAATGATAAAACAACATAAGACCAGCAGTAAAACCAGTACTTTACTGATGCAACTGTGATCCAGAAAGAGAAGAGAGAACATGGATGCATGGATATATATATATATATATAAAACATGTTTGTAGTGTCAATAGTATTTTTCTTTAACCTGTCTGTTTCTAGGCCTTGTTGCCTATTTGTAACTGGCTGACGAAGGGTGAAACCCGAAACGTCCCATGTTTCCTGTCTACCGTTAATTTGTAAAACTGATTCAGTACCTTTTTATTTGTTAATATATATATTTATTTGCCTGGTGTTCTTCGGCATGTTCTTTTTTCTTCTGCTTGTTGAAAAGAGCTTTGTTTTGCCCAATCTGAAGTCGTACCTTAGTGAAAAAGCAGTAGAATACCAACAAGAACGTAATGTTACTTTTGAAAGCTTTTGAATGAGTAAACACGCTTACTGTGGAAGCTGCTTAAAAAACATGGAATGTGAATGTGAATATGTCTGTGAATTTGACATATTGAGCATACTATCTTCAATTGTGCATAATTCTTTACAAAATTTTCTGATTTCAATATTTTTTTTTCACCATTACAACGGTCTTTGAAAGATGTTTCTTGTGATGGTGATATCTCAGTACTTTAAAATGCCGACATATTACCAATTTTGAGAATTTTTATCACAAATATGTAGACACATGCACAGCTGAATGGCACATTTTGAAATTGTAACAGGTTAGCTAAAGAATATTACTGGATTTCCATTAGTATTTTTAACTTCTCTCTTCTTCAGGCATGCTTGGGACAATGATTCTGATGCCACACTGTGAGCATTATTGGTACAGGTTATTATTAATGACTGAGTTATAAATGGATTCACGGGAGGCAAAAGACAAGACTGGGTTCCAACATTTCAAACATCAGACTGAATGTTTGAACAAAACATCAGTCTCTGTTACATATGGAACTTGTCTCATCATGCCAAGACTAAAGGAAATAATAAAAGGTAATGTGAATTAAGTGGCTCATATAGTTACTAGGGCCTGAACCGTGAACATACTTCTCATGCCGTAATCTGTAACTGTTTAAGTTATCTTATTCCTGTTACGTATAGGTATTCACAACATCCTGGATGTACGAGGGGCGTTCAGAAAGTAATGCACCACATCGTTTTTCTCAGGAGCTGTTTATTCAAAAAGCATGAAATTTATACACAATATACATGGATATGTCATGTAAACATCGGTATTATTCAACATAATCCCCATCAACTTGTACGGCTTTAAGCCAGCGCGAAACAAGTGCATGTATTCCTAGCCCGTACCAGATTTTGTCTTGATCATGTAGCCATTTCTTCGCTGCATGAATCACTCCTTCATCATCTTCAAACCTTGTCCCACGGAGTGCATCTTTAAGTGGACCAAATAGATGAAAATCAGAGGGTGCCAAATTGGGACTATAGGGTGGATGAGGTAATACAGTCCAACCCAATTTGGTGATTGCTTCCCGTGTTGCCAGACTTGTGTGAGGTCGCACATTGTCGTGAAGGAGAAGTAGGTCTGCTGGATTCTTGTGCGGCCGAACTCTCCGAAAACGTTTATTGAGTTTTTTCAATGTCTTAATGTAAGCTTGCGAATTGATTGTCTCTCCTCTTGGCATAACGTCCACAAGAATCACACCTTCAATGTCCCAAAAGACAGTGATCATGACCTTTCCAGCTGAAGGAATTGTCTTGAATTTCTTTCTTCGTGGTGATTGCGGATGATGCCACTCCATTGACTGTCTTTTTGTCTCAGGTTCAAAATGATGTGCCCAGGTTTCGTCACCTGTAACGATCTTAGCCAAAAAGTTCTCTCCATCAGCATTGAAACGCTCCAACAATTCAGAAGAAATTGCTTTCCTTTGCAATCGGTGGTCATTTGTGAGACTTCGAGGAACCCATCTTGCGCAAACCTTAGAAAATCCGAGAGTTTTTATAACTGCATTTGCACTACCAGTGCTGACTGACAGCTGTAAGGCCAATTGTTGAGTAGTGTTTCGCCTATCCGTAAGAATAATTTCAACATTTCTGCGTTGGTGGCTGTTGCAGGACGACCATAGTGCGGCCGATCAAGCAGCTCCATATCTCCACTTCCTGATTCTTTGATTCTCTGAACCCAGCGACTGACTGTACTGTTGACTGCAAAACTTCCATACACATCACATAGACGCTTGTGAATGTTCACAACAGTTTCCTTCTCTGCAACGAGAAATTCTATCACAATTCGCTGCTTATAATGCAAGTTGCTAACACGCTCCATTTCAATGGTTTAGGGCAGCTGTATTATTTGGCCGGTTGCGGTGCAATTTGGGGCACACAATTGGCACATGCCATATTTGAAGTGTGCAAAATTTCATGCTTCTATCTTTGTTATTAGCTGAGAAAAACAATGTGGTGCATTACTTTCTGAACGCCCCTCGTATCTGAGAATGAAAAGATACAGTGTAATAGATGACTGCAGCCTACCAGGAATGTTGTTAAAGACAGTTGCAGAGAGTTGGGCTTGAGGCCAACTATCCCGTCCCATAGAAACTTATGATAGCTGCAAAAGCAAGAGGCAAATCATAAACAAGTAATTCAAGTCAGCTGTCCAGGATTGGAAGAAGTCCCTCTAGCATGTAGGATAATGATGTATGTGAGAGAAAGTTTAAAGTAAAAAAAAAAATTTTTTTTTTAATGGTACCTGAAAATTTAGGTCACTTTTGACAACAGAAATAAACAAATAAATTATTAGCATCTATGGACTGTTCTAAACGAGATGGAGAGAAGCAGAAAAGAAAAAACTGAGCATAGGAAGAATCGGGCTGTTCTTAGGACACAAGGAAGAAAATACACCAGTAGTCTGAATGCTGTCAAGTGAAACACAGAAGATGCTCATAGAAGGGGAAACTGTAGGATCCAGAATATTATTGGCAGCAATGAGAATTACCCAAAAGAAACAAAACCAAAAGATAATCGAGGTGAATGTTATCCAGCATTATGTGCCCATTAATAACAGAAGAACCTGTACCAGAAGAGTTCTACACCAGGTTCCAAATTACCATGGATGAAAAGGTAAAGTAAACATGGTACTGTCTTGATGGTCAACCTTAATGCAAATACAGGAAGAGATATGAAATCATGAAGAGGTCTTGGGAGAAAATGTGGACGAACTGTTTGAACAAGAATTTGAGAGATGTGCCACATGAAATTAATTTCCAAAATGTAATGACATGAAATTATTTGCTCCGTGTGAAGAAAAGGGTAACAGTAGAAAAAAAGGATGCAAAAGAATTATGGTGCGTAGTAAATTCTTCTTCTTTGATCCTTAGCCGCCGACTATTAAAGCAGTCAGTGGCCATCACGCCTGGTGGCGTCTTGTAGGGCAACAACAGATTTATTCCACTTTGCTCGGTCGATGGCCATCCTTCGTACAGTGCCCCAACTCTGGTTCATTCTTTGCATCTCTATTTCATATTGTGTAGTAAATATTCATGATTAAAATACCTTGCTGCTAAAACTGAGTCTGGGCTCCTTATCCTTGGGCTAGTTTTTTTTTTTTTTTTTGTGTGCCACACTGTAGCATTGTTTACTGGTTAACCCATTCAACCTTGTTCCTTACTGATTTTGAAAAGACTTCTGGATAATAACTGCTCTGACAGGAAAATAGACCAAAACCCTTCTTTTCTACCATCTCCTGTCCACTAAAATATAGTTCATGTTTATAATGAGTCATTCAGAGGTCCTTTTCCCCTCTCTCTTGGAATAAGTGGACACCTTGTATGGACATTTAACATTGTTAGAAATAACAATATAGACATGACAGGGGATAAGGTGTTAAGTATATATGCCCCAGGGGAAGCCCAATCAATACTTAAAAGATGTATACATAAAACAAAGGAAAACATATAAGGTTAGTAACAATGGCAATATTAAACAACAATAACAAAAATGATACTTCAGAAAAGACATTCAACCAAATAGAAATTAAGCAACAAAAACTAACAAATCATTTAAAAAATAAAAACTACTCATAGGACAAGGAAAGACAACGAGGTTTAAAAAAAAACACCAACTCAAAAAGAACAAATACTAATACAAATTAAAACCAAGTGCAAAGGACAATAGTTATCTATATACAATACAAAACTGAAAATAAAATGACAAATACTAATATAAATTAAAACCAGCAACTGCAAAAGACAATAGTTATTTAGACTTAATACAAAAATTAGTAAATAAAATGACACTAAATACCCCAATTATATCAATTTTCAGGTTGAACAGGGTAGACCAAGATGGAACGAGAAGAGGCAATAATGGTCGACTGTTAAGTACCCGCTCTCCACCCATCACCTTTTCAAAACAACAGCAATAAACATTTAACACCATTTAGAGCATAAGTTTCTTATCTCTTTTTAAGCATTAATACTAGACCAGGTGACCTGTCCAGGTTAGCAGCACCCCTTCTCTCTGCGTCGCCCCCCACACACACACTTATTTTTTCCTTCTTTCGCTATCGAGGATTGATACAAATTATTCTCATGATGTCAACATCATTGCCTGTTATTTTGAAGCTGAATTACTTTAGTTTTTCTTCAGATTTTTTTGTTTGTTGAAGTTAAACACACATTTGAGTGTTTTAATGTTTAATAGGTTGCACTTCATGTAAATACCCGGTAAGTAGTCTCTTAAATCAGTATAAGAAAGATGTAACGTATGTTTGTTTTAATGCTCCTTGAACTGGCTTTATACAGATTTAAAAAAATAAAAGTTTGGTTATCAACACACACCAATCATAATAGTTCTGATGATGATGCATGATGTCATAAGTACTTCTTGCAGCTTTTATTATGGCACATCTTATGATTTGCGTACTCTCAGCTTCATCAGCCGCAAGACATTGCAGCTATGTCACACAGAATTGTTGACGCAGACTAAGTCTGTGAACTTTACTGCAAATTATGCTGAGATACTACTTTAACTTTGTCCTTTTTTTTTTCTTTTTTTTTTTTTTGTTAATTATTTTTTTCCAGAATTTTATATAAATGAGTATACTCAATATAAAGGTTCTTTATGTACGGAGCCATTATACGCAAAAACTCCCTGCCTATTGCAGAGACACTCACTGGTGGCTGATGGTTAACCAGCTGTCTGATATTCAGTTAAAAGGTCAAAGTTCTTAAACATCGTCAGATCTAATTACAATCCATGTAGTTATTTAAGATAATTTGCAATGTAGGATTCATCATCATTGTCATCAATTTCCTATTTTGCTCCTTATGGAGCATGGAGCCACCACTGCAGTCAGTCCCCTTGCAGGAAACCTGCACCAAGCATTCACTTGCTCTTGTAATGGTGGTTTTTGTAGCCGGTTCTTTCACACGATGAGGTTGCCAGCCCCATGCATAACTTCATATTAGTCACCTTGTATGATATGTCTAAGGGAGCTAAATTCCTGTTCTTTCTTTGTCTCACTAGAGACCTCCAAGGAACTACACAGGGAAATAATTGTCTACACCACATGATATTCTCATGGAATCACTCTTGTAAGTATTAACTGTGCCTGACGTTGCTTAAGAAACTACAACTACAAGAGCACTTCAAGTACTGTATAAGGGACCCAAAGATGCAGCAATAGAGAATGCAGTCAGCGACCCATAGCTTGACTGCTTGCTTCAGGGTCAGCGAACCAGAGCTGACCAAGACCCTACTCCACCTCCATGTGGTGGTCCTGGAAACAGGCTGCATCACTGCAGTCTGGCTGAGAGAGTAGGGATCGAAGAGGGAAGGCAAACCCGGTCCCAAAAAATGCCGTGCTGAAGTTGGATGTGTCGGCCGAAAGGCGCAGATATCGCAGCTCCGGTGTAAACAGACACAACGCAACCAATGTCCTTTTCAGGATGAACGAGGAAGAAGAAGAAGTACTGTATTAGTGGCCAATGCTCTTTAATCCTTTTCCCTTTATAGATGAGCCAACTTATCAGGAGTTGTTGCTTCCATATAACCATTAGCAAAGAAACACCCTCAGAACTCCGTTTTTTATTATTCATTAACAGAAATTATTTTGTTTATGTCTAGTGTGGATTTCAAACATATTTTTATGAGATGATAAGATCTTCAAAAATGTATTTAATTCCATGACTGCTTCATTATTTTGATTATGTTTCTTGGTTAATTGACACGTTCTTTGTTTCCCTTTTTTAATTTTGTCTGTTTCTTGCTTCCTATGGCTTATATATGTTTTACCTCAAAAGAAAATGATCTTTAGGATATTGATATAGTGGTATCGCATAAAAGATCATTCAGACATTAGTTACAAGAGTTTTGAAACTGAACAATTTGGTGTTAACATGTGCTTATTTATAACAGACATGACTGCCGAGAATGTAAAATTGTGAGAAAGTGTATTTCTAACTTTTCTTTGAGAAAGTGTATGACTATTTTTATCTCTTTCTTTAGCTCTACTTATTCACATTAATTTGGTGCATTTCTGAGCTACTTTGAAGCTTTATTTTTTAATAGTAGTGTAGTGGGTTTGATGGTATTATATGATGGTGATAGTACTACGTGTGATGCATGAGGTCAGCTGTGAAGGCTCCTGAGATAATATGTAACTGTGAATTGTCAGAAGGCCCTTCTCGCTACCACTACGACCTCACACTTATCTTTTTTTTTCTAATGAATGTGGCTACGTTAAATGTCTAGGGTAATGATATGTAATGTGGTGTGATAGTTTATAGACACACACACAGATATTTAAGAAGTCTAATAATATTAACAAATGTTATAATACACTGAACTAACTCAAGTGTGTAAAAATTTTGATAGAAATTTTCTTACATTTATTTCGTTCTGGACCAAGTTTTATTTTGACCAGAACTTATGAAAGATTTAGAAATTTTGAAAGAAATGCATGGAATATTACATAATAAATGCAAGGGTGTACATATGTATGTTACTAGACTATTTAGTTTTATTAATGTTTATAGCAGTCATCTAATTGGGAGGATAGTTAATGGTTGTGCTGTTGGGGTGGCCTCATCACTCCCGATCTATAGTGACTACACATTGTCCAGTAATGGCAGGAATTTTATGGGATTGTTAGTAACTAAATGGAGTTGGTGAATTTCCAGCAGACCAGAGGCTCACTCAACTTTGAATAGGTAGCTCTGGTGCTGAGATCTGGTGGCCCCACCTCTCCGTGCTTGGGGGCAATATAAGACTTATGGTGGCCCCACCTCTCCGTGCTTGGGGGCAATAAGAAAATGCTCTGACACAACGTTACTGCACGGATCCACTCGTGTAAAATCACCAACTCATTCGACACCGCTTGGGTGCCAACTGAAACTCACAGCTCTGCAATCAAAGTGTTATTTATGTGTCAAATTCCATTCTCTAACCATGACTGGACACTTACTACACAACAACAACATATAGACGGGTCAGATCTCTCTGACCATACAGCACATTTTACCATGTTGGTTTCACATCGGATAAGTCCTCCCAGACTACAGATTCTGAAATAGGTTCATTAGTTTCCTGCCCTAAAATAGGATAGGTAATATGTTTCATTGTTCTCAACACTTGATCTGTCCTTCCTAACCCTTGCTGGAGTTTATGTATATTGTTTGTCCCTAGACCCTGAACTAGCAAATCCTTACTTGTTTGTAAGGCTAGATTTCGATATGGCAGTATCAAATCACTCGAAACATTAAACAATATTCAAAATATACAAAGAAATAATTTCAATCTTACCAGATTATGAATAAAGAACATAGAAATGCTAGCAAAACTCAGCTGAGCTGCTGGCTATAGTATGGCGTCCCTGAACTTATTTCAATTTATTTCATTTGGAAATCACCACACTTGAAATTTACTGTGTCTATCACTGGACAACTATTGAGGAATGGCAAAAAAGCTTGTCTGAGCGCGGATAATATGATTGTCTGTGGCCAATCAATGCCTTGGTTTTTTTAAATTCAAATTTCCTACACTAAAGTCATTTCAGTCATGCTTCAGTCAAGTATGGATTTTTATCTGTTAGTCTGTCCGTCTCTACTTGCGTTTTCACAAAAACGTACTTGGTTTTTGAACCAACCTATTCATCCCCTCTACAATTTTTGTCTGTAAAGTTATTTTTAGCCACAGCTTCCACCAATTCCCCTTCTCTTTCATTCTAACTAGATTTGGACACTTGAGTCTTCAAGGTCGCGATTTTTGTGCAAATAGTGACATGTTTGATTCAATGCAGTCTTTCGCTGATGTGAACAACAGTCTTTTGTCATTGTCTTCATTATTATCTATCCGTCTGTATAATTAAAAGCATATTATTTCACTGCTCAGAATGGGCCATCCGGCCAGCTAATTTTTATATTCCTAACATTAATATTAAGAAAAAGTTACTTTTTAAATTTTGTAATATTTCAAGCATCTGCGTTTAGCCGCTGAATTCAAATCAAAGGCTTGGTATCGCAAAAGCGTCCCTTTCCGTACCTCGTGTCAATTTGGGGACGTGAATTTTTCCTTTCCCCCCCCCCCCCCCCCCCCCCCCCCCCCCCCCCCCCCCCCCCCCCCCCCCCCCCCCCCCCCCCCCCCAATTGCGTCTCCTTAGCCTTGCTAGTCTCACGCAATTTTTCAGTCATATTTTTTTTCCTTTTGATCCGCCGTTCTCATCCCGTTCAAATGGTAACCGTTTTGACTTCCCGTCTAGCAAGTCAATTTTTATGGAGGGTGATGACCCGCGGTCAGGGCGATCATGTACTATCAGCAGCCTACGCATTATGTTTTTATCCTTACATGTTATCTTTGGAGGTATTTTAACGTTGTATCTCTGTTAATTTTACGACACATCTCCCCACTTGAAAACATGCCTACGGCAAGTTCCAAAACCAGCGATACACATAGGTAAAATTACTCCTCACGTCTGCCACTACTCTAATTTTGATCACAGGGGTGCCGACTGAGGAAATCTGCACCAACATTCAATTTGCCTGGGATATATTGGATACTAAACTGATAAGGTTGAAGCAATAAAGACCACCTCAGCAATCTTGCGTTTTCATGCTTAGCCTGAGATAAGAATACGAGAGGCTGATGGTCCGTCTCGACCACAAAAGTCCTACCATACAGATAGATTTGAAACTTCTTTATTGCCCAGATTAACGCTAAACATTCTTTTTCGCTTGTGGAGTATCCTTGTTCCGCCTTATTCAATTTGCGGCTTGCATAAGCGACTGGTTTCAGTTCCCCATCAGGTGAAGATGATCTTTGCAACAAAGCCCCTCCGAGTCCTACATTACTTGCATCGGTTCTTAAGACAAAGTCCTGTGTCAAATCAGGCAGTTTGAGAATAGGCTTGCTAGTGAGTTTTTCCTTTAACTCTTGGAACGCTAGTTCACATTGTGCAGTCCAAATAATTTTATCTGGAAGTCCCTTGCGAGTCAGATCAGTCAGAGGAGCACAAATAGCGTTAAAATTTTTGATGTATTTCTGATAAAATCCGCATAACGACACGAATGATCGCACGTCCTTTTTTGTTTGTGGCCTAGGTGCTCTCTGCAGTTTTTCCAAATTCTTAGGATCAGGGGTCATATTACCCTGATATACAGTGTGCCCCAAGAATTCCAACTCTTTGCATCCAATAAAACATTTTGTTGGCCTAGCAGTTAAGTTCGCCTCCCGAAGCCTATTAAATAACATTTCTAGAGCTTCAATGTGTTCTTCAAATGTCTCTGTGGCGACGAGAATATCATCCATGAAATTCGTGATACATGGGTTATTCAGGGGATCCAACAATTTGCGCATCATCCTTGAAAACACACTCGGAGCATTTTTCAGTCCGAATGGTAGCATATTGAATTCATAATGTCCATCCGAAGTGCTAAAAGCCAAATAAGGTCTCACTTCAGGCTTCACTGGGATCTGGTAATAGCCTTTACTAAGATCCACCTTTGAAAAGTATTTTGCCTTGTTCAGTCTGGCAAATAACTGTTTTGTGTCTGGTAATGGATCCACTTGTCCTTCTGTGACAGCATTCAGTTTCCTGTAATCTATGCACAGTCTGTGTTCCCCAGACGGTTTTCTCAACAAAACGACACTAGAACTAAAAGATGATTCACTGTGCGAAATAATCCCCTCCTTCAACAAATAATCTATTTCTTCCTTCAATGCCTTCTCCTTCGCGAACGGAATAGAATAGGCTCTCATACAGATTGGGTTTGAGTCTACCAGTTTCATGTCATACTGTAGCAAATTTGTATGGCCTGGTTTATCTGTTAATACATCTGTATGTTCCTCCAGAACCTGTTGAACTCTCTCCCTCTGATTTTTAGTCAGGTGCTTACTGACTTTTACCTGTGCTGCTGTTTCACAAGGATGTAATGGGTATTCATGTGAGGTGAGTGGTTCCTTTTGCATCTGAGTTGCGATAGCTAAGGTCAGTAAGGGGGTGCTTTCCTGGAGTGGTCTGTCCAGATACTTCTTTAATAAGTTTACATGATAAACTTTCTCCTTCCCCTTTTTGTCAATTTTATAGTTTGTTCTAGACACCTTCTCTAGAACCGTATATGGACCTTGCCAACCAATTTGTAATTTATTCTGGCTACCGGGTAGTAGAAGAAGCACCTTCTCTCCCGACAGCTAGTTCTCGTCCTTTGCCTTCCTATTAAAATATGCTGCATGTTTCTTCCTGGCTTGTTTCAAATTATCATTTGCCAGTTTCCATCCAGCTTTCAGACGAGTGGTCAGTTCGTTCACGTATTGATAAGATGAGGTAACAGTCTCTTCCGCCTTCTCATCTGTCCAGGTCCTTAATAAAGCTTCTAAAGGACCTTTTATTGGCCTCCCAAATAGCAGAGTTGCGGGAGCCATCCCGGTTGAACTATGTGGTACCTCCCGATACGCAAACAATGCGGCGGGCAGGAATTGATCCCACAGATCCGGTTTTTTCGTGTGCCAGCTTTCTCAGGATAGAAATGAGAGTCCCGTTGAACCTCTCTACCTGGCCGTTCCCTTGTGGATGGTACGGACTACAATGAAAGTGTCTGGCTTGAAATAGCTTAAAAACTTCTTCCGTTAGTTTCCCCTTGAACTGAGAACCATTATCCGTCAAGATTTGATGCGGGAATCCTAATCGGGTAAATATTGTAAGTAGTGCCTCTGCTACATGTTTTGAATCAATTGATGGCAGGGCTACCGCCTCTCCCCACATAGAACAAGTGTCCACCAGAGTAAGGATGTAACTGTTCCTCCTCTTGGTCCGAGTGAGAGGTCCTACAATATCCACTGCAACCCTCTCAAAAGGTGTTCCCACTATGGGCATTTCCCCTAGAGTTGCAGGAGCAGTCCAGTGCTTTGGAGCTACCCTTTGACATTCTGGGCAGGATTTGACATATCTTTTTATATCCTCCGTTATCCCTGGCCAGAAGTAATGACAAGCTATACGCTGTCCTGTGGCGCTGATCCCCATGTGACCACTGAAGGGAATCGCATGCCCGAGTTCCATCACTTTATCTCTATATGAAGTGGGAAGAACCAGCTGGTTGTGACCATTTGTTCCAGTTCCGGCCTTCCTGTATAAGAGTTTGTTCTTCATGAAATATTCCCCCTTGCTCGGAGGTGTGTGGCATTTGGGCAATTTTTTAAAACATGGCTTGAGTGTCCTATCCTCAGCCTGCGCCTTCCTCATCTCCTCTGGATGAGCATTTATAGGTTCACCTTCTTCCTCCTTCTTCTGTGACCTGGTCTGCACTGTCGCCATGATCACAGGTTTCTCGGGATTCCCCAAGAAGACGTATCTACACCCCAATATCAGAGGGTAGATTGGTTCATCTATCACTGCTGCTCTGATTTCTCCTTCCACATAGCGAGTTTTCACCGTTATCCTTGCGATGGGAAGTGTCATGAGTGGTATGTCCTTAGTCGCCCCTTGTATTTCCACTGTTTCTGTGGTATACTGACTTGGGTCCACTAGGCTAGACTTCACAACTGAATCATAATCCAAACCTGTATCATAAAGGCACCTTATGGTGACCCCATTACAAATAACATCCTCACAAACTGGGGGGTGATAAGGTTCCTGTTGTCCATTAGGATTAACCTTTAATCTTTGCGTCCCCGACTTCATTGCAGCAATGTTTGAAGGTTTCCTTCTACAAAATTCGGTGTTATGGTTATCCTTCTTGCACCATTTACACCATCTTTTTCCTTGGTTCAACGGTTTTCTTTCATTGAACTTTTGGTCATTGAACTGTGAGTTTCTGTCGCGATAGTCATTTCTTGGCCGCTCAAAGTTTGTCCTACCTTTATTTCCCTGCTCTCTATTATCAAATTTATTAAATTGCTGTGGAGCTTTAAAATTGTCTATGTGCTTCTTTTTAGCACCACTTACCTCTGCCTGGGCTGCCTGATACCTCTCAGCAACATTTAAAATTTCCCCCAACTTCTCTGCACCTTGTTCCATGAGAAATTTTCTCATGTCTGGAGCCATGGACTCTCTCAATTGCTCAATCATGATCATTTCTTTAAGATCTTGGGTCTTCCCCAGAGCCGTCCATTTCTCCAAATAGGTTTCTAGTCTGGCAGAGAATTGGTGGTATGTCTCCCCAGACAACAGTTTGGCATTTCTAAATTTCTTACGATAAAATTCACCATTCTTCTCGTACCTTAATAACAAAGCCTGCTTTAACATGTCATAATTGTCTTGGTCTTCCCTGTTCATTTTGGCAAATACTTCATAAGAAGTACCTCTCAATCCCTGTGATAGCTTTAAACTCCACCTCTCTCTCTCTAACCCATATGTAGTAGCTAATAACTCAAAACGTCCTAGGTACCCCTCTATGTCATCGTCTTTTTCAACAAAATGGTCTAAATGAAACCCCATAGCTGAGTTTGAGGCTCCCAGACTGGGCGTAGCATCTGAGGCAAAAGGGCTGGCACCATTTTCAGGAGCCTGGCCTTGTAATTCCAGCTCCCTTAGTCGTAATTCGTGCTCCCTTTGCAACCTTCTATCTTCTGCCTCCCTTTCGGCAGTCAATCTTTTTTCTTCTGCCTCCCTTTTGGCCTTTTTATCTTCTGCCTCCCTTTGCTGTCGTTTTTCTTCTGCCTCAATCTGCAGCCTCTTAGTCTCAGCCTCTAACCTCTTCTCTTCAGCCAACCTTTCAGACTCTAATTTTCTTTCAGCCTCTTTTTCTAATCTCCTTTCTTCCCGTTCAATATATTTATCACATTCAGCCGTTACATATTGAATTAAAATCTGACCATCCATTCCCATCTCCTTTGCGGTCAGCACAGCAGCTGATCGGAATTTTGCTAGCTCCGCCATACTTTTTAGACAATATAATAATATACAAGATAAATCTCTAACCACTAAATTACTTCTAATTACTATAGTCTAAATAATTCTAATTAATTAATTAACTAATTAATTATTAGGGGCTGTGAAGATTCACCACTTTTTATCTGCAGGGAGACTTTTAGTTTTAAAGGGAATTTTACGAGTTTGTTCCCCTAGTTTTATTTAACCCACCAGGAGATCCTAATATTACTGTTGGGCTAATTATCCCGGACAAGACCCCAATATATGTAGTGGATTTGATGGTATTGTATGATGGTGATATTACTAAGTGTGATGTATGAGGTCAGCTGTGAAGGCTCCGGAGATAAAATGTAGCTGTGAATTGTCAGAAGGCCCTTCTCGCTACCACTACGACCTCACACTTATCTTTTTTTTTCTAATGAATGTGGCTACGTTAAATGTCTAGGGTAATGATATGTAATGTGGTGTGATAGTTTATAGACACACACACAGATATTTAAGAAGTCTAATAATATTAACAAATGTTATAATACACTGAACTAACTCAAGTGTGTAAAAATTTTGATAGAAATTTTCTTACATTTATTTCGTTCTGGACCAAGTTTTATTTTGACCAGAACTTATGAAAGATTTAGAAATTTTGAAAGAAATGCATGGAATATTACATAATAAATGCAAGGGTGTACATATGTATGTTACTAGACTATTTAGTTTTATTAATGTTTATAGCAGTCATCTAATTGGGAGGATAGTTAATGGTTGTGCTGTTGGGGTGGCCTCATCACTCCAGTCTATATTGACTACACAGTGTCCAGTACATTGCAGGAATTTTATGGGATTGTTAGTAACTAAATGGAGTTGGTGAATTTCCAGCAGACCAGAGGCTCACTCAACTTTGAATAGGTAGCTCTGGTGCTGAGATCTGGTGGCCCCACCTCTCCGTGCTTGGGGGCAATATAAGACTTATGGTGGCCCCACCTCTCCGTGCTTGGGGGCAATAAGAAAATGCTCTGACACAACGTTACTGCACGGATCCACTCTGGTAAAATCACCAACTTAGTTTACACCGCCTTGGTGCCAACTGAAACTCACAGCTCTGCAATCAAAGTATTGGCTATGTGTCAAATTCCATTCTCTAACCATGTATGGACACAACACTACAACAACAACAACATATAGACAGGTCAGATCTCTCTGACCATACAGCACATTTTACCATGGTGGTTTCACATCAGATAGGTTCTCCCAGACTACAGATTCTGAAATAGGTTTATTAGTTTCCTCCCCTAAAAGAGGATAGGTAATATGTTTCATTGTTCTCAACACTTGATCTGTCCTTCCTAACCCTTGCTGGAGTTTATGTATATTGTTGGTCCCTAGACCCTGACTAGGGCGGGGGGTCTAGAGCAAATCCTTACTTGTTTGTAAGGCTAGATTTCGATATGGCAGTATCAAATCACTCGAAACATTAAACAATATTCAAAATATACAAAGAAATAATTTCAATCTTACCAGATTATGAATAAAGAACACAGAAATGCTAGCAAAACTCAGCTGAGCTGCTGGCTATAGTATGGCGTCCCTGAACTTATTTCAATTTATTTCATTTGGAAATCACCACACTTGAAATTTACTGTGTCTATCACTGAACAACTATTGAGGAATGGCCCCAAATGCGCGTCTGAGCGCCGATAATATGATTGTCTGTGGCCAATCACTGCCTAGGTTTATTTCAAATTCAAATTTCCTACCCTAAAGTCATTTCAGTCATGCTTCAGTCAAGTATGGATTTTTAACTGTTAGTCTGTCCGTCTCTAGTTGCGTTCTTACAAAATTGTACGTGATTTTTTGAACCAACCTTTCTCTCACCACCAAAATTTTGTCGTTAAAAGTTATTTTTAGACACAGCTCCACCAATTCCCCTTCTCTTTCATACTAACTAGATTTGAACACTGCGTCTCAAGGTCGTGTTTTTTTGTGCAATTAGCGACACTTTTAGATTCAATACAGTCTGTCGATGATGTGAACAACACTGTCTTTTGTCATTATCTTCATTATTATCTATCCGTCTGTAAAATTAAAAACATATTATTTCACTGCTCAGAATGGGTCATCCGGCCAGCTAATTTTTATATTCCTAACATTAATATTAAGAAAAAGTTACTTTTTAAATTTTGTAATATTTCAAGCATCTGCGTTTAGCCGCTGAATTCAAATCAAAGGCTTGGTATCGCAAAAGCGTCCCTTTCCGTACCTCGTGTCAATTTGGGGACGTGAATTTTTCCTTTCCCCCCCCCCCCCCCCCCCCAATTGCGTCTCCTTAGCCTTTCTAGTCTCACGCAATCTTTCCAGTCATATTTTTTTCCTTTTTGATCCGCCGTTCCCCTCCCGTCTAGCAAGTCAATTTTTATGGAGGGTGATGACCCGCGGTCTGGGCGATCATGTACTATCAGCAGCCTACGCATTATGTTTTTATCCTTACATGTTATCTTTGGAGGTATTTTACCGTTGTATCTCTGTTAATTTCACTACACATCTCCCCACTTGAAAACATGCCTATGGCAAGTTCCAAAACCAGCGATACACATAGGTAAAATTACTCCTCACGTCTGCCACTACTCTAATTTTGATCACAGGGGTGCCGACTGAGGAAATCTGCACCGACATTCAATTTGCCTGGGATATATTGGATACTAAACTGATAAGGTTGAAGCAATAAAGACCACCTCAGCAATCTTGCGTTTTCATGCTTAGCCTGAGATAAGAATACGAGAGGCTGATGGTCCGTCTCCACCACAAAAGTCCTACCATACAGATAGATTTGAAACTTCTTTATTGCCCAGATTAACGCTAAACATTCTTTTTCGCTTGTGGAGTATCCTTGTTCCGCCTTATTCAATTTGCGGCTTGCATAAGCGACTGGTTTCAGTTCCCCATCAGGTGAAGATGATCTTTGCAACAAAGCCCCTCCGAGTCCTACATTACTTGCATCGGTTCTTAAGACAAAGTCCTGTGTCAAATCAGGCAGTTTGAGAATAGGCTTGCTAGTGAGTTTTTCCTTTAACTCTTGGAACGCTAGTTCACATTGTGCAGTCCAAATAATTTTATCTGGAAGTCCCTTGCGAGTCAGATCAGTCAGAGGAGCACAAATAGCGTTAAAATTTTTGATGTATTTCTGATAAAATCCGCATAACGACACGAATGATCGCACGTCCTTTTTTGTTTGTGGCCTAGGTGCTCTCTGCAGTTTTTCCAAGTTCTTAGGATCAGGGGTCATATTACCCTGATATACAGTGTGTCCCAAGAATTCCAACTCTTTGCATCCAATACAACATTTTGTTGGCCTAGCAGTTAAGTTCGCCTCCCGAAGTCTATCAAACAACATTCCAGAGCTTCAATGTGTTCTTCAAATGTCTCTGTGGCGACGAGAATATCATCCATGAAATTCGTGATACATGGGTTATTCAGGGGATCCAACAATTTGCGCATCATCCTTGAAAACACACTCGGAGCATTTTTCAGTCCGAATGGTAGCATATTGAATTCATAATGTCCATCCGAAGTGCTAAAAGCCAAATAAGGTCTCACTTCAGGCTTCACTGGGATCTGGTAATAGCCTTTACTAAGATCCACCTTTGAAAAGTATTTTGCCTTGTTCAGTCTGGCAAATAACTGTTTTGTGTCTGGTAATGGATCCACTTGTCCTTCTGTGACAGCATTCAGTTTCCTGTAATCTATGCACAGTCTGTGTTCCCCAGACGGTTTTCTCAACAAAACGACACTAGAACTAAAAGATGATTCACTGTGCGAAATAATCCCCTCCTTCAACAAATAATCTATTTCTTCCTTCAATGCCTTCTCCTTCGCGAACGGAATAGAATAGGCTCTCATACAGATTGGGTTTGAGTCTACCAGTTTCATGTCATACTGTAGCAAATTTGTATGGCCTGGTTTATCTGTTAATACATCTGTATGTTCCTCCAGAACCTGTTGAACTCTCTCCCTCTGGTTTTTAGTCAGGTGCTTACTGACTTTTACCTGTGCTGCTGTTTCACAAGGATGTAATGGGTATTCATGTGAGGTGAGTGGTTCCTTTTGCATCTGGGTTGCAATAGCCAAGGTCAATAAGGGGGTGCTTTCCTGGAGTGGTCTGTCCAGATACTTCTTTAACAGGTTTACATGATAAACTTTCTCCTTCCCCTTTTTGTCAATTTTATAGTTTGTTCTAGACACCTTCTCTAGAACCGTATATGGACCTTGCCAACCAATTTGTAATTTATTCTGGCTTCCGGGTAGTAGAAGCAGCACCTTCTCTCCGACTGCCAGTTCCCTGTCCTTTGCCGTCCTATTAAAATATGCTGCATGTTTCTTCCTGGCTTGTTTCAAATTATCATTTGCCAGTTTCCATCCAGCTTTCAAACGAGTGGTCAGTTCGTTCACGTATTGATAAGATGAGGTAACAGTCTCTTCCGCCTTCTCATCTGTCCAGGTCCTTAATAAAGCTTCTAATGGACCTTTTATTGGCCTCCCAAATAGCAGAGTTGCGGGAGCCATCCCGGTTGAACTATGTGGTACCTCCCGGTACGCCAACAATGCGGCGGGCAGGAATTGATCCCACAGATCCGGTTTTTCGTGTGCCAGCTTTCTCAGGATAGAAATGAGAGTCCCGTTGAACCTCTCTACCTGGCCGTTCCCTTGTGGATGGTACGGACTACAATGAAAGTGTCTGGCTTGAAATAGCTTAAAAACTTCTTCCGTTAGTTTCCCCTTGAACTGAGAACCATTATCCGTCAAGATTTGATGCGGGAATCCTAATCGGGTAAATATTGTAAGTAGTGCCTCTGCTACATGTTTTGAATCAATTGATGGCAGGGCTACCGCCTCTCCCCACATAGAACAAGTGTCCACCAGAGTAAGGATGTAACTGTTCCTCCTCTTGGTCCGAGTGAGAGGTCCTACAATATCCACTGCAACCCTCTCAAAAGGTGTTCCCACTATGGGCATTTCCCCTAGAGTTGCAGGAGCAGTCCAGTGCTTTGGAGCTACCCTTTGACATTCTGGGCAGGATTTGACATATCTTTTTATATCCTCCGTTATCCCTGGCCAGAAGTAATGACAAGCTATACGCTGTCCTGTGGCGCTGATCCCCATGTGACCACTGAAGGGAATCGCATGCCCGAGTTCCATCACTTTATCTCTATATGAAGTGGGAAGAACCAGCTGGTTGTGACCATTTGTTCCAGTTCCGGCCTTCCTGTATAAGAGTTTGTTCTTCATGAAATATTCCCCCTTGCTCGGAGGTGTGTGGCATTTGGGCAATTTTTTAAAACATGGCTTGAGTGTCCTATCCTCAGCCTGCGCCTTCCTCATCTCCTCTGGATGAGCATTTATAGGTTCACCTTCTTCCTCCTTCTTCTGTGACCTGGTCTGCACTGTCGCCATGATCACAGGTTTCTCGGGATTCCCCAAGAAGACGTATCTACACCCCAATATCAGAGGGTAGATTGGTTCATCTATCACTGCTGCTCTGATTTCTCCTTCCACATAGCGAGTTTTCACCGTTATCCTTGCGATGGGAAGTGTCATGAGTGGTATGTCCTTAGTCGCCCCTTGTATTTCCACTGTTTCTGTGGTATACTGACTTGGGTCCACTAGGCTAGACTTCACAACTGAATCATAATCCAAACCTGTATCATAAAGGCACCTTATGGTGACCCCATTACAAATAACATCCTCACAAACTGGGGGGTGATAAGGTTCCTGTTGTCCATTAGGATTAACCTTTAATCTTTGCGTCCCCGACTTCATTGCAGCAATGTTTGAAGGTTTCCTTCTACAAAATTCGGTGTTATGGTTATCCTTCTTGCACCATTTACACCATCTTTTTCCTTGGTTCAACGGTTTTCTTTCATTGAACTTTTGGTCATTGAACTGTGAGTTTCTGTCGCGATAGTCATTTCTTGGCCGCTCAAAGTTTGTCCTACCTTTATTTCCCTGCTCTCTATTATCAAATTTATTAAATTGCTGTGGAGCTTTAAAATTGTCTATGTGCTTCTTTTTAGCACCACTTACCTCTGCCTGGGCTGCCTGATACCTCTCAGCAACATTTAAAATTTCCCCCAACTTCTCTGCACCTTGTTCCATGAGAAATTTTCTCATGTCTGGAGCCATGGACTCTCTCAATTGCTCAATCATGATCATTTCTTTAAGATCTTGGGTCTTCCCCAGAGCCGTCCATTTCTCCAAATAGGTTTCTAGTCTGGCAGAGAATTGGTGGTATGTCTCCCCAGACAACAGTTTGGCATTTCTAAATTTCTTACGATAAAATTCACCATTCTTCTCGTACCTTAATAACAAAGCCTGCTTTAACATGTCATAATTGTCTTGGTCTTCCCTGTTCATTTTGGCAAATACTTCATAAGAAGTACCTCTCAATCCCTGTGATAGCTTTAAACTCCACCTCTCTCTCTCTAACCCATATGTAGTAGCTAATAACTCAAAACGTCCTAGGTACCCCTCTATGTCATCGTCTTTTTCAACAAAATGGTCTAAATGAAACCCCATAGCTGAGTTTGAGGCTCCCAGACTGGGCGTAGCATCTGAGGCAAAAGGGCTGGCACCATTTTCAGGAGCCTGGCCTTGTAATTCCAGCTCCCTTAGTCGTAATTCGTGCTCCCTTTGCAACCTTCTATCTTCTGCCTCCCTTTCGGCAGTCAATCTTTTTTCTTCTGCCTCCCTTTGCTGTCGTTTTTCTTCTGCCTCCCTTTGCTGTCGTTTTTCTTCTGCCTCAATCTGCAGCCTCTTAGTCTCAGCCTCTAACCTCTTCTCTTCAGCCAACCTTTCAGACTCTAATTTTCTTTCAGCCTCTTTTTCTACTCTCCTTTCTTCCCGTTCAATATATTTATCACATTCAGCCGTTACATATTGAATTAAAATCTGACCATCCATTCCCATCTCCTTTGCGGTCAGCACAGCAGCTGATCGGAATTTTGCTAGCTCCGCCATACTTTTTAGACAATATAATAATATACAAGATAAATCTCTAACCACTAAATTACTTCTAATTACTATAGTCTAAATAATTCTAATTAATTAATTAACTAATTACTTATTACTGGCTGTGAAGATTCACCAACTTTTATCTGCAGGGACACTTTTAATTTTAAAGGGAATTTTACAATTTTGTTCCCCTAATTTTATTTCTCCCACCAGGAGATCCTAATATTACTGTTGGGCTAATTATCCCTGGACAAGACCCCAATATATGTAGTGGGTTTGATGGTATTATATGATGGTGATAGTACTACGTGTGATGCATGAGGTCAGCTGTGAAGGCTCCTGAGATAATATGTAACTGTGAATTGTCAGAAGGCCCTTCTTGCTACCACTACGACCTCACACTTACCTTTTTTTTTCTAATGAATGTGGCTACGTTAAATGTCTAGGGTAATGATATGTAATGTGGTGTGATAGTTTATAGACACACACACAGATATTTAAGAAGTCTAATAATATTAACAAATGTTATAATACACTGAACTAACTCAAGTGTGTAAAAATTTTGATAGAAATTTTCTTACATTTATTTGTTCTGGACCAAGTTTTATTTTGACCAGAACTTATGAAAGATTTAGAAATTTTGAAAGAAATGCATGGAATATTACATAATAAATGCAAGGGTGTACATATGTATGTTACTAGACTATTTAGTTTTATTAATGTTTATAGCAGTCATCTAATTGGGAGGATAGTTAATGGTTGTGCTGTTGGGGTGGCCTCATCACTCCCGATCTATAGTGACTACACATTGTCCAGTAATGGCAGGAATTTTATGGGATTGTTAGTAACTAAATGGAGTTGGTGAATTTCCAGCAGACCAGAGGCTCACTCAACTTTGAATAGGTAGCTCTGGTGCTGAGATCTGGTGGCCCCACCTCTCCGTGCTTGGGGGCAATATAAGACTTATGGTGGCCCCACCTCTCCGTGCTTGGGGGCAATAAGAAAATGCTCTGACACAACGTTACTGCACGGATCCACTCGTGTAAAATCACCAACTCATTCGACACCGCTTGGGTGCCAACTGAAACTCACAGCTCTGCAATCAAAGTATTATTTATGTGTCAAATTCCATTCTCTAACCATGACTGGACACACACTACACAACAACAACATATAGACGGGTCAGATCTCTCTGACCATACAGCACATTTTACCATGTTGGTTTCACATCGGATAAGTCCTCCCAGACTACAGATTCTGAAATAGGTTCATTAGTTTCCTGCCCTAAAATAGGATAGGTAATATGTTTCATTGTTCTCAACACTTGATCTGTCCTTCCTAACCCTTGCTGGAGTTTATGTATATTGTTTGTCCCTAGACCCTGAACTAGGGCGGGGGGTCTAGAGCAAATCCTTACTTGTTTGTAAGGCTAGATTTCGATATGGCAGTATCAAATCACTCGAAACATTAAACAATATTCAAAATATACAAAGAAATAATTTCAATCTTACCAGATTATGAATAAAGAACACAGAAATGCTAGCAAAACTCAGCTGAGCTGCTGGCTATAGTATGGCGTCCCTGAACTTATTTCAATTTATTTCATTTGGAAATCACCACACTTGAAATTTACTGTGTCTATCACTGGACAACTATTGAGGAATGGCAAAAAAGCTCGTCTGAGCGCGGATAATATGATTGTCTGTGGCCAATCAATGCCTTGGTTTTTTTAAATTCAAATTTCCTACACTAAAGTCATTTCAGTCATGCTTCAGTCAAGTATGGATTTTTATCTGTTAGTCTGTCCGTCTCTACTTGCGTTTTCACAAAAACGTACTTGGTTTTTGAACCAACCTATTCATCCCTTCTACAGTTTTTGTCTGTAAAGTTATTTTTAGCCACAGCTTCCACCAATTCCCCTTCTCTTTCATTCTAACTAGATTTGGACACTTGAGTCTTCAAGGTCGCGATTTTTGTGCAAATAGTGACATGTTTGATTCAATGCAGTCTTTCGCTGATGTGAACAACAGTCTTTTGTCATTGTCTTCATTATTATCTATCCGTCTGTATAATTAAACGCATATTATTTCACTGCTCAGAATGGGCCATCCGGCCAGCTAATTTTTATATTCCTAACATTAATATTAAGAAAAAGTTACTTTTTAAATTTTGTAATATTTCAAGCATCTGCGTTTAGCCGCTGAATTCAAATCAAAGGCTTGGTATCGCAAAAGCGTCCCTTTCCGTACCTCGTGTCAATTTGGGGACGTGAATTTTTCCTTCCCCCCCCCCCTTCCCCAATTGCGTCTCCTTAGCCTTGCTAGTCTCACGCAATTTTTCAGTCATATTTTTTTCCTTTTGATCCGCCGTTCTCATCCCGTTCAAATGGTAACTGTTTTGACTTCCCGTCTAGCAAGTCAATTTTTATGGAGGGTGATGACCCGCGGTCAGGGCGATCATGTACTATCAGCAGCCTACGCATTATGTTTTTATCCTTACATGTTATCTTTGGAGGTATTTTAACATTGTATCTCTGTTAATTTTACGACAAGTAGTCAAAATGTGGCTTCCAGGTGCATTGGCATTTCAGAAATGAATTTTTGTGGACCAGTTTTTTTGTGTGTTTTTTTTTTAATAATGATTTTTGTTTTTTAGATTGTGCATACTAGCATAAATGTGACCAGTATTGTTTTTCATGCCCCATTAAGTCATTTTAGAGTTAGTGCTCCATATGTCTTATTAATGTTTAGAAACAGCTTCAAAGATGATTACTGAATATTTTGAAGTCAGATGCAACACATTTGCATATTTGTTTTTCTGCCATACTAGGATTTGGATAGAAGAATGGACAAGAAAGGCTTCAGATATTCATATGCTTGGAGAAGAGACAAGAATGGTTGTGGATATTCATATGCCTTAATTACCTTTCTGCCAGTTGAGAATCTTTCATCAGTAAGTTGTGAGGCATAGTGTGAAAGAAATAGTGTCTAATTAATGCATACGCCCTTTAAAAAAATTATTATTTAGTTATTTTTTCTGTCCTTTTGTGCCATTAAGTGAAGAAGGTGAAGCAGTTTTCTTGCTTATGTGAGGTATGTTGCTTTGGCTACTATTAAACATTGCTTCTTCAGAATTTCTTTAATATTGTCTATCCATCGTTCTGTCTGGCATCCCCTATCCCTGTAGCTAGATCTCCTGTGCAGATAGTTGATCTGGCTGCATCCTGGTGAGGTGTCCATATCACTTTATTTTCTGCTGTCTTTGCATTGCTGATGCATGGTGTTCTCACAGACTTCCTAATTTGAGTGTTTCTTCCACTGTCTTGTATAATGATTCTTTTGTCATAGTAATTTTACTGTCACTACCATTGTAGGGCTACTGACAGTAATTTACTGTAATGTCAAATCTTTACTGGAAGTAAATTGCTAGATCTCTTCCCCTGTAGGTCACTTGATGGTTTGTCGCCTCGTGTCACATTTTTCTGGAAATTAACTGAGTTCTTCCTTTGTATGTCAGTTTATGTTTATTGTCTTACTTGAAGTCACCTGCATAGGGTTTATGCAGAATTAGCTGCTACTAGTTTTTGAACCAGGAATTAACATTCTAGTTGCAAGCACTTAAACTGCCATCACTTCTTTGAATGTTAAATGTTTTATTACTTTTCTTTTGTTTCACAATTTACAGATTAGGCATTGTACATAAATATGTTACTTATGCTACAAGCATTCTTTAAAACTGGTTATATGTTTTCTATTTTGCTTCATCAATACAGCTGTATGTTTATGAATGTGGAGACTTCAAGCTTGAAGGTTACCCTTGCCAGGCGTTGCTACATGCTGTGATAAAATACATAATCAAGAAACTTAATGTGTCAGTTCCTAATAGGGTAACAAGGTTAGAAACTTTATTTTTTGTGGATTGTATATCATGAGTGTCACTGCTGTAGTTAAGAATAGCATTTTGCATCACACACGAGAAAAATAAGAATTTTTTTTTGCTGGTTGAATTAGGGTACCATTGTTATTATGATGTGACCTTGCTTACACGGACTCATCTTTGAATACAAATTCTGTGTACCAGGTAAATATCTTCAGAAAAGCCATCAGCTGAGCAGACTAATTTTGTCATATTTCATTGAGCTTTTATGCATAAACTAGCTTTGTTCATGTGAATACTTTGAACACAGGGAAATTTCATCGTGCAAATTGCTTCGTAGCTAAATTGACAAAATGAATATATTTCTTATATAGAATTTTTACATATGATAACAGAGGAATTTAAATGCATCCCCTCACTTTAAGAGAATGTTAATTTCAACCTCACTCAGTGCCAGAGCATGACATATAGGGATTTTAAAAACCAGCATTACAGTCAGGGAATACGAATGGCATGCCTGTGGGAACACTAAGAATAGGGGAAATTTCTAATAGATATCATGCAAATTCATTTTGTGGTTATGCTGGCAAAATGAAAATCTTTCTTAAACTCATATATAAATTCTTAACATAATTCCTTCATATGACGACAGCCAAGGAATGTATTCCCTTAGTTTAAAAGAATTTTAGTTTTAGCATCTCTTAATGTTACAGATGTTTGTCAGTAGTGAAATGTCGAAAGCTTGCCTGGTTTGGGCATGTAACTCGTCATGACTCCCTTTCGAAAACGATCCTCCAGGGAACAGTCGAAGGTAAACAAAGAAGAAGAAGGCAAAGAAAATCCTGGGCTGATAACATCAAAGAATGGACAGGGCACAGTTTTTCCACACTTGTACGCATTGCTGAGGATAGAGAGCAGTGGAGGACCCTGTCTGCTGATGCTTCACCATGGCATCCCTACGACCCATGATGGGTTATGGGTTGAGATGAGATGATGAATGTTACAGATATGGTTTTTATATATGTGACTTATATTTATGCTTACTAACTGCACAGATCATTTACTGCCATTGACTTTTTTTTTATTTTTGGCCTTAGCATCTGTGAGGCATATCAGTCAGATTTTGCTGTCATTTGCTTCTGGTTATTTCAAGGTGACTTGCTGTTAATTTTTGTTTCATATTTCTTTTACATTTTTCTATTTTATCAATTCTTTCAGTTAGCAGTTCATTTTTTTATAACCTGTTTGCTAATGAAATTAAGTTGGCTTAAAATTTTGTTTCCATTAAAAAATGTGTTTGTTTCAAAAACTTACTACCTTTTGCATTTATTGCTTTTACTCATTTGCACACTTTTTACTTCATTATATGTTCAGTTGTGATTTTAGTTTTTTTTAACTCTAATATTGTGATACTTGTGTTAACTGCAAAAAAAAAAAACTTGGGTAATAGTCACTGGCCTGTACCAAAAATGTAATAAAGGAAAACAAAATTTAGAATCTACATCAATGTTTCTCAACCTTTTTGTGTTCACGACACACTTTTCAATTTTCTAAAAATTTGCGGCACATCTATCTGACCCCGCACCTGAATACAAAATTACAGTGATATATACTAAATTAAATACACTTATTTGTGGGCACTTTAGAATAAAGAACATTCTCAATTTGATATTCTTTTAATTGTTTAAAATAATGTCTCGTAGCGCATTGTGGTTGTAAAACTAAAAGAAGGAGAAACCATAGTCAACCTGGTCATAGTGTATGGGCCAAATGAGGATGAGAGAGCAGATGTCAAGGAGGAATTCTTCGAGCTGCTTCAAAGGACAGTGGATGACTGCCATTATGAAATTATCATGCTCTGGGATTTTAATGCCAGAGTTGGAAATGACCATGATAGATGGGGTGGAATTATCGGAAGATATGGAGAAGATTCAATGACAATGGAAAGCGACTCCTTAGATTCTGCAGTGAGCAGAATCTGATCATTACAAACACAAAGTTCCCCCATAAGCGCATACATGCATACACTAGATGTGAACCAACAAAGAATGAGAAGTCAGTGATCGACTATGCCATTGTTAGGAGGAGCTCATTCAAATATGTCCGGGATGCTAGAGTCTGGAGGGGACCAGAGATTGGAAGTGATCACTACCTGCTTACAATCAAAAGAACAACTGAAAGAGTTGCTCGGCCTATGAACTGCCCAACGTCACACAAGAAACTAAGTAAACGAACGGGAGAAATGAGCATTAAGACCTACAAGCTGAGAGAGCCAGAAATTAAGACCAGATATCAGGGGCTTATTGCTGCAGCGGTGAACAACACAGAAGAACAACCTGATGACTTGGAAACCCTCTGGCTTAAATTCAAGGACTTCATAAAGACAGCTGCTGCAGAAGCATGTGGTGAAGTCCGACTTGGGAACAAGAGAAAGAGGACACCTTGGTGGACAGAGGAAGTCAAAGAGAAAATAAGAGAGAAGAAAATGGCATGGAAACAATGCTTAGGAGCTAAAAACACAACAGGACAAATGGAGAAATATAGAGAATATGTGACACTCAGAACAGAAGCAAAGAACAAGGTGCTAGCCGCAAAACAGAAGTCCTGGGAAGAATTTGGAGAAAAGCTAGACAAAGATGTGCAAAAAAACCAGAAATTGTTCTATAAGACCCTAAAGAACATGAGGAAGGAAAAACAATGCCCTCTCAAATTTATAAAGGACAAGCAAGGCAAATTGCTTACTGCCCTGAAGGAAGTAATGGAAAGAATATTTCTCAGAACTCCTGGATGGTGAGCAAGGTCACGCATCAGAAATGATAACCACTAGCACAGAAGAGAAAACCAATGATGGTGAAGATGACATAAAGATGGAAGAACTGAAGGCAGCACTGCAGAAAATCAAGATGGGCAAAGCAGCAGGGCATGATGGTATAACACCAGAAATGGTTAAGTACATGGGAGCATCAGGCGACCTATTACTCTTAAGGGTCCTACAGGCAGTGTGGTGCATCAAGACCATACCAAAGGATTGGGAGATTGCCATCATAACACCAATTTTCAAAAAGGGTGACAATCGACAATGTGGAAACCATAGAGGCATATCCCTTCTCAGTGTCCCTGGTAAAATCTACTCTAGAATCCTAGAGCAGAGACTCCGATGCCTAGCTGAGCCACAATTGAATGAGGTCCAGTGCGGATTCCAAGCAAACTGAAGTACTCAAGACCTAATCTTCACACTCATACAGCTGAGTGAAAAGGCCCTTGAGTATAAGAGTGAGATCCATCTTTGTTTCATAGATCTGGAAAAGACATTTGACAGGGTCCCCTGGAGCAAACTTTGGGACTGTTTGGCAAGGAAGGACATTCCAGCACCTCTGATTCATGCTATACAGAGCTTCTACAAGTCTTGCAGAAATTATGTGAGGACAGCAAACCGTAAATCAGAAGAGTTCAGGACCACCACTTGTGTAAGACAAGGGTGATATCCTGTCACCTTATCTTTTCATACTCCTCATGGACGATGTCATCAAGGCATGTAAGGAGAGAACAAGAAAGTATTCAGTGGGGTACTGGAAGATGAGACAGGTCTGTATTTCAGAGCTGGCATTTGCTGATGATGTTGCCCTGATTGCTAAATCAGAGGCACATCTCCAATCGAACCTGCAAGTCTGGAAGGAAGAGCTGGAGAAGAGAGGGATGGTCATAAGCAGCTCTAAAGCAAAATCCATGGTGATATCATGAGAAGAAAGAAGACATCAGATTAAGTTGGGAGAACAGGTCCTGGAGCAGGTCGACCACTTTAAATACCTCGGAGCTATTATAGACCGAAAGGGAGGCATCAAAGAAGAGTTGGCCACTCGAAAAGCAGCAGCTGGGAGACTTTTTCAGGCTATAAATCGAGGATTCCTCAGCAAGAGAGAGGTTGGTAAGAAAACGAAGATGGCTGTATACCGCTCCACCTATGTCCCAGTCTTGACATATGGATGTGAGTCATGGGCAATGACTACAACCCACAAAAGCCAGATCCAAACCTCAGAAATGAAGTATCTGAGGAAGGTGGTTGAAGTAACAAGAAGATACGTCAAGGCCTAAAATCCCACCCCCTGCAGACCCAAGTAGAACAGTCCCAACTAAGATGGTTTGGCCATGTCTGCAGAATGGGAGAAGATCGGCTACCACGACAAGCATGGGAAACAAAGAGCCAGGGATCCGGACCCACAGGATGACCCAGAGTCCGCTGAGAGGACAACATTAGACAATCTTTGAAGGACCAAGGACTAGAATGGAACCAGGCCAGGAGGAAGACAGCCGATAGGATAGTCTGGCGCTCTTTCTTCCAAACCTCTACACCTCACGGTAGAAGGGGAACGATTAAGTAAGTAAGTACAATAATGTTGAAGTGTATCTATTTTTGTTCTAAGCAGTTAATAGCTCCAATTATTATTGAATGAATTCGAGCTGTAAGATCAGTTTTACATTACATGATCACTAAAAATATACTAAATGTAGTAAATTTACAAATTTTTTTTGCGGCACATTTTGATAGGTGTGGCGGCACACCGCTTGAGAAACACTGATCTACATAATGAAATCTAAGACTCACAATGAAAACAGATGAAATAAAGAAACAATAGGTAAATGTGATAATTAAGGAATCATTGACACCCACTGAGGTTTTTTTGTTGTTGTTGCAAAATTGGAACCAAAAAGAAGAAAAAAAAATGTGGAGAAAGAAATGATTTTAAAATGGCAGGACAATATTTTCAATCGAAGTGTAGAGTTTAAAAAAATTAGGGTCTAACTTGTGGTGTTTAATACCTCCTGCTATATTGTGGTGCGACTGAACAAATAAAATAAATGGATATGGAATACCTGAATTTAAAAAAAGGTGTACGTTAGCTTTTCTACAACAAACATGGCAAAAACTCCATATATAAATGGAGAGTCTTACTAGAACCGTGGTAGTACAGTGTTTAGTGCACTGGCTTCCTAGCTCGGTGGTCCATGGTTCGATCCCCAGTTGGGGGATTTTTTTAGACCGCAAACGGCTCCAGGGTCGACTGTCGTGAAATTCTACATCCACATATATAAATTAAAAGGACAATATAAGGTCTAACAAATAAATTTAATAAAAGGAAAGAAGAATGGTAAAGAACAGTGCTGTCACAATGACTGTACGCGAAATCCCCTTTGTGTTCTCCTGCGTCTGCAAATTGTAACGTTTCACGTTGATAGTAAAGCCTTCTGCAGTATACACGCGTTTCCCAAACACACTAAAAAGTGTACTCCATTTCTAAGAAAAACCTTGAAATACGCAAGTTGACCTAGAATTAAAATTCCATTCATGTCTTTTTCTACACTATGTTACCAAAAATAAAAGACAGATGGACTAAAGATAGAAAGAAGGGAGAGGCAGAAAGCAGGCACAGGCAATACTAACACGAGTCGCGCGATACACAATTGCTGCCATCACGCGTGTAAGGCCACAAGCACTAGCTTTTTTTTCAAATCGACAGTGATAAAATTCACTACCCATACCAGAGTTAGGTTTTAAAATCCTGAGAAACGCTTATTGGGAATTATGACATTATACTGGTTTACGTTTGAAAACATGACAGTACCCAGACACCCTAAAGTTTGGAAGTGAGGAAGTGGTAACAGCGCGACTATCCTAGAAGAAAATGCATATTAGCTCTATTAAATATATATATTTGGGTTCCTTAGGACTTGCTGACAAATAATATGTTAAACGTTACGCAAATAGTCTAGGAATTACCAAATTATAGCCAAAATAAAATAGTGAGGGTGTCAGACAACACCAAAATCAGAATCGCCCAGTGGCAGAATTTTAGGCCACCATTGTACGGGAAATGAGTCTCCATGTTAACTCCTATTTGATTGGAGCGCAACAAATGTAAGGCTAAACACGATTAGTCGGACTATAAATACTATCTTGTGTTGTCAGGGGAAACGTGAGAAGGGGTACTTTTTTGAAAAGATGTGTAGACATGGCCTGATTGGGTAGAGCTGCGAATATACTCAATTCAGAGCGTCTGTTCAGGGCCACATCTTGTAATAAACCTACTAAGAATCAGTGTGTTGATCACCAGTGCATATTTTGTTAAATAAAAGCCTGGGACATCGGCAGATCGGAGTTGTGCTATATTCATTGCCATTCAACGTCACTGTGTAATATTTTTCCATGAATTGTGGTAAGCTTGAAATATTTGACATCTTTTAAATGAAAATTGAATGTAAATTGATACTTATGTCTGTATATATGTGTGGTTCAGTAGCGAACATGAGGTAAAGCCTATAGTGCTCCAGCCTGAACAGAAGGTGTCGGAGGAAAGTAAAACTACATGGAATTGCCAAGCAGTACACTGACACCTAGATTATTGACTAGAAAGAAATAATGCTGGAATTGCAGAGGCGTAGTAACCATTAAGGAGGAATATACTGGTGTAAAGTATTTCAGATGAAGCTGACAGTTGGCATAACGCTCTGAACTCAGGTTTGTTTTGTATTGTGCTCAGTGTAGAAATAGAGTATAAATTGGTTCTGAAGTAGGAGGTACAACCTTCTTGTTTCAGGGACCGTGGTCTTAACGTTATTGAGCAGCACCTGGTCAGAGCTTTGCTGAATCCAGAGGCGGACAGCATACTCCTTGGTCCATCTAGCTATCAGTGAGGTGGCTCCAGAACTCATTAAAGAAATCGAGCAGAGGAGTCTTTTCCTGCCGCCATCACGAAAGATAAGCTGATGTGGCCAGCTGAGCTCAACATTATGTACCCCCATCTTAAAATGACATTGTAAAATAAAATTAAGAGGGGAATTTAATTGTTTTAATGCCAGGAACTGAGAACATCTCTAATACTAGTTCCAACAGAAACAAACTATTGAAGTCATGATGACAAATACCAACAGAGCTTGAAAAAATAAAACAAAACCAGTATTACCTCATATTACTACTACACAACTGACACACATAGGATACTATTAATAATATATGTCACTACAAGATTCATATTGATAAATTCTGTACATATAACTTGTAATTAAAATTGATTGTGATTACTGGTTCACTTTGTATTTGAATCAGGACACCTATACATTAATGACAGCACTGAATACATATTGATATTTGAAAATTTATCAGTGACTCATTTAAGATATTCTCATAGAGTGTTATATGTATGTGAGTGTCACAGTGTTGTCAAGTGTGGTGGAATAAATTAAATTGTTTATCTGTCTGTTGTTGTTGTGACTTACACTTCACCATATACATACCCTAGACATATAACGTAGTCATCACAATATTCCAGAATAATTCTGACTGAGGTATACATATGTGGCAGCAAGTAAGGTTATCTATAATACACTACTCTTATTAGATATAGATACCTTCACAGCTGATCTCAGTCAGTACACTAAGTCCCCTATAAATATTTATAACATCCCACTTTACCACATATATTGGGGTCTCGCTCTTGGGATTTTGAATCTTTCCCTATTAAAAATATTGGGGGTAATTCACTTCAGGGAATAATAAGAATTAAAAGGTATCCTTGGGTGAAAATAAATAAGGTTGAGCTCACAGTGCCTGTTTTGTCCTGAGTTAATTAGTCATAGATAAAATTGTTTAGTTAAATATTTTAGACATTTATCTGTTAGACAATGGCCGACCTGGCAAAATTTCGATCTGCTGCTGTACAGACTGCGAAAGAGTTAGGAATGGACGGGCAAATTATGATTACTTATGTCACGGCTGAATGTGACAAATATATTGAACGAGAAGAAAGAAGATTAGAAAAAGAGGCCGAAAGAAAGATAGAGGCTGAAAAAGAGATTAAGAGGTTACAGATTGAGGCTGAGGCTAAGAGGTTACAGATTGAGGCTGAGGCTAAGAGGTTACAGATTGAGGCTGAGGCTAAGAGGTTGCAGATTGAGGCTGACAAAGAGGCTAAAGCATTGGAAGCAGAAAGAGAAGACAAAAGATTAGCTGCAGAAAGGGAAGCCGAGGAAAGAAGACAGGCTGCAGAAAGGGAAGACAAGCGATTAGCTGCAGAAAGGGAAGCAGAAGATAAAAGATTACAAAGGGAACATGAGTTACGACTAAGGGAGTTTGAGTTTCAAGGCCATGCTCCTGAAAATGGTGCCAGTCCCTTTGCCTCTGATGCCACTGCTGGCCAGGGAGCCTCAACCTCAGCTATGAATTTTCATTTAGATCATTTTGTTGAGAAAGACGATGATATAGAGAGCTATCTAAATAGGTATGAACTATTAGCTACCACATATGGGTTAGAGAGAGAAAGGTGGAGCTTAAAGTTATCTCAAGGACTTCGTGGGGCAGCTTATGAAGTTTTTGCTAAAATGAGCAGAAGTGATCAGGAAAATTATGACATGCTAAAGCAGGCTCTTTTGTTAAGATATGAAAAGAATGCAGAATTTTATAGGAAAAAATTTAGGAATGCTAAACTACTGTCAGGTGAAACCTATCACCAGTTCTCTGCATGAATAGAGACATACTTGGAGAAATGGACTTCTCTGGGGAAAACCCAAGATCTTAAGGAAATGGTCCTTATAGAGCAATTAAGAGAGTCCATGGCTCCAGACCTGAGAAAGTTTCTCATGGAACAAGGTGCAGAGAGGCTGGGTGAGTTGCTAAATGTTGCTGAAAGGTATCAAGCAGCTCAAGCAGAAGTAACAGGTAATAAGAAGAGGCAGGTAGACAATTATCAGGCACCACAAAACTTTAATGAATTTGATCATAGAGATCAAAACAAAGGTAAGCACCAGTTTGATAGGCCACGAAATGACTATAAAAATAAAACCCCACAATTCAATGAAAGGAAATATGATAACAGGAAACCCTTCAGACAGGAAGGAAAATATTGTCAAATATGCAGGATGCATAATCATAATACTAGTGAATGTGGTAGGAAGGTTCCTCCATATCACGCGGCATGCATGATAACAGTGGACAAGGGGAAGAAGAAACTGACAGAGAATCATATAAATCTTCAACATCCCCCCATCTGTGAAGAAGTGACTTGTAATGGGGCCAAGGTTAGGTGCCTTTACGATTCAGGTTTAGAATATGACTCAGTTGTGAGTGCAACCCTAGTGCACCCTGAACAGTATACCACAGAGAAAGTGGAGATACAAGGGGCCGTAAAGGGAATATCCACCATGACACTTCCCGTAGCCGAGATCAATGTAGAGACAAGGTACGTGGAAGGAGTGATTAGAGCAGCCGTGTGTGACGATCCTAATTACCCGCTGGTGTTAGGAAGTAAATATGTTTTCCTAGGAAGCCCTGTAAAACCTGTGGTAATGCCACGCTTCAGGTCAGGTCGACCCCTAGTAGAAAGGAGGAGGAACCACTATTAACCTTTTCTGATAAACAGATGAGAAAGGCCCAGGCAAAGGACAAATCATTAAAACCTTGCTTTGACAAATTGCTAAACAGCCATGCACACCCTAAGAAAGGACAATTTTACTTGAGGGATGGACTACTCCACAGGAAGGCGGGAGCCGGACCCAAAGGATATGGACAGTTGGTACTCCCAACTCCCTACAGAGAAGAAGTGATGGCAAAATCACATGTTGTACCAGACGGTGGACACCAGAGAAATGGGACTACCCGTCAAAGGACATCAGAAAAATTCTACTGGCCCCAAGTAGCTGCTGATATTGTACAATTTGTGGGGGCCTGTGAAAAATGTAGCAAGGTACAGTCCCCAAGTTGGGAAAATCATAATCAGATGCCAGCCAAGCATTCTGAAACATATGGGCCTAACATTAACAAGGAAAATAACAATAATAAGGTTGACATAGAGGATAGGTATCCACCTTTCCCCCAACAGTGTTCACCAAAAATATTTAGATTCGCAACTCTGAGAAAGGCATCCAGAGAAAATAGAAATTCAGACCAGTCAACCCAGGGACAGTTTGAAGCCGCATTTAGGGAGCTGGCTGACATTGACATTGAAGATGATCCGCCTAAGTTAAAACCGAAACAAATTGTTAACATAAGAACAGTGGGCAGTGGACGAGTGAGCAATTCGGGAAATGCTCACAGCGCTTCACACTATGGCTATTAACTTAGCATTAAAAGGGCCCTGGTGACATTGGTAGTCACCCGACCCCACACCGTCCAAGGGAAATTATTGGATCCCCTCCACAACTCAGATAGCACCATATAGATCAACTCCTCATAACGTACAAATTGAGGAACATCTAATATTCTCGGGACATGTCGTTGAGCAGACTCAGCGAAGAGAAAATGGTGAATATTGATTGCTAAGCAGTAGTAAGACAAGCCGTAACACTTGCAGCTGTACAGTAACATATCTGAAATGGATTCTTGGATTGCAGAGGTCTGAGGCAACCTTCGTCAGTAGTGCTTACTTTGACTTGACCCACCTGCATTAATCCATGAACAAAATAAAATTAGAGAAACGTTGATGCAGATTTTTTAAGCCGCCATCCGTGCGATGAAAATCAAAGAAATCACCAGGCATAGACATAAATTTCTCTATGTGTATGTAGAATTATAGACTGACGTATAACGTCTGTTTTAAGAGGGGAGGATTTGTCGTGAAATTCTACATCCACATATATAAATTAAAAGGACAATATAAGGTCTAACAAATAAATTTAATAAAAGGAAAGAAGAATGGTAAAGAACAGTGCTGTCACAATGACTGTACGCGAAATCCCCTTTGTGTTCTCCTGCGTCTGCAAATTGTAACGTTTCACGTTGATAGTAAAGCCTTCTGCAGTATACACGCGTTTCCCAAACACACTAAAAAGTGTACTCCATTTCTAAGAAAAACCTTGAAATACGCAAGTTGACCTAGAATTAAAATTCCATTCATGTCTTTTTCTACACTATGTTACCAAAAATAAAAGACAGATGGACTAAAGATAGAAAGAAGGGAGAGGCAGAAAGCAGGCACAGGCAATACTAACACGAGTCGCGCGATACACAATTGCTGCCATCACGCGTGTAAGGCCACAAGCACTAGCTTTTTTTCAAATCGACAGTGATAAAATTCACTACCCATACCAGAGTTAGAATTTAAAATCCTGAGAAACGCTTATTGGGAATTATGACATTATACTGGTTTACGTTTGAAAACATGACAGTACCCAGACACCCTAAAGTTTGGAAGTGAGGAAGTGGTAACAGCGCGACTATCCTAGAAGAAAATGCATATTAGCTCTATTAAATATATATATTTGGGTTCCTTAGGACTTGCTGACAAATAATATGTTAAACGTTACGCAAATAGTCTAGGAATTACCAAATTATAGCCAAAATAAAATAGTGAGGGTGTCAGACAACACCAAAATCAGAATCGCCCAGTGGCAGAATTTTAGGCCACCATTGTACGGGAAATGAGTCTCCATGTTAACTCCTATTTGATTGGAGCGCAACAAATGTAAGGCTAAACACGATTAGTCGGACTATAAATACTATCTTGTGTTGTCAGGGGAAACGTGAGAAGGGGTACTTTTTTGAAAAGATGTGTAGACATGGCCTGATTGGGTAGAGCTGCGAATATACTCAATTCAGAGCGTCTGTTCAGGGCCACATCTTGTAATAAACCTACTAAGAATCAGTGTGTTGATCACCAGTGCATATTTTGTTAAATAAAAGCCTGGGACATCGGCAGATCGGAGTTGTGCTATATTCATTGCCATTCAACGTCACTGTGTAATATTTTTCCATGAATTGTGGTAAGCTTGAAATATTTGACATCTTTTAAATGAAAATTGAATGTAAATTGATACTTATGTCTGTATATATGTGTGGTTCAGTAGCGAACATGAGGTAAAGCCTATAGTGCTCCAGCCTGAACAGAAGGTGTCGGAGGAAAGTAAAACTACATGGAATTGCCAAGCAGTACACTGACACCTAGATTATTGACTAGAAAGAAATAATGCTGGAATTGCAGAGGCGTAGTAACCATTAAGGAGGAATATACTGGTGTAAAGTATTTCAGATGAAGCTGACAGTTGGCATAACGCTCTGAACTCAGGTTTGTTTTGTATTGTGCTCAGTGTAGAAATAGAGTATAAATTGGTTCTGAAGTAGGAGGTACAACCTTCTTGTTTCAGGGACCGTGGTCTTAACGTTATTGAGCAGCACCTGGTCAGAGCTTTGCTGAATCCAGAGGCGGACAGCATACTCCTTGGTCCATTTAGCTATCAGTGAGGTGGCTCCAGAACTCATTAAAGAAATCGAGCAGAGGAGTCTTTTCCTGCCGCCATCACGAAAGATAAGCTGATGTGGCCAGCTGAGCTCAACATTATGTACCCCCATCTTAAAATGACATTGTAAAATAAAATTAAGAGGGGAATTTAATTGTTTTAATGCCAGGAACTGAGAACATCTCTAATACTAGTTCCAACAGAAACAAACTATTGAAGTCATGATGACAAATACCAACAGAGCTTGAAAAAAATAAAACAAAACCAGTATTACCTCATATTACTACTACACAACTGACACACATAGGATACTATTAATAATATATGTCACTACAAGATTCATATTGATAAATTCTGTACATATAACTTGTAATTAAAATTGATTGTGATTACTGGTTCACTTTGTATTTGAATCAGGACACCTATACATTAATGACAGCACTGAATACATATTGATATTTGAAAATTTATCAGTGACTCATTTAAGATATTCTCATAGAGTGTTATATGTATGTGAGTGTCACAGTGTTGTCAAGTGTGGTGGAATAAATTAAATTGTTTATCTGTCTGTTGTTGTTGTGACTTACACTTCACCATATACATACCCTAGACATATAACGTAGTCATCACAATATTCCAGAATAATTCTGACTGAGGTATACATATGTGGCAGCAAGTAAGGTTATCTATAATACACTACTCTTATTAGATATAGATACCTTCACAGCTGATCTCAGTCAGTACACTAAGTCCCCTATAAATATTTATAACATCCCACTTTACCACATCGACCCAGCCTCATGAATTGGGTACCAGAGCAACTCTGGGAAGGTTAAGGCGGCCGGCGTGATGCTGACCACATCACCCCTAGTGTGCCAAGTGCCAATGGTCAAGAAAATATGGGCCTAACACCATATTCCCAATATGCTCAACGGGCATGTAATGGGATCCTTACTAGAGCGACACAAAAAATACTACACACTAGTAAAACTTGGAACAGAAGTGGAATAAAGGACATGATGTTTAGTTTTATGAAAACACAATGACCAAATAGCCAACATATTGACTACCTTTTTTTTTTTGTTAGAGCACACAAAAAATACACAAGTGACAAATTGGTTTTAAACAAAATAAATAAATTGCTTAATTTGGAACTGAAAGAAGTGTGAGAGGAAATATAAAAACACTTAACTTCTTGACCTGCAGCTCCACACAATCTATGACATCTATTGTAGAATCCTCTTTTATGAGTTAACCAGATAAAAGCCAGAGTTAAGTCTAGAGATCAGGTGATACCCCAAAGCTTAGTGTGCAATGCTGGGATCTCAGCATGTTGCACATCAGGGGGAATTGTGATGTTAGACTGATGTGATGTAGCTTTATGGTCTTGGATAGGCTACACTAGTCAACAACCAAAATGTACCAGAAATGAAAATAGCTGATCTTAACTAATTTTGGTGTGCTGAAAACGAAAATGACATTAAAAAATGTTGATTGGCTCTAGTTTTCAAGATATATGCTACTAGTTTATTTAATTACGGTAAATTTATATATATATGACGCAACTGTTGTGGGCGATTGCATAATTTTTTCTAATGACCAATAAAAAT
The DNA here is from genome assembly GCA_024509875.1 of Oreohelix idahoensis. Taxonomy (NCBI): domain Eukaryota; kingdom Metazoa; phylum Mollusca; class Gastropoda; order Stylommatophora; family Oreohelicidae; genus Oreohelix; species Oreohelix idahoensis. Next base: position 250,166 of record JAMPIV010018681.1, on the reverse strand, counting down.
GTTACTAGAAGTTGATGATGCAATCCTACCTATGATTACATCACCTTTGTGTATAAATACCTTATCTCTGATAAAATTTTGCCATTAGTTAGTGCATTTGTCCTTATCAAAAGTATCGTAGTTAGAAATGCCAGAAGGCGTACAGTTTGTATTTTGGCTGCAGAATAGGAGATCAAGATAAGAGCTGGGCGCCACACATATGCTGCAATACATGTGCAGCACATCTTAAACTGTGGTTGACTGGCAAAAGGCAAGCTATGCCTTTTGCAGTCCCAATGATTTGGAGAGAGCCCACTGATCATCTCAACAACTGTTACTTTTGCATGGTCCCTCCAATTGGGAAAGGCATATCAAAGAAGAAAAAATGGACTCTGGAATATCCAAACATCCCCTCTGCAATACTTCCGGTACCACATGGCGATGACCTACCAGTTCCCAAAGTGCCAGAATCCTTTTCAGCTGCTTCCACTGATGAAGAGGACATTGGTGGTCCTGAACCATCAACCTCAAGTAACACAGATTTTGAGCAAACTACATCCACTAAACCACACTTAATAACCCAAGGTGAACTGAATGATCTTGTAAGAGATCTGAATTTACCGAAGAACAAGGCGGAGCTTTTGGGTTCCAGATTGCAACAGTGGAATCTCCTGGCAGAAGATGTTACAATTTCTGTGTATAGGAACCGCCAGAAGCCGCTTATTACATTCTTTTTCAAAGAGGGTGACCTTTCTGCATGCCACAACATTTCTGGTTTAATGGCAGCCCTCAACATCAATTACATACCGGAAGAGTGGAGGCTTTTCATTGATTCATCCAAGACAAGTCTTAAAGCTGTTTTGTTGAATAATGGTAATGTGTTACCGTCAATTCCAGTTGGTCACGCAGTTCATATGAAAGAAACTTATGAAAACATTAAGCAGCTTTTGAAGTGTATAAACTACGATCATCATCATTGGTCACTTTGCGGTGACTTAAAAGTGGTCGCTCTTTTGCTTGGACTACAGGGTGGATACACCAAGTACTGTTGCTTTCTCTGTGAGTGGGATAGCCGTGCACGAAGTGACCATTACATCAGAAGACATTGGCCAATCAGGCAGTCATTGCAGCCTGGCAGTAAGAACGTTGAGAACCCAGCAGTTGTCGACACCAGCAAGATTTTGTTGCCACCCTTGCACATTAAGCTGGGTCTCATGAAAAACTTTGTCAAGGCAATGGAGAAAACAGATGAGGCTTTCAAATACCTCATCAGAAAATTTCCAAGACTGAGTGAAGCTAAAATAAGAGAGGGAGTATTTGTTGGTCCGCAAATTCGAAAACTTCTTCATGATACGAGTTTCTTTGCGTGTTGCATGGCAAGGAAAAAGCAGCATGGCTAGCATTTAAGTCAGTGGTGGACAATTTTCTTGGAAACAACAGATCTGATAATTACAATGAAATTGTAGAAAATCTCCTTCTGAAGTATAAGAGTCTTGGCTGCAACATGTCTTTGAAAATTCATTTTCTGGATTCTCATCTGGATTTCTTTACGTCAAACTGTGGAGCGGTCAGTGATGAGCATGGTGAACGATTTCACCAGGACATTGCTGCTATGGAGACAAGGTATCAAGGCAATTGGAGCCCTTCAATGCTTGTTGATTACTGTTGGACTGTGACAAGAGACACCTCATCGATTGACTACAAGAAGCAAGCAAAGAGAGCTCGAACAGCGACTGAATAATGACAGAATGGGTTCAAATGTGCCTTTTTAAAGCATGATATGTGAACTTTAAATAATGTTTTTATTTTTTCTATCATTTTATATTAAAATATCAATTAATTGAGTATGTAACCACAATTTTTATAATGCTAAAGTAGAAAGACTAGCTGTTCAGCCCAGAGAAGTAAACAAGCATACATTATTTGTATTACTGTAATGTAAATTCATCATTTTAAAAAAAAACCAGAGCCAATTGGTGAATTTCATTATGATATTTGAAATCAGCATGTCAAAATCAATAAGAAATGGTACATTTAATTTCTGGTACAAAAAACTTTTGAAAATTTGTTGACTAGTGCTACCAGACTAGTAGTCTGACCCTGGAATTTGCATAAGAGCAATGCAAAATTCTTTACATTTTTTTTTTGACATTGTAATGCTGAGGTGCCTGTGGGTTTCCTACATCCCCAGGGTAGAACATCATTTTGTTACAAACCATCCTCCCAACTTGTCATCTTCAAAATTTGTTGGTCCTTCACATTGGTGTTTAACCTAATCTCTGTATTTCTCTTTTGTGTAGAACATTGACTTTGGTGTCAAGTGCACTCTGAGACTGAATTTTCTGTTTTTTTGGTTGTGTGTCTGTTTTTGCCAACTCACCGATGAAGACCTTCTGTTGATAAGTTTCATAGTTCCTTGTTTACTGTACTATGAATCATTCACACTCGTTTTCATTAAATTAACTTGCATCCGTTGTCCTGATTTAGAAATGTTGAAAAGTCAAATAATAGTGACTGGGAAAACAGAATAATAATAATGATGATTTCAGTGAAATTTTCTCTTCAGTTGTTAGGAATTTACAAAGTTAAGAGCTTTCTTCTAAGAGTATGCTTGAAAATTAGCAACAACAAACATGATAAATGTCATTCCTTCTAAGATGGTTCAGCACTGAATTGGCATTTGCAAGAAAAAAGGTAGTGTCAGTTGCCATGTGGTTTTATCATTTCTGCTAGTCATTCCTCAAAATTATCAGTTTGAAACCAGGTAGCGTCACACTGCAGTCTGCCTGGCTTAAATGGGTCCTGATTTCACAGGTCCGTCCTACAATTTCAAGTGCCCTAATTTTTCCTGGTGTCTGCACTGTAGCTAACACACTGTCTTCGACAGGTCAGGTTGTGTTTTTCATACTGGGTTGTCTCCCATAGCCTTTCCATTGGCCGATGGTGACTACAAGGCAGCAGGTTGGTTCATTTACCTAGGTTTCCTTCTTCATCGCTAGAGCTTATAGCAGCTCTGGCTAGCTTCATGCACCCAACATAGGACATGTGGGGTATTTCAGTGTAGGTAGCAATGCCACCTGTTGCCCCACCCCAACCTATTGGGAAACGGGTACCTTTAGGTCCATGACTGCTTATTCATCCAATAATAATGAACAGGCTTAGTTCACAGCTGACACAACATATCTGGAGGTCATGCCACTATCTGCCACTTGTAGACGTGCCGCGTTGGGGTTGGTCACCACTTCTGCCAGGAAATGAGTACCTGACTCTGCTTTTGAATTAGGAAGGCAAAGGCACAGAAGAAGGTCATAAAGCTGAGACCTAGTTTAGTGACACCTCTAATATTTCACTCCCTTGCAGCTATGACCAACGGGCTGATCACCCGTTTGCCAGTCACTTCGATTACGGAAACAACAGCAAATGGATTGATTTGCCGTTGCCCTAAAGACGCCAATAGGCGTGATGGGAAACAATGGCAAAGAAAACCTATCTGCTGTTGCCCTAAGACGCCACTAGGCGTAATGGCCACTGACTGCTTTGACGGTCGGTGGGTAAGGACGGAAGAAGAAGAAGTTGCAGCTATGGGACTACCTTTCACTATGTCATATGTTAATGGTAAATGTGGTAATTATCTCACTACCTAGGAAACACGAGTTGATGAGCCAACATTTGAAAAGTTTCAGCAGTAAATATTCCCAATTACATGTGTACACACAATTCCAATATTGTCCTAAGACATACATACAGCTTAGACCTGAATTATCCATAAGAACTTCTTGTCTTCATGATAGGAAACTCTATACAGAGCAATACAACAGGAGGCAATCTGATCATCAGAAGGAGTCCCCCCATCGAACAAGTGTTTCGGCTCTGTATACTCCTTTACACTCTGGGGGGACCTGGGTCATGACTCCCAAGTGTCTCCGCCTCCTGTTGTCTTATGTAGAAAATGAACCACCTTGGTTGCAGCTTTAAAATCCACAATTCTGTCAGCTGGAGGCAATTGTGAAAGTAACCCTTATGTTGAAAACAAATTCTTGTGCCACAGCACACCACGACTAGGGACAGACACTGACCCACCTGCGCAAAGCCAACGAGGCTTGAAGTCACTGCATGCTAGCAACTGAAATCTACTTGTGCCCGACACCTCATATAACATACACCGCATGTTGCCTGTAAGCCACCGTCTCTTCACCAATACAACGAAAAACTCAATGTATTGTGGACTTTAAAAAAATTTCCACTTTCCGGATGTTTCCTGTAACGCAGGTGGTGATAGAATTTACTGTCCCGAGTTCCATAGCCCATTGCGGTTGTTCCACAGCCAGCATGATGCCTTTTCCGCAGTTTCACTAAGCCTCTTTAGTGCCCTTGTTCTCGACTGTTCCCTCAGCCCCAACAGTTTCAATAAATCATACAATGATGCAGCCACGAGGCCTCTTGCACCCACCTCAACAGCCATGACCCTTGCAGTGAACCCATCATGTCTCAGATCCGCGGCCAGATCTTCAACGGTTCTTGATTTCATTTTGTACAGTGCAGCATTTTCCTTTTTTCTTCTTAATGGGACATGGAACCACCACTGGAGCTGTCCACCTGGAAGTGGTTGGTTCTGTAGCAGTTTGTTTACATAGTGAAGTTGCCAGTCTCATGCAGACACTCATTGTAGTTTCCCTTTACCACATGCCCAAGGGAGCAGTAATATCTTATTCTTTCTTTGCCTCTTCAGAGACCCCTGGGAACTACTCAGGGATTATATATGCAGCTAATGCAGTGGTTTTTTTTTTTTTTTTTTGGTGTTTCAAATTTTTAATCTTTACTTATTAACAAAAATTTTTATTTATATATTTTAACATGTGATGAGTGCAATTTTCTGTTTCAATAAATGCATATGTATTCCCCATCCAAACATAATGTTATCTGGAAATTTCTTCTGATGATCACTTAAGTTCTGGGACCAAAGATGCAGCAAAAGTGATGAATGCAATCAGCGAACTATAACTTGACTGCTTGTGTCAGGGTCAGCGAACCAGAGCTGACCAAGACCCTACTCTTGGTCCAAGTGGTGGTCCTTGGAAACAGGCTGCATCACTGCAGTCTGGCTGAGAGAGTAGGGATTGAAGAGGGAAGGCAAACCCAGTCCTAAAAAATGCTGTGCTGAAGTTGGATATGTCGGCCGAAAGGCGCAAATATTGCAGCTTCACTGTAAACGGACACAAAGCAACCAACGTCCTTTTCAGGACGAATGAGGAAGAAGAAGAAAGACAAGTTCTGTCTAATTATTTCTTGACCAGTGACCTCTCCTGTGGCAGTTGTTTCCATATTAACATTAAAATAAATTGGGTTGTAAAATAAATTCTGCTGCAGCCTCGACTCATCTTGTTGTTTAATACAGAATAACTGTGAAGAGTGAGAGCAAGCAAGAACAGTCATGTTTAGTTGATATTAGTTTTCTTGTGAGCCTGCTGAGTCTCAAAATGTGATTTTCACTTGCATAATATTTCAGATAAAAACTCATTTAAAAAAAAAATAAGATATGTGATTCTCAATACTTTTGTTATTCTAAAGCTGTTATATAATATAATATAATAGCCCCTTCAGTCATAACTGACTATAGGAATGCGCCCCTGAGGTGACAGTCCTCAGATGCTTATTTTCAACATTTTCTCCTCTCTTCTGCTTGTTGTGTGAGCTTCTTTTCGCCCAATCTGAGGTGGCGCCGCAGATAGCATCGCCACTTGGTGCGATCGGCAGCTTCATCCTCCCAAGTTACTGGATTTATGTCCAGTGCCCTCATGTCTCTCTTACACACATCTTTGAATCTCAGCTGTGGTCACTCAACTGTTCTTTTGCCATCTGCCAGCTGTCCGTAGAAGATATCTTTCGGGATGCGACCATCTTCTATGCGGCTGACATGACCAAACCAGCGTAGTCTGCACTGTCTAAGCAATGTATACATGCTTTGAAGGCCAGCACGTGACAACACCTTAACATTTGTCACTTAAAGCTGTTAACATTGTTAAAAAAATAAAGGTTTAACATAATTTATGAAAATCAGTTCAAGTTTCTCATTTGTTTCATTTTGTTTAATGCTAACTTTCAACTTTGTTGTTTTCATTTTTATTATTTTGTTGAACCATTTTATTCAGTAATGAACTGGGTATACATAGCTTGTGTGAACATTTTTTATGCTTCCTTCACAAACATGAACGAACGAACGAACAAAATCTTTATTTCATCAGGGTAAAGAAATAGACATAATTGCCTTTTTACATTTCTACCCTACAGATATATTTAGGCTTACTTTCTTTTAAGATTTTAGTAGCTACACAAATTTTTAGCTTACTTGCTATCAAAATGGTCCACGAAACAAATGTAAGAAGTGATCTCTAATGTGCTTAAAGTGAATCTGAAAATTTTTAACCTTGTTCTGAAACACTGCAGAAAAAAAGTTATTTTTTTCCTGCAAAATTTTATGTTGCAAATATATTTTAATCTGACACAAATTTTCAAAATTGTATTTTAATAAAATTGTGAACAGTGTGATCTTAGAGTTACTTTTCTTGTGATTCCAGAATGTTAAGATCTCGTAACATCAACACAAGCCAAATACATTTTGTGGTACTGCATGACATTTGTGTTCTCTGTTCTCCACATCTGACCACTTCTTCTGTTACAAGACACAAGAATACATCACTTTGCTTCTGTCTTTCATTAAAGAAGCAGATACAGTAACACATATTGATTTAATTCATTATACCAACTATACTTATTGAGACACGTATCCAGAATCATATCAGTTTCTTTATTCTGTGCACACACCAGTTTGATGATGAATAGATGTCACATATTTTTACTGTTACTACCATGCATGTCTTGTCAAGAAGGTGTACTAAAATAAGGATACTGGGAAACTCAAAGCATGTGAATTATAGAAATTAAAGCGAAACAACCACCAGGACTAACAGATTATAATCACTCACTAGACCAGGGGTCGGGCAAATTTTTTGGGTGTTACCCCAAAATCTATTTGTGTTAAATGATATTACCCCCCAGACTTCAAAGTAAACAAAAACAAGCTAATTGCTCTTAAAATGAAGAATAAACTGCTCTCAAAGTCAAGAATTAATAAAAGACTTAAAAAGCCACACATGTTTGTCATAAGAATAGCACACATACAAAATTAATAAAAAGGATTGAAGAACTGAACAATTTCATTCAAAACATCTCCACTTCAGGTTTTGGGAAAATGGTGCTGTTTCATATTTGATAAAACAACATCCATATTAGGGCTTTTTGATGTCAGAGCAACTTGGATGCTGTCTTCGGGGTCCAACCGATTTCTGTACTTTGTTTTCAAGTTCATAAGGGTAGAAAATCCTTGTTCACAAAGGTAGGTTGTTGCAAAAGGCAGCAGCATTTTTGTCACTTCTACATATGCAATTTTAAAAGAAAATGCAGTTTTTTGACATCCAAAAAGATGAGAGATCTGTCTTGTTCTGAAATCCCATGCGTGCTTCACTGTTCAAGTGAAGTTCAAGAAGTGCCTCTGCCAAACCTTCAGGCTCTTCAGGCATATCAGCAAGTTGACAGTTGAAGGGATTTACAACCCAACTGAAAGTATGTGAATCAAGCTCTGGAAAGTAATCAGAGAACCGCTTTTTGAGTTTACCTTGTAATTGACTCCTTGACTCTGCTAGCTTTGGAAAGGCAGCTGTATTGTTTTGTTCCACTTTCTGGTTCCAGTACAGAAGCTTTGATCCAAATGCTGAAATCTTTTCTCTTGCTAAAAAGATATTGATGTTTTTTCCCTTGCAATTCCTTGTTCAATGAATTCACATGCCCAAAGATGTCAGCTAAATATGTGATATGTGCAAGCCAAGTGGAGATTCTCAACTTATCTGCAAGGGCATGTTTTTGATCCACCAGAAAGATTTTCAGTTCAGATCTGAGAGCTCACACTCGATTCAGAACATTTCACGTGAAAGCCGTCTCTATTCTGTATGAAAAAGGAGAATAAATCACAAAATAGCAGCGTGTTTAGTGCATGCCCTTTGACAGCATTGACATCTTGATTACGTCATTCATGACAGCTTCCAGTTCAGGTTCCAACTGCTTCACAGGCAACGCCTGGCGATGGATCATACAGTGCTTTTTGCCCAAAGCCGAAAAGCCACTAACATGACCCAACATGGCTGGAGCTCCATCAACAGACACACCAATACAGTCTTCCCACTTTTAATCAACACTTGGTGTTTTGAAGTATACATCAACCTTGTTGAATACATCAATTCCACGAGCTCTCAACTCAAGAGGAGAACAGAACAACATTTCTTCTTCAATTGCATCAGAACCCCTGTATCGAACATACACCATCCGCTGCGAATTGCTACTGACATCTGTAGTCTCATCAAGTTACATCACCACCAAAAATCAAGCCACGTACCTTGGAATAAATATTGGGGACCGACTGGGCTAGCGTGCTCCTAGTCGGGAGTCAAGATCATAACTGACGTTTTTAAGGACTAGTTAAAATGGCGTCTTTGATAAGGTCATGTGACAATTATCAAGGGGAGTTAATTTTATAAAAGTAGGAATTTATTGTTAATCTATTAAAATTGGGGGCGGGGGCAAAACAATTAATAAGCAAATGAGTTCGATGACCTCACAGTACTTTATTTATTTTTTTTTTTTTGAGCCTTCATTACCCCCAAAATTTTCATTTTTACCCCATTTGGGGTAATTTACCCCTGTTCACTGACCCTACACTAGACATATAACACACAATGCAAGAAAGTGAAGTAATAGGCACTCTAGAGGTTTATACCCAGACCATACAAGTATCGGTGTTATCAATGGATTCAGATCACAGAAGTGCTTATTAGTTTTGTTCCTCTTCTGTTGTCTGATATTCTGCGCCTTTGCTGAGTGATTATAAACTTGTCCTGTCATTTGTGCCAATATGTATCAGTAAAAAGGAGGACTGCAGTAAAAACTGATGATAGAAAACTCTATACAGAGTGTTGACAACAGAAGGCATTCTGATCATCAGAAAAGGTCCCTCATCAGACAGGTGTTTTGGCCCTTTTATCACCTTTGCGCAATCACTGCAACCCACAAAAGCCAGCTCCAAACTTCAGAAATGTGGTATCCGAGGAAGGCTGTTGAAGTAACAAGGAGACATGGTTCACAACCAGACGATATGTCAGGGTCTCAAAACCCCGACCTTGCAGACCCAAGTAGAACAGTCCCAATTATGATGGTTTGACCATGTCTACAGAATGGTAGAAGATCAGCTACCACAACAAGTATGGAAAACTAAGAGCCAGGGATCCAGACCTCCAAGATGACCCAGAGTTTGCTGGGAGCACAAAATTAGACAATCCCTGAAGGACTGAGAACTAGATTGGACCCAGGCCAGGAGAAAGACAGCTGATAGGATAGTATGGCGTTCTCTTTAGCAAACCTCTACAACCCAGGATAGATGAGGAACGACTAACGTAAGTAGTAAGTTGTCAACTTTGCACTTTAATAAGGGGGGGGGGGGGGGGGGGGGGGGTGGATTGTAGGCAGGCCCACTTAGGTCAGGACTCCCAAGTGCCAGCCACCTGTTGTCTTTTCCCACCTCACTGATATCTCCTAAGCTTTAGGCAGTGACCATATTGACACTGAAAACAGAGGTTATACATGTTCACAACCTTTTATCTGAAATTCCTGAATTAAAAAAAGCTCTAAAAACTGAAAGCTTTTTAGTGGATGCTAGCGCATACACAATACGTTATACAACAGATGTAAGCAGTGGGGTGTTGTAAAAACGTTTGAGCATCTGATTATGGTTATGGGACACAAGTGCACTGGATTCCACTTCTATTGGCTAAGCTTGATGTTTTCATAACCAACAATCTCTATCCAATAGGAAGAGAAACGGTGACAGCAGGTATCCCTACCGCACTCGTGTTCTTATCCCAAACGGACACACTCCCACACATAATATGTAAGGAGAATGGCAGGATTGATAGACTTTTGATATTTCTTCTTCTTCGTACACTCTCGGACATCTGCTTGAATTTTTCAAAGAAAGGAGTAGTCAGCTTAAGGCTGTTTGCATCTCCTTAGAGCTTTTCCATGAATGGTACTGGTGTCGGCCATATGCACTTTCTCTGTTGGGCATCTTTGAAGCAGATGTTCAGCATACATTTAATCAGTGCCACAGTTACATTCATTGGTAGTTCCTATCTTTAGCTTGTTGAATAGACGGTATCTCAGTCTGTTGTGGCCCGTGCGGAATCTGAAGATTACCATGTGTTCTCATCTGTTGAGCTGGTAGTATGCATCATTTTGTGTGTGACCTGGATGCTCTGCATCCCATTTGTTTTTGTATCTGATTCTGATAAAACTCTTTGCCTCCTCAAAAGTTATACTTGCATCAGGCTGAAGTAGCTTTCCACCTTCCTTTGCCAATCTGACAGCCTCTTCATTGCTGGTGATGTTACAATGAGATTGGATCACAACTCTTTTGAATCGTTGACATAGTTTGTGGAGCACTGCTCTTAGGTCATCCAGGTCTACATTATTTTGGCTTTTCAACGCTGCAGTTACTGACAGTGCATCAGTAAAGAAACCAACTTGTCTGTGTTTTCCTCTGTCATTATAACCTCTGAAGTTTTCAAGGCCTCTGCTCTAAAGTTATGTGAGTATTGTCTTGTTGCCACTGACAGCTTTATGTTTGCACCAGACATAATGGACGCTCGCAAAGTCATGCAAATAAAGGAAAATGCTAAAGTTAGTTTAATTGAACGTACACTTTGCAGCAGGTAATTATATCATTACACTTCAAAGAAAGCTGTGAGGTCTTTTTATTTGTGGGTACCATATTTCCCATCTAAATTTTACTAATTTGCTGTCTAATATAATATTTTAAATTTTGAGTTTATTAAGCTAAACTGCTAACAGCTTGGTATATGTCAAGCTTGAAATTTAAAATGGTATCTGTTTCATAAGCCGACTTGCATGGAACAGCACTGAGAGAAAATTTATATTTACCAACATCTTTTGAGGTTGGTGGAATGCATTGTGAGCAAGTGGTATAACCATTCTTATAAATAATATTGCTTTGCCTGTGGTGCATGATCTTGTAGACATCCTGTAGGTTAACTGTGAAAAACTAGTAAGTGAAGGAAAAGATTCATAGCCTAACAGCTGCTGTCACTAGTGATAATAGTGACAGTGACTTCAAAAATTCTAATGATCTTTATCAAGGTTGTTAAACATATTTGTCATTTTACTAATGATAACTTAGTTAGATCTCCACTAAACTGCCATCGAAGTGTTGAGTGATTACTCTTATGTATGTAATAATTGTGCTTTCATTAACAGTAATATTCTTTCTTAATCATAGTTACGGTGAGTGTGGCAAGCAGAGATAAGGACCTATTCATCACGGAAGAGATGTTTTTGTTGTCTGAATTCTCAGACTTAATAATGACCTGTCCTCATGAAGAACTAGAAACACAAGATAGTTATGGCAGATGTGAATATCTCCGTTATAACCCAGGTCAGTTTACATATGAAACCAGTGTTTCTTCTTTCTCTCATTTGTACAAGACATGTTGCGCCATGCAAAATGCTTACCTATGTCCAGATTATACATATGTCATGCAGCAGGAGTCCTCCTTATTCGTACGAAGGAAGTGGATTACAAATAAGAGTCGAGTTAGCTCTGAACAGGTTGGGGAAAATTATGAGTTGTTGGACAGCTGCAGTGCTGTCTTAGACAGAGAATACACTTATCCTGGTGATGATTACAATGTCAGTGCTTGTCATGAAATGTGGTCTGTGATTAAAGAATGTCCGAAAGTATGTGAAAACTATGCCAGTTCTGCTGAGAGACCTGTGGAGTGCTGTAAGATAAAGCTCAAGTCTGGTAAAGACACAAAAACAGTTGTAGTTGGAGATGATTTGCTTGCTGTGGCTGCATATGTGGAGAAAGCAAGCACAAATCCTTATAAACAAGATTTGCAGAATGGTCAGGATTTTCTTTTATTGGAACCCAGCCAGAATTTCTTACAGCCAGACTCTAAGCTGCATAGCTCACATCTCACACTGAGATTTGACCATCCTTTTATAAATCTTGTTACGGATTGTGTGCGCTTGAAGGATTTTAGAGATAAAGGTGGCATTCCCTGGTCCTATTACCCAACAGTGACTAAGAACCAGATACCAGAGAAAGGTGAACTGACAAAAAGTGTATTTTTTGGACATTTTCAATGGACACCACCACAGACAACTGTGATTGCAATGCCATGCAGTGTTAAGAATAGTATTAGACATGGGACATCTTTACCTAAAGATAAGAAGCAGAATAATGCACAGGGCAGTTCAGATTCTGCTGGTCTATCACATGAGCATAAATCACCAGCCATGCTGGAGACATGCAAAAAAGAAAGTGTTGGGTTGCCTTTGTTAAAAAATATCAGTCAGGAAAATGAAATTAAAAACAACTCTGAGACACTTGGCAGACATACCATTCTTGGCTGCGGCAGTGCATCTGAAAATGCACCACTGAAGAAAATGTCTCTGGAAAAGACCAGTTCACTGAGATACAAACATGGCCCAGATTATCACATCCCTGGAGGACATCATTATTCTGTTCAGCAAGGTCATGCTTCTTTAGAGCGATTATTAATGTTCATTAATCCCCCAAGCCCAAGATTAGCAGCTGACTCCCAGACACTCTCATCACCACACATAAAGCAGGAAAGATCAGAAAATTGTAGTGAACAAACCCAGGAGAACATTAGTTACACAATTCCCTCATCATCACCGAGAGCCACCTCACTTCATTCCAGTGTAACTTCATCAGAAATTTTCAACAGTGAATTGCATTTGTGTCCTGCTTCAGTTCATGTATCTTCAGGCACATCATCTGACACAGCTCATACCAGCTGTCTTTATGTGGAGAGGAAGGAGCTACTTACTTTATCACAACATGAGCAAGTAGAAACTACAGGGAAGTGTTTAAGAAAAATTAAGCCCAAATCAGGAAACTGCTCAAGTTCTGTAGCAGGCATGTGTTCCGATAAGAAAATGCCAGTTCTTGAACCATTCATGAGGGGAATCTCTATATCAGATCTAGAATTGAAGAGTCAGTCTACCTTAATTGATGCCACTTCTTTACCATCAAGAGGTGAAACCCAGCCTGTTGGTTCACACCTTGACTCATTAAACTCACAAGAACAGCAACAGTTGCCAAGCATTGAGACGATTTTCTCCTCTCTTGCTTCAAGGAGGAGTCAGTGCCTGCCCAGTGCACAGGGCACACACAGTCAGATTTCATTTTTGAACTACATTCAACCGCATTTCTTGGACAGACCTTCTTATGTTTCATCCTTGGACAAAGAGATGATTCTGCTGCATGAACCAGTGATGGACAACAGTTTTACAGATTCATCTTTGAAGACAGGCTTTTCAGTAAGTAATGTGGCAGTAGTGCATAAACAACAAGTCACAAACACTGATAGCGACAGAATTGTCAGAAACGCTGAGACTAGAAATATCTTCATTGACTTTAACCAGTTCATTGACACAGACATGCTAGAACCATTAAGTTTTTCTTTTGAAACAACTTCTGCTTTATCTGTGAAGCCAGCGACCCATTTAGAGTCAGAGAAAGCTGCCATTGGTTTTGTAAATGCACCAGACTTCAGTTCTGCATATACACATGCACTAAATCCAGAGTATGTACAGATGGGGAAATCTGTGAAGAGTAAGTTACATAAGTTAAAATTACCGGGAACTCCCTCAGACCTGAATGCTACAGTAGATAGTAAGCTCAATAAAAGAAAGCCAGATTTAACCACAGCAGCTTCTAAGATCCCTCAAGAACCAGAAAAGACACAACTATGTAAGGTTAAGAGTAGGTATGAATCAAGATACAATCTAAAAAACTGCTCAGTAGTGCTTGTGGATGTGAAAAGCGTCATTCATGGTGGCATAGTGTCCCTGAGCAAACTTAATAAATCTGCATTAAAGAAACTTGGTTTAAACATGAAGGACTTCAAAGAGAAAATGCCAGATTCATCTGCTAAACCAATTGATAGGCAGTGCATAAAACTTTCAGGAGCTTCACAAATGAAATTCTCCCATGACTCAAATAATGACAGGAGGTGCTTGACACAGGGAGGTAAGCCACACAGCATATCAAGAATTGCTGAAGTACTCGAAAATCTCCAGCAGGATAAGACTTCTCTGGAAGGAGCAGAGATGGGGAAAGTGACAAAGACTCCTTCTGAAGAGAAAGGTCATACAAAATTAGCTGTGAAATCATCTTACTCTGATGACACCAAGAAGAAAAAGACCAAACGTCAAGGACATTCTGTTGGTGATTATACGATTAGTGCAGACTTAAAGGAGAAAAATGATTTGTGTGATGGTGGCAAGATGTTGCACCATCAGGACAGAAGTGAAGATTCCATTGCCACTGGAAAGGTTTTTTCAAAGAAAAATGTTTGTATTTCTTCTGTCAAAGGCACAAGAGATAAATGCAAAGTACATGATAAGAAGAGTAGCAGAGTGTCAAAAGGTAGTGAGAAAAATACTGCATCTCATGAAACATCAGCAGATTTTCAGCATCATAAAGATAGTGCTAACATTTCAAGTCATAAAAGTCACACTGAGTCGCAGTCTTCAAATGGAAAACACTCCTCTTTTGATCCAGCATCAGTTGATTCAGTGCATCATAAAGATAGCGATAAGAACTCAAACCAAAAATGTCATTCTGAGCACTCTTCCCAGAAAAAACACTCCTCTGTGGGTGCAGCATCAGTTGATTCAATGCAGCATAAAGATGGCAATAAGAACTTACATCAAAAAAGTCATTCTGACCACTCTTCCCAGAAAAAACTCTCCTCTGTGGATGCAGCATCAGTTGATTCAATGCAACATAAAGATGGCAATAAGAACTCACACCAAAAAAGTCGTTCTGAGCACTCTTCCCTGAAAAAACTCTCCTCTGTGGATGCAGCTTCAGTTGATGCACTGCATCATGAAGATACTGATAAGAACTCACACCAAAAAAGTCATTCTGAGCACTCTTCCCAGAAAAAACATTCCTCTGTGTATGCCGCATCAGTTGATTCAATGCAGCATAAAGATGGCAATAAGAACTTGCATCAAAAAAGTCATTCTGACCACTCTTCCCAGAAAAAACATTCCTCTGTGTATGCCGCATCAGTTGATTCAATGCAACATAAAGATGGCAATAAGAACTTACACCAAAAAAGTCATTCTGAGCACTCTTCCCAGAAAAAACACTCCTCTGTGGATCCAGCATCAGTTGATTCAGTGCATCATAAAGATAGCGAAAAGAACTCAAACCAAAAATGTCATTCTGAGCACTCTTCCCAGAAAAAACACTCCTCAATGGATGCAGCATCAGTTGATTCAATGCAGCATAAAGATGGCAATAAGAACTTACATAAAAAAAGTCATTCTGACCACTCTTCCCAGAAAAAACTCTCCTCTGTGGATGCAGCATCAGTTGATTCAATGCAGCATAAAGATGGCAATAAGAACTTACCCCAAAAAAGTCATTCTGAGCACTCTTCCCAGAAAAAACACTCCTCTGTGGATCCAGCATCAGTTGATTCAGTGCATCATAAAGATAGCGAAAAGAACTCAAACCAAAAATGTCATTCTGAGCACTCTTCCCAGAAAAAACACTCCTCAATGGATGCAGCTTCAGTTGATGCACTGCATCATGAAGATAGCAATAAGAACTCACACCAAAAAAGTCATTCTGAGCACTCTTCCCACAAAAAACACTCCTCTCTTGATGAAGGATCAGTTGGTTCACTGCATGATAAAGATAATGATAAGAACTCAAACCAAAAAAGTCATTCTGATCACTCTTCCCAGAAAAAACACTCCTCTGTGGATGCAGCATCAGTTGATTCAATACATCATAAAGATAGCGATAAGAACCCAAACCAAAAAAGTCATTTTGAGCACTCTTTTCAGAAAAAACTCTCCTCTGTGGATGCAGCATCAGTTGATTCAATGCAACATAAAGATGGCAATAAGAACTCACACCAAAAAAGTCATTCTGAGCACTCTTCCCACAAAAAACACTCCTCTCTTGATGAAGGATCAGTTGGTTCACTGCATCATAAAGATGGCGATAAGAACTCAAACCAAAAAAGTCATTCTGATCACTCTTCCCAGAAAAAACACTCCTCTGTGGATGCAGCATCAGTTGATTCAATGCATCATAAAGATAGCGATAAAAACGCAAACCAAAAAAGTAATTCTGAGCACTCTTCCCACAAAAAGCTCACCTCTGTGGATAGTACTAAAAATGTGAGTCACAAAAGTCACCCTGAGATGCACTCTTTAGTTGACAAAGAATCCTCTGTTGTTAAAACATCAGTTGATTCAATACGTAATACAGATAGTACTATAAGCTCAAGTCATAAAACTCACTCTGAGTTGCACTCTTCGCACAAAAAACACTCCTCACTTGACACAGCATCAGTTGATTCAAAACATATTGAAGGTAGTACTAAAATCTTGAGTCATAAAAGTCAAACTGAGTTAAACACTTCACATGAAAAACAGTCTTCTCTTGATATAGCATCAGTTGATTCAAAACAGCTTAAAGACAGTATTAAAAACTCAAGCTATAAAAGTCATTCTGAGCACTCTTCATGTGAAAAACTCTCCTCACTTGACACAGCATCAGTTGATTCAAAACATATTGAAGGTAGTATTAAAATCTTGAGTCATTTAAGTCAAACTGAGTTACACACTTCACATGAAAAACAGTCTTCTCTTGATATAGCATCAGTTGATTCAAAACAGCTTAAAGACAGTACTAAAAACTCAAGCTATAAAAGTCATTCTGAGCACTCTTCACGTGAAAAACGCTCCTCACTTGACATAGCATCAGTTGATTCAAAACATATTGAAGGTAGTACTAAAATCTTGAGTCATAAAAGTCAAACTGAGTTACACACTTCACATGAAAAACAGTCTTCTCTTGATATAGCATCAGTTGATTCAAAACAGCTTAAAGACAGTACTAAAAACTCAAGCTATAAAAGTCATTCTGAGCACTCTTCACGTGAAAAACGCTCCTCACTTGACATAGCATCAGTTGATTCAAAACATATTGAAGGTAGTACTAAAATCTTGAGTCATAAAAGTCAAACTGAGTTACACACTTCACATGAAAAACAGTCTTCTCTTGATATAGCATCAGTTGATTCAAAACAGCTTAAAGACAGTATTAAAAACTCAAGCTATAAAAGTCATTCTGAGCACTCTTCATGTGAAAAACTCTCCTCACTTGACACAGCATCAGTTGATTCAAAACATATTGAAGGTAGTACTAAAATCTTGAGTCATAAAAGTCAAACTGAGTTACACACTTCACATGAAAAACAGTCTTTTCTTGATATAGCATCAGTTGATTCAAAACAGCTTAAAGACAGTACTAAAAACTCAAGCTATAAAAGTCATTCTGAGCACTCTTCACGGGAAAAACTCTCCTTTCTTGAAACAGCTTCAGTTGATTCAAAACCTAAAGATAGTACTAAACACTCAAGTCATAAAAATCATTCAGTGTCACACTCTTCACTAAAAGAACCATCCTGTCTTGATACAACATCAGCTGATTCAAAACATCTTAAAGATAGTACTAAAAATTCAAGTCAACAAAACCACTCCGAGTCACACTCTACCAAAAAGTCAAATCGCAAAGATCACCCTGATTCACACTCTTCACAGTCCTTTCTTGATGCAGCATCATTTGACTCAGTAGCTCATAAAGATAGTGGTAAGAATTCAAGCCATAAGAGTCACAATGAATTGCTCTCTTCACATGAAAAATATTTCTCTGTTAATACAGCATCAGTTGATTCAAAATATCATAAAGATAATACTAAAAACTCAAGTCAGCAGAATCACTCTGTGTTGCACTCTACTAAAAGCTCAACTCTCAAAAGTCACACTGAGTTACCCTCTTCACAAAAGCAGTCCTCTCTTGATTCATCATCAGTTGATTCAAAACATCGTAACAATAGTAGTAAGAATTCAAGTCATAAAAGACATTCAGAGCCACACTCTTCACACAAAAAACACTTCCCTCTTGAATTAAAAGAAACACAGAAACTTGATAAGAGCAAGGTGTCACACAGCTCTTCTAGTCCTGGAAAAATCTCATCTCCAATTATGCAACATGCTGAACATAAAGAAAGATCTAATGAGGACAGTCACCTTGAAAGGTCACATATGAAGTCTAATGAGATCACACAGTCATTTCAAAATGTTTTATCTGAGAAAAGTCAGAGCTTCATGTACGAATATGAAAATGAGATTGCAGTAAGCCAAGCTGATGTGAACAAAAGTGGTATCAATATTTCAAGTAGCAATTCTGTGTCTCATGCTTCTCAAAAAGATACGCAGGTTTCTGAAGTTTTAATGGACATGTCTAAACAAGATAAACTTGGACAAATCAAATGTTCAGAAATGTCTGTGGATATGCAAAAAATACAACATGAGTGCCATCAGAAACATATCATCACAAAAGGACGTGAAAAACTGACATGTGAACTCCAAAAGCACAGTAGGAATGTTAGCCAGGATAGAGCACAGTTGGAAGAGTCAGACATACAAGAGGAGAGTTGTTCACCTCATAAGAAAACATGTAATGAAAACTTCCATGTGCCGCTATATGCCCAAGACAAGCATTTATCCAAAGAATCCAGGCACTCTTCTTGCCTGTCAAACTCCACTGTAAAAGCGGCTCATGATCTGAGCCATCATACAGTGAGTGCAAAGACCAAGGAGCAACATTTTGAGGGAAGTAGGACTGGAGATAGAAAAGTAGATGCAAACAAAACCTGTAGACCTCAACAGGATTCCAAGAAATCGAACAACGCATTGAACTTTTACTTATCATCCGATACTGAAAGCTTACATGAAATTAAGAAATGTAGCGTAATCCTCATTGATATAAATATGGGAAGTAGGAAAACTTGTCCTGTTTCTTCTGAAGATGGTAAAGTTCTGATACCTTCTTCAGATAGCACACACAGATGTTCAACATTTACTAGAACTGTCACGCTTGAATATCATGTTTCTTGCGAAAATGATATAGAAGGTCCTAAACCTTGCATTGATGAAAATGGTGCATCGGCAGCACCCATACCTTCTGAAGGTGACATGCTCAAATGTGCAACACTTTCTGAAGATGGCACGCACAAATGTCCAACACCTACTAGAACTATCAAGCTTGAATATCCTGTTTATTCTGAAAACGGAGTAGAAGGTCCTACACTTTGCAGTGATGACACAGTGCAAAACTCGTCAACTTCTTCAAATACCATAATCAAAAATCCTGTTTCTTCAGAAAATGGTGTAACTGATGGATTTATACCTTCTGAAGGTGGCTCACTCCAGTGGGCAACACCCTCTAAAGATTACATGCTAGATAATCCTATTACATTGAAAGATTGCACACTTGAAGGTCCCATACCTTCTGGAACAAGCATACTCAGATGCCCATCAAGTTCTAGAACTGTCACACTTGAATATCCTGCTTCTTTTGAAAATGGCATAGAAGGTCCTATACCTAGCAGTGGTGACACAGTGCAGTATATAGCAGCTTCTAACAATGCAATGTTTGATAATACTGTTTTGTCAGAACATGATGTAACTGAAGGTACAGTACCCTCTGAAGGTGACGTGCTCAAATGTACAACAGCTTCTGAAGATGACATACTCCATTGCCCAACACCTACTAGAACTATTATGCTTCAGTGTCCTGTTTCTTCTGAAAATGGTATAGAAGAACCTACACCTTGCTGTGATGACACAGTCCAGTATCCAGCAACTTCTAAACATGCCATGATTGAAAGTTTTATTTCTCCAGAAAATGGTGTAACTGAAGGGCCTCTACCTTCTGAAGGTGACATGCTCAAAAGTGCAACACCTTCTGAAGATGGCACACACAGATGTCAAACTCCTACTAGAACTGTCAAGCTAGAATATTCTGTTTCCTCTGAAAGTGGTATAGAAGGTCCAACACCTTGCAGTGAAATCACCGCCCAATATCCAGCAACTTCTAAACATGCCATGCTTGAAATTCATGTTTCTTCAGAAAATGGTGTAACTGATGGATCACTACCTTCTGAAGGTGATGTACTCAAACATGCAACACTTTCTGATGATGGCATACACAGATGTCCAACACCTACTAGAACTATCAAGCTAGAATATGCTGTTTCCACTAAAAGTAGTATAGAAGGTCCAACACCTTGCAGTGATGGTACAGTTCAGTATCTAGCAACTTCTAAACATGCCATGCTTGAAAGTTTTATTTCTCCAGAAAATGGTGTAACGGAAGGGCCTCTACCCTCTGAAGGTGACATGCTCAAAAGTGCAACACCTTCTGAAGATGGCACACACAGATGTCCAACACTTACTAGAACTGTCATGCTTCAATATCCTGTTTCTTCTGAAAGTGGTATAGAAGGTCCTACACCTTGCAGTGATGACACTGTGCAAAGCCTACACATTTCTAAACATGCAATGTTTGAAAATCTTGTTTCTTCAGAAAATGGTGTCCCTGCAGCACCCATACCTTCTGAAGGTGACTTACTCAAATGTGCAACACTTTCTGAAGATGGCACACACAGATGCTCAACACCTACTAGAAATTTCATGCTTCAATATCCTGCTTCTTCTGAAAGTGATATGGAAGGTCCAGCACCTTGCAATGATGTCATAGTCCAATATCCAGCAACTTCTAAACATTCAGTGCTTGAAAATCCTGTTTCTTTAGAAAAAGATGTCAATGCAAGATATGTACCTTCTGAAGGTGACATGCTCAAATGTGCAACATCATCTGAAGTTAGCACACACAGATGCCCAAGTAGAACTGTCATGCTTGAATATCCTTTTTCTTCTGAAAATAATGTAACTGAAGGACCCATACCTTCTGAAGGTGATGTGTTCAAACATGCAACACCTTATAAAAATGTCATGCTAAATAATCCTACTCCATCTGAAGATGACATAGTTGAGTTTTCTTTACCTTCTGGAATTGACATACTAAAATGTACATCTGCTTCTAGAAATGTCAGACCTGACTATCCTGTTACTTCTGAAGGTGGAATAAAAGATGTTCCCATGTCATCTGATGATGACTCACTGAAATGCTCTACACTTCATAAAATTAGAACACCTTCATGTTCCAAACCTTCTGCTGCTGGCACACATAAAATTCATGCATATTCTAAAGATCGTTATACACCAGCTGAACCCACTGCAGTTTCATATTTTGTACCTTCTGGAACTATGACACTTGAAGATTCTGCACACTGTAGAGATGTTACTCTGCAGTTCCATACACCTTCAGAACATGGCGTTTTACAAGATCATAGACTTACAGACAATAATTCATGTCAGGATATACATTCTGAAGACAAAACACTTGAATGTTCTATACCTTCTGAAGATGGCTCGGTGGAATTACTTGTGCATTCTAGAGCTAACACACCTGAGGGTGCCTCACATTTAAAAGATGATAAATATTCTATATCAAACGACACCAGTGCATTAGTAGGTCCTGCACATGCTAATAATGGTAAATGTCCTACACCTTTTGAAACTGGTAATTTGGAAGTTCATAAATATTTTGGAATAGGTACTTCTGAATATCATCCACTTCCAGGAGATGGTTTGTGCCAAGATCCTGCACCTTCTGAAGTTGGCATGCTCAAAGATCCCACTGCCTTTGAAGCTTGCCCACTTGAAAGTTTTCCTACGGGAGATGGCACAGTCAAATGTTCTGTGTCTTCAGAAGTAGGACCACTTGAGAGTGTGAAATCTCCTGGAAAGGAGACACTCAGATTTCCATTACCTAATGAAACTAGCAGGTCCAAATGTAATTTGAATTACAGAGATGACACAAAGAAATACCGTGCATGCACAGGATATATCACATTGAAACTTAGAAGTGATTCATTCCCAGGTCATATATCTCATAAAAAGAGCACGTTGAAAGGTATTCATTATTCTGAAAATAGCACATTTCAAGATCAGACAGGAGATTCCCTGAATAGTAGCAGTTTAGCAGTAAAGAGCAAAGAACTGAATAGAAATGATACTAAAACAGAAGAATGTAAGTTGACCAGCGTGAACATAGATCATCAGCCCTTCAAGTCACCAAATTTGAGGCCTGTAAATACACGTTTGCTTACAGATGAAATCCACACCTCATCAAGTTTTCATGTTGACAATACTAATTCTAAGTCTGCAGAATTAAACGGAGAAGCATTTGTTAGCAGTAATAGTGGCTCTGCAGCCATCCAGCCACGTAATACTGCTTCTGCAGCCGATGATGTAATGACCACACACAGAATAGAGGAGCCCAGCAGTTGCAGAAATTTGCTAAGAAATGTCCAACCATCCATTAATTTGTGTGATGCCAATATTGTATCTATTACTGACAGCAACCCTATCTTTTCAGCAGGACAAAATCAGTTATCCACAGATGATTGTAGTTTTCAGCCTTTCAGAATTGCCTCCTCAGAGTCAAAAGTCTTGAAGACAAGATCAGTGATTGCTAATCATACTTCTGGCAAATCTTTTAGGAGTATTACACACACAACTGGAGATTATTTACCTTCAGGGACAAAGTCACCTGGTAGAGTTTTATCTCTGATACATCCAGATGGGAGTGGAAATGCTGTGAGGTCCCTCTCTGAGACAGACCTTCCCAAATCGGCAGAACAAAATCAGTCAGCCACCTTTACAGACAATATGGAGCTTTTAACAGTTAAGCATGCAGTTGATGTACAAGGGAGATGTGAGAAAACAACTTCAGCCACTTCTTCAACAGTCAGGCCTTCTGAATCCACACACAGAAATGAAGCTTTAGAAAGTAAGTTGCCAGACCCAGTGCAGCCAAGTCAATCATTCTGTGAGTTAGGCAAACTCATAGCTTCTATCACGATGCAGAATATGAAGAGTGATGACACGAAAAAATTCACTAGGAATGTCCAATTAAGATCCAAAGATAGTGCAAGCTGCAAGACTGATAGTGTAAGCAGAGACGCTGTCAGAAACAGAAAGTTGAATATGTCTCCAGAGCATTCCCAGTCACCACCCAAGAAACTGGCTGTTGATCGTTTTGAAAAGTCTGCTGAAAGTTTGAGGCATGCTGACCAAGAGATATCAAAGTCAAAAGACTGCATTAGAGTGGAGAAAACTGGAGAAAAGGGAAGCCCATTTGTTCATTCATCCCTGTCACCTGCTGACAAACTGAAAGAAACAAAGGTGAGTACAAATATTGAGTTTTGTATTTTGTTTGGTTTCATTACATTTTTCTTATTCACTAGCATCTTTTTCATCTTAGTTTTTCAAATCTTAAGATTATTTTTTTCTGTTTCTGTTTTAACCACTTCTTATGATTGTGGGTTCTGGTACATCATTTACACAAGTATCATGTTGGAAGGTACAATCCTCACAGTTGAGTAGTTCTCCAGAATATTCTCCCAATCTTTCACATGTGTTATTGTATCTTCTACTAATGCATTTCCTTCTTTAACACTTAGAGTTGTTGTCATTTTTGAAATCCTCATCTAAAATTTCTTCACCTTCCGATAAAATTGTTATTACTTGTTGTTTTGGTACCACTTATGTTCACCCTGAAATATTTTCTTGAAGTATTTTCATTGATGATGTACACTTTTACTATTTTTTTCTGCATTTCACTGTGTAACATAATTCTTCTAATGAAATGTGCTCTTATCTTTATTATTGAGTCACTTTTGCCTTAGTTTTATTTAATCTTGTTTGTATGTTTTGTTGAACCATTTTTTCTTGATATTCTTCTTTTCTAGTTCAACATGTTTCTGCCAAATAATTGTTTTGGTGGTTATCATCCATTATCAACATTCAAAGAACATATAACATATTTCCTTCATTGCTAGGCATTGTTTTTCCCCACTTTATATTTATTTACAGCTGCTGTAGTGCAGTGGTTAGTGCACTGGTTGCCTAGCTTGGTGGTCCATGGTTCGATCCCTAGTTGAGGTGGGATTTTTTTAGACTGCGAACAGCTCCGGGGTCGACCCAGCCTCATGAATTGGTACCAGAGCAACTCTGGGAAGGTTAAGGCGGCTGGCGTGATGCTGACCACATCACCCCTAGTGTGCCAATGGTCAAGAAAATATGGGCCTTACACCGTATTCCCTATATGCCTCAATGGGCATGTAACGGGATCCTTTACCTTATTTATTTATATTTATTTACCTCTTTCCTGACCTTTTCTTTCAAAACTTCCTTATTAGGTTTTACTGTCATCTTTGCATCTATAATGCTCTTTGATTGTTAGCTTTCACTTACTTACTTACTTACTTAGTCGTTCCCCTTCTACCGTGAGGTGTAGAGGTTTGGAAGAGAGAGCGCCAGACTATCCTATCGGCTGTCTTCCTCCTGGCCTGGTTCCATTCTAGTCCTCGATCCTTCAAAGATTGTCTAATGTTGTCCTCCCAGCGGACTCTGGGTCGTCCTCGGGATCTGGATCCTTGGCTCTTTGTTTCCCATGCTTGTCGTGGTATCCGATCTTCTCCCATTCTGCAGACATGGCCAAACCATCTTAATTGGGACTGTTCTACTTGGGTCTGCAGGGGGTAGGATTTAAGGCCTTGACGTATCGTCTGGTTGCGTACCATGTCTCTTCTTGTTACTTCAACCACCTTCCTCAGATACCTCATTTCTGAGGTTTGGATCTGGCTTTTATGGGTTGTAGTCATTGCCCATGACTCGCATCCGTATGTCAAGACTGGGACATAGGTGGAGCGGTATACAGCCATCTTTGTTTTCTTACCAACCTCTCTCTTGCTGAGGAATCCTCGATTTATGGCCTGAAAAAGTCTCCCAGCTGCTGCTTTTCGAGTGGCCAACTCTTCTTTGATGCCTCCCTTTCGGTCTATAATAGCTCCGAGGCATTTAAAGTGGTCGACCTGCTCCAGGACCTGTTCTCCCAGCTTAATCTGATGTCTTCTTTCTTCTCGTGATATCACCATGGATTTTGTTTTAGAGCTGCGTATGACCATCCCTCTCTTCTCCAGCTCTTCCTTCCAGACTTGCAGGTTGGATTGGAGATGTGCCTCTGATTTAGCAATCAGGGCAACATCATCAGCAAATGCCAGCTCCGAAATATAGACCTGTCTCATCTTCCAGTACCCCACTGAATACTTTCTTGTTCTCTCCTTACATGCCTTGATGACATCGTCCATAAGGAGTATGAAGAGGTAAGGTGATAGGATATCACCTTGTCTTACACCAGTGGTGGTCCTGAACTCTTCCGACTTATGGTTTGCTGTCCTCACATAATTTCTGCAAGACTTGTAGAAGCTCTGTATAGCATGAATCAGAGGTGCTGGAATATTCTTCCTTGCCAAACAGTCCCAAAGTTTGCTCCAGGGGACCCTGTCAAACGCCTTTTCCAGATCTATGAAACAAAGATGCATCTCACTCTTATACTCAAGGGCCTTTTCACTCAGCTGTCTGAGTGTGAAGATTAGGTCTTGAGTACTTCGGTTTGCTCGGAATCCGCACTGGACCTCATCCAATTGTGGCTCAGCTAGGCGTCGGAGTCTCTGCTCTAGGATTCTAGAGTAGATTTTACCAGGGACACTGAGAAGGGATATGCCTCTATGGTTTCCACACTGTCGATTGTCACCCTTTTTGAAAATTGGTGTTATGATGGCAATCTCCCAATCCTTTGGTATGGTCTTGTTGTACCACGCTGCCTGTAAAACCCTTAAGAGTAATAGGTCGCCTGATGCTCCCATGAACTTAACCATTTCTGGTGTTATACCATCATGCCCTGCTGCTTTGCCCATCTTGATTTTCTCCAGTGCTGCCTTCAGTTCTTCCATCTTTATGTCATCTTCACCATCATTGGTTTCTCTTCTGTGCTAGTGTTTATCATTTCTGATGCTTCACCATGCTCACCATCCAGGAGTTCTGAGAAATATTCTTTCCATCTTCCCATTACTTCCTTCGGGGCAGTAAGCAATTTGCCTTGCTTGTCCTTTATAAATTTGAGAGGGCATTGTTTTTCCTTCCTCATGTTCTTTAGGGTCTTATAGAACAATTTCTGGTTTTCTTGTGCATCTTTTTCTAGCTTTTCTCCAAATTCTTCCCAGGACTTCTGTTTTGCTGCTAGCACTTTGTTCTTTGCTTCTGTTCTGAGTGTCACATATTCTCTATATTTTTCCATTTGTCCTGTTGTGTTTTTAGCTCCTAAGTATTATTTCCATGCCATTTTCTTCTCTCTTATTTTCTCTTTGACTTCCTCTGTCCACCAAGGTGTCCTCTTTCTCTTGTTCCCAAGTCGGACTTCACCGCATGCTTCTGCAGCAGCTGTCTTTATGATATCCTTGAATTTGTTCCAGAGGGTTTCCAAGTCATCAGGTCGTTCTTTTATGTTGCTCACCGCTGCAGCAATAAGCCCCTGATATCTGGTCTTAATTTCTGGCTCTCTCAGCTTGTAGGTCCTAATGCTCATTTCTCCTGCTCGTTTACTTGGTTTCTTGCGTGATGTTGGACAGTTCCTAGGCTGAGCAACTCTTTCAGTTGTTCTTTTGATTGTTAGCAGGTAGTGATCACTTCCAATCTCTGGCCCCCTCCAGACTCTAGCATCTCGGACATATTTGAATGAGCTTCTCCGAACAATGGCATAGTCGATCACTGACTTCTCATTCTTTGTTGGTTCACATCTAGTGTATGCATGTATGCGCTTATGGGGGAACTTTGTGTTTGTAATGATCAGATTCTGCTCTAAGGGGGCGTGGGTTGCATTGTGGCCCAAAGTCAAAAAGATAGTATCAAGGGATGGAACTTTGTCTCGGAGCGCATTATGGTTGTTAAACTAAAAGAAGGAGAAACCATAGTCAACCTGGTCATAGTGTATGGGCCAAATGAGGATGAGAGAGCAGAGGTCAAGGAGGAATTCTTCGAAATGCTTCAAAGGACAGTGGATGACTGCCTAGATGAAGTTATCATGCTCAGAGATTTTAATGCCAGAGTTGGAAATGACCATGCTAGATGGGGTGGAGTTATCGGAAGATATGGAGAAGATACTCTTAATGACAATGGAAAGCTTTCACACCAGTTTATATTTTAAAAACCATAGATTTGTCATGTTTCTTCTGTCATTTGGTTTAGTCTGTGAATGCAGTGTTACAAAACTGTGAAGTATTAAGATATATCCTTTAAGTGCAAAGACATTCTAGCTTTATATTTCACTAATCTAAACACTAACCCTTTCTTTATGCCTCACACCATACAAAGCAAATTGAACTGTTTTTTTTACAATTCTCTCTTCATAATAAGAGTGAACTCTTTTTCTGGCAGTCACAGCTGCAATTACCCTGAAACTTTAGAGCAAGTAAATTACATTTTGTTATCAAACAGACTCTTCTTTGTTAGTAGTTATTGCATAACATTTAATGGTGTTAATCTGTTATCCTTTTAGCAGTTCTGATTTTGCTGATACGAGGGACGGTCAAAAAGTAATGCCTCGTATTTTTAAATTTCATTCAATAGGCAAGAAAACAGATAAAATTCACATTGAAATGAAGCCCCAAGTCTGAACTTCAAAAATTTATTTCTCAATGTAGTCTCCGTTATTTGTTACAGTTTTTGTCCATCTTCTCACAAGGGCATGTATCCCGCACGGTAAAAATTTGTGTCCTTTTTCCTAAACCACTGGCGTAATGCGCGTTTAAGGGTCTCGGTGTCCTCAAAGTGATGTCTGCGAAGATCTTCTTTCAGTGGTCCAAACAGATGGAAGTCAGAAGGTGCAAGATTGGGACTGTAAGGAAGATGTGGTAATAATGTCCAGCCAAATTCTGCAATCGCATCAATGGTGCGTTTAGCGGTGTGTGGCGTGGCATTATCGTGCAACAGTAGTGCAGTCATTAGGCCAAAAGAGCTGGAAAGCTCGAGTGCCGCTGGTTAGAGAAAAAAAAAATGGGTAAAGTCGCCGAAGACGATCTCTAAGCTTCTTCTGAAGGAGAAGAGTTTTTATCGAACACATGATGTTTAAGATTTCTGTTTCAATGTAATGGTCTGCATTCACTGTGTTTCCCTGTTCCAAGAAGTCGAGAAGAAGCACACCCTTCTCATCCCAAAACACGGAGGTCATAACTGTCCCTACAGATGGTGAACTTTTGAACTTCTTTCTTGTCGGCGATGTTGTGTGATGCCATTCCATTGACTGCCTCTTGGATTCTGGTTCAAAAAAATGAACCCAAGTCTCATCACCTGTCACAATATTCGATAAAAACTCTTCTCCTTCAGTTTCGTAACGGTGCAGGAAGTTGATGGCTATGGTTTTCCTTGTTTCTTTATGTCTGTCTGTCAACATTCTGGGTACCCACCGTGCACAAACTTTTGAATAACCCAGGTCTTTAATGATGTTCTGGACACTGCCTTTACTAATGGACAACATGGAAGAAAGTTCATCCAGTGTTACCCGACGGTCATCACAAATGATGCCATCAACTCGATGAATGTTGTGTGGAGTCACTGTGGTAGACAGACGGCCAGTCCGCTTTGCGTCAGCCATTGAGGATTGACCTACTTCAGCTTCGTCACAACGATGTACCCAACGTCGGAATGTGCTAACATCCACTGTTGAATCTCCATAAACATTCTTCAAACGTTCGTGGATGCGAATTGGGGTCTTGCCTTCAGCATTGAGGAATTCTATGACATAACGTTGTTTTAACCGAACGTCTTTGGCAGCCATTTTTAAACTGTTACAGTGGTGCCACCTGTTACTGAAACAGGTTGGTAATGCTATACAGTGCAGAAGAGTGTTTGAGGAATCCTGCTAAATTTACAAATTTCACACCGATGCAGTATTTACATACATAAAAAAATAGGAGGCATTACTTTTTTACCTTCCCTCGTATTATTAGTCTGTATCCCATTGATTCTCAGTCTGACAGTTCCTTCTGCACTTCCTTTACCAGCAATAGAGCACACTTTATCTGTGGTCTGCACTTTCTTCCTCATTCCCTGAAGACATTACTATTTCTCTTGTGTTTAATTTTTTCATTTTTATTCTTTACATTGTTCTAAACCCCCCCCCCCCCCCCCACCTTTCTCTCTTTACACACACACAAACAGTCACGTATGTCAGTTTTATACTTTCAGCTGGCGCTTGTACAGTTTTTCTTGTCCATTTAGTATTGGAACATTCCAGGTGCCCAGTACATAGGCTTTTTTTTTCCTAGAAGAAAAAAGATGAGTCAGCAGTCCAGACTCTTTTTCAGCTTTTTCTGGAGTGCATCATAAACCCTGTCTTGTCTACCCTGTGTATTGTATTTAATTTCAGAGAACTCACTTTTTTCCTCTTCACTATTCGATCGTTTAATAGCTGAAATTAATACGTTGTTTTATGCTTTCATCTCTTCAAGTAATTAGTCATTTTTGTAGGACAGACTTTGAGGAAACCAGTTGATAGTATTACAAGGCAGATCTTGCTCTAGAATCCCTTGGGCCAAAGGAAAACTGATAAATTCATAAAGAACAGACTGGCAAGGGGTAAAAGAGCCATGGAAAGATGTGGAATGAAAAGCACATAACAGGAAGGCTTGGCATGAATTTATCAAAGACCTGTACTTCATATGCAGATGAAGGATAATGATGAATTAGTCTTTTTGAAGTATATACATTACTTTTAATGAATTTCCTATTTTTTTTTGGCCAATGTATGGTAAATACTATTGCACCTACTGCATAGTTTGCTTTGTCTGTTTCATTCGGTTGCATATCAAATGATAATTTTCATATATATATATATATATATATATATATATATATATATATATATATATATATATATATATATATATATATATATATATATATATACGAGGTGTGTTCAAATGAAACCCGTCCCAGTGGCTTTATAACAAATATATTTAAGGTACATCAGCCGGAGTAGTAGAATTAAATACAGCAATTGTTAGGAAGCAAGTACTCACTGGGGTCCTTTAGAAATAGTCACCATAGGCATTCAGACACGCATCCCACTGCTTGGGTAGACGGCGGATGCCGTCCGAGAAAAATGACTTTGGTTGCATATTGAACCATTTGGTCACCGAGGCCCTGACGTCTGCATCGGAGTCGAATCGTTGTCCCTTTAGAGATTTTTTTAAGGGTCCGAACAAATGAAAGTCACATGGTGACAGATCGGGGCTGTAGGCTGGGTGTGGCAGAACTTCCCACCTTTTCCTTGCTAACGTTTCCTGCACAATGTTCACAACATGTGGACAAGCATTGTCGTGCAACAGAATCACACCACGCGAAAGCATGCCGGGTCGTTTATTCTTGATGGCTGTATGCAGGTTGTCTAGTGTGTCTTTGTAGCGGATGGCATTGATGTTCACGCCAGGCTATTTAAAGTCTACCAATAGAAGCCCTTCATGGTCAAAAAATGCGGTCAGCGTAACCTTACCGGCGGAAATCTGTGACTTGAATTTTTTGGATGGATTCCTTATCACACCGGCCATTATTTTAACGGTCTGCAGCACAACCAATGAATATTAGGAGAATGAACACTTACACACTTGTACATTCGTATGGGCTTATTACGTCAGCTGTGACGTCATCATGCTGCTCCTACGAATGTCCACTTGGCGCAGCACGGTCGGGTTTCATTTGAACACTCCTCGTATATTCACATACACACACACATGAACATTTGCCTTTGTTGTGTGTCTTCTACACTCTAGCATGTAATTATCAGAGACATAGTGTTAGGCCTTGTCAGATATAGAAAGCCATGGAGAGAGTTAAATATAAAATTGAATTAGATATAAAAGTGTTAACAGATGGAGAGCTAGAACTAAACACTGTATCATTAATAGAACAGTGAGTGTTGTATTATATGAGATATTTCTTGATAAAAAGGAAGAAGAGAAATGATTTAGTAAGCATTTAACTCATTTGTGTCTAATGAAATTCATGGTCATTCATCAAGGTTATTGATGGTGATGTGCATTTTTCAATCCCTTGATCAGTCATTGTATTTGTAAGCGTATTTTATTTTTCTTTACTACTGGCTTACTACCTCACTAATTTAATGGAGTTGTTAGCATCATGAAGTTTGTCTTAGTTATTGCTTATTTCACTTGCACACTCGTCTCTTCCTGTCACAACTTTTCCACTTGGCACTTAACTCTTATTTTAAATTCGTGTTACAAAGTTTATTCCCTTTTTAAATTTTTTTTATACCAAAAATACCAGTTTGACTTTTTAAACATTCTTCCCAGGCAAAACCATGTATTTTCATTTTTAAATTTGCTGTTTTTTTTTTTTTAAATGAGGCTTTGGAGTCAAGCAGTCATTCATATCAAATTAGAGGCTCAGATGAGACAGCAGAGAACAGGAGAAGCAGAAGAGTTCATCCTTACAGTCGGCCTGAACCAACACATAATAGAAGAGGCATGGAGGTAGCCACCTTTGATCTGGATTACAAGTTAGTACCATGAATTAAACTCTGGAAACCCTGTTGTATTTGTTTTTTTTGTTGTTGTATTGTTTTATTTATTTTAATTAATAGATACATTTTGTTTTTCAAAGGCTATTGAATTTACAGTTTATCCAACAAGAGATGACACATTCAACACAACATAATTCTTTTAATTAGCAAATTCAAAATTGCCGCTTATAATGAGATGATGTGTAGGTGGGAGGAAAACTCAGCAGGAAGTTCATTTTGTTGGCTCACTTCCTTGTCCAACTGACTGTACTGTTCGCTATATATTTCATTTAACCTGGGGGACTGCTTCTGTTTTCTTTCTTTTCATTTCTTTTCTCATCACTATGGTGTTTAATGTTTCTGGTGTTATCCAGTCTTGTCTCTTCCTTTCCTGGAATCCCAAGCATGATTTGCTGCTTTTCTTATATATTGACAGATGACACTGGGAAAGACTAGGAACCAGCTGATCGGGTAGGCACCCCGTAAGCTGTATACAATTGCTACACGACCCAAAAATGATAGATGCCCTGAGGATTCACCAAAAGGGGGGAAGAATGATGAATCCACAGGTGCCTTATTGGAATCGACCAGACCAGTTACACGGACCTCGAATTCTGAACAGCAGCTAATGAGCCACCTCGAAAATGCACACATCCTTCCTGATACCCTGGGTAGCTAGGCCTATGAAAACAACATGGGGTAATGCTGGAATGTTTGCGTACGATGTGTACGAGGGATTCCAGGGTAAAAGAGAAACGGTGGCTGACGCAATTGACCTAGAGGATGCTTATAACAGTGTGGACTTTGCAACCCTAATGGACTATAATGGCATGTGGGGTAAACCCTTGGATAACAAGGTGGATAGCAGCTGCCTTAATGGAGAGATCAGTTGCATTTCGCTTGGGAACTTGGACATCGTAACTAATGCGCATCTGCCTGGGACTACCCCAGGGTTCTCCACTATCACCAGTGTTTCTTTAACATCTACACAGAAAAAGTAGCAACCTTGCAACCAACAGGACTGGGACGAACATTAACATTCACAGATGACATACTCATGTACAGAACTGGCTCAGACAGACAGGAAATGGTCCAAGGCATACAAGAGACAGTACAGGCGGTTTCTAAATGGTGTGAGGAAAGTGGATCAAAGGTCAATCCCAACAAGGTCTGTGTGATGTGGTGCTCTTTGAACAACTCCATAGTGAAAGCAGACCTTCCAGACACCACTTTCAATGGGCAGAACATTGAAAGGCAAGACAGGCTGAAGTATCTGGGAGTAACGTTTGATCGTGGGCTATCATTCAAGTATCATGTCGAACTGATCATACAGAAGTGCAAGCGAGGACTGGCAGCCTTAAAAACAATGGCTGCTGCACGCTTGGCACAGAGACTATTGTTTCTCCTGTATCATCAGCTCGTGATTTCAGTAATCGAGTACCGGCTAGGAATACTCACGCTGTCAGTGTCACAATGTGAACGACTGGAACGTATTCAAAATGAAGGGATGCATCTAGTTTTGGGCTGTACGCCTGATACCCCCATTGTGACAATGTGATACATGCTCAGATTGCTGTCATTTAGATCCAGATATGCGATGGCCCAGGCAAAAGCATGTATGCGGGTAACCACCAACAAAAGACACCCCCTACATGAGAATGTAGCTGACATCAAAGGAACAAGAATCAAGAGGGGGATGTCATGGATGGCACAGGCAGAGGCTACAATTGGTCAGGTGACCAGGGTTGAAAATGTATCCAAAGGGGAAGAGTGGAGTAAGTCAGGGGAGAACTGGATCAACTACCAGCAGGTCATCATTAGCCTTGGCAGAGAGTGCAGATCTTGGGCAATGGAAAAGCAGAGCTGGAGATTAATCAGCTCATAAGTGATCATGCTGGGGATGATGCCGCCATTGTGTACACTGATGGGTCTGTAGTGTGTGGTGAGAAATCAGGATGGGGCTTCTCTGCGAGAATAAAGGGCAGGGTCATTGCTGAACAGAGTGGAGCCTACATGACAACAACCTCCAGCATGAGAATGGAGGTAGAGGCAGTTACTGCAGCACTGAGGTGGCTGTCTGAAACTCCATCAACCAAGGCAGTTATATTGTCAGACTCTCAAGCCATGCTTCAGAAAGTTCAGAACGGATGGCTGCGGCAGGAATGGAAAACATGAATAGAATCCCCAAGTCTTCAAGAACTGGTGTGGATCTACTGTCCTCGTCATGCAGGGGTAAGTGGCAATGAGAGAGCTGACAGACTGGGTTCAAGAGCACCCATAGTGGGGACACTGGACATGGATAAGGGAGAGATACTAAGGGCTGTTAATGATCATCTGCTGGTTAATGACACTGCAATGGATGAATCAACAAGGCTGAGGCTGTTGGAGTTTGGCATCAAATGTGGGACTAGCAGAAATGGACATGAGAGAGGATGCATCTGTCGTATGTACAACCAGTGGGCTACAGGTACAATTAGCATTCATACTCTTCGACATTTTCTGAGGGCGACTGAGCACCTATGGGTTTGCCCGGAGTGCAGTGAGGTCAATTCTGATTAACAGTAACAATAACCACTTTCATTCATACAAGCCTCAGACTCCGGATGTCCATCCTACATCAAAGCGTTTTCATCTGTTGCTGTTTCCGTAATGTGATTGGTTTTTTTTTTACATAAAAGGGGTGTTGGCCCTGTGCTAAAACTCCCAACCTGGAGGACCAGGGTGCCAGCTTTAGTCTTACCCCTACCCACGCAGACCTGTCCAGCTTGGTAGAACCTGCCAGGAGTAAAACTCCCACTGGTATAACACTGGGGTTGTCTGGGCACTCAAGCCGCCTTACCACTTCATGGTATAGGCACCAGTGAAGGCAGCTATTTCTAGTGGGCTTTAGTATTTGCTTCAACTTTTAGTGCAGGGGTTTCCAACTTGAGGTACACGAAACTTGTCTGTGGTGTGTGGGGGAATAATAAAATATTGTATTATCCTAATAAAATATTCCAAAAGCAGTAGCTTTGTAAAAAAAAAAAAGTTGTGCATTGGAGTGAGTGGTGAGTCCTTCTCGCAGTCAAACAAAAGGCAAGAAATGAACTGGAGGCTGAACATAAGTTTAGTATCTTTTTAAAAAACAAAAACTCTACCAAGAATGAAACGGTTGACAAGTAATAATTCATTGATCTCACTAATTTTGTTTACTGTCTTCTGATACATATTTAACAACTTTATGATACTTAAAAAAAAAAAGGGTTATGTACTGAATGATTTTTTTCTGTGTGAAAAATTAATTAATCTATTTATTCACTGTCTAATTTGCATATGCAATGTCAGCTTTAGAATTTATTTTCCCAAATTAAATAGGGGTATAGAAAGGTTTACCGAAAGCCAGGGAGGGTACTCGCAAGAACAGCTATGCTATGGACCCCCGAGGGAAAGCGAAAGAGAGGCCGACCAAAAACAACTTGGCGGAGAACTGTGGAAGCTGAGATGCAAAGAATGAACCACAGTTGGGGCACTGTACGAAGGATGGCCGCCGACCGAGCAAAGTGGAATCAATTTGTTGCTGCCCTACAAGACGCCACCAGGCGTGATGGCCGCTGACTGCTTTGACGGTTGGCGGTTATGGATCAAAGAAGAGAAGAAGAAGGGAGGGTACGGGAACTGAAAAAGATTGAGAACCCCTGTTGTAGTGAATGAAGCACCTAGCTCTTGTTGGATATTTTGACAATAAATGTATCTTTAACAATCACATGTGAGTAACTAATAAGTAAACATTTGCAGCCAGTGTGTTTGTAAGTTGAACATAAGATGTGTTTTAATAACAGGTATATCATAGCAGTTCTTTGACAAAATGTAGGAAGAAAAAGTGTTTGATTAAATAGAAAATGTTTGTCCTGACGTGCACTGCTTAAGCGATTAAGAAAGATAAGTTTATTAAATGGTGTAACATACTTCCTCCTCTGACGTGATCAGAAGGGCTGCAGTATGAGCATTTTAACAGACATATCTCAGGTGTGAGTAAGTAAGTGAGGAAGGGGGTTAGGTAGGTTTCTGCCAAGATGTGGTCATTTGTAATTGCTTTTACCATTACTGTACTGTTCTTGAGCTTCTACCATCATTTCACCTTTAATTGCATCAAGTTACTTAATAGTCATATGCTGGTCTTCTCATGTTATCATTTATTTCAGAGATCTACAGGAGCTGATGAAATGCCATACAACAGCATCTTTTAAGAAAGCCAATAAGCAAAGACTCAGTTATGACTCGAGCAAACTGCCAGAACCTGGTTGCAGATTTTTGCATTACCACTTCAGAAGGTCTTCTGTTTCAAGGAAAACGGAAAGGTAAATAAGTGCATCTGTGTACTGTGAAAACAGAATCATATTACACACATGTATCACAAACACACGACCTGTTTAAACATTAGAGAATGTTCAATTCATAATAAACTTTAGAATTTTGTATTGAGCAGTTTCATGTAACTATTATTTTAAGTTAAGTTGTAGCAATCTTATACCATATATTTTTTGTTTGAATTGGAATATTAATTCTCATACTTCATTGTACAGTTGTACTGATGCTATGTCCTTGTAAACTGTTTTTGGATCATATACCACATGATGTGGATGCCCAGTTTGTTTTAGGTTTAGTACTGTATGAGTAGAGAGAAGAAGACACTGGCGATGGATAGGACACACGTTGAGGAAACCTGTTGGAAGCATAACAAGGCAGTCCTTGTTTTGGAATCCCCAGGGTAAGAGGGGCAGAGGTAGACCATAAAACACATGGGGAAGAGACATGGAGACAGAAGTGAAAATGACGAGGAAGACCTGATAGTAGGTGACAGGAGGACGTAGCGTATGTTTACTGAAGGCCTATGCTCCTTGGGTTCACAATGGATGGCTGCGGCAGGAATGGAAAACATCAATAGAAGCCTCAAGTCTTCAAGAACGGGTGTGGATCTACTGTCTTGGTCATGCAGGGGTACGTGGCAGTGAGAGAGCTGATAGACTGGACATCGAGACTACCCATAATGGGGACACTGGACATGGATAAGGGAAAGATAATAACGGCTATTAATGATCACCTGCTGATAATGACACTGCAATAGATGAATCAACAAGGCTGAGGCTGTTGGAGTTTGGCATCAAATGTGGGACTAGCAGAAATGGACATGAAAGAGGATGCATCTGTCGTATGTACAACCAGCGTGCTACAGGTACAATTAGCATTCATACTCTTTGACATGTGCTGAGGGAGACTGAGCACCTATGGGTTTGCCTGGATTGCAGTGAGGTCGATTCTGATTAACAGTAACAATAACTATGCTCCTTGGGGAGCTAAAGGGTATTGACTGATTAACTGTTTGAGTAAAGTCTCAATTTTCTTGTATAAACTTTAAAACTGATATATGATCATACTATTGTTACACTGCACTGTATAGTTCCTTTTGGTCTCTGAAGAGACAAAGAAAGAACAGTACTACTGCACCGTCAGGCATGTCCTACAAGGTGACTAATATGAGGTTGTACCATGGCAACCTCATCATGTGAAATAAATTGCCACAAAAACTACCCCTGCAAGAGTGTGAATGCTTGGTGCAAGCTTTCTGCAAGGGGATGAGCTACAGTGATGGCTTCATGCTACAAAGGAATGTAAGAAAATGATGAGGATGATGATTATAGAGCTAGTTTTAATTTCTCTTTGATCATCATCTTGTCTTGATCATCATCTTGTCTTGATCATCAGGTGTCTGGAGGATGACTACAAGAACATATAACCTTATTTTCTGTCAACATGTGTAGAACATTTTTCATATCATCATCATCTTGTCTGGAGGATGACTACAAGAACATATAACCTTATGTTTTGTCAACATGTGTAGAACATTTTTCATATCATCATCATCTTGTCTGGAGGATGACTACAAGAACATGTAACCTTATTTTCTGTCAACATTTATAGAACATTTTTCATATCATCATCATCTTGTCTGGAGGATGACTACAAGAACATATAACCTTATTTTCTGTCAACATGTGTAGAACATTTTTCATATCATCTTGTCTGGAGGATGACTACAAGAACATGTAACCTTATTTTCTGTCAACATTTATAGAACATTTTTCATATCATCATCATCTTGTCTGGAGGATGACTACAAGAACATATAACCTTATTTTCTGTCAACATGTGTAGAACATTTTTCATATCATCATCTTGTCTGGAGGATGACTACAAGAACATATAACCTTATTTTCTGTCAACATGTGTAGAACATTTTTCATATCATCATCTTGTCTGGAGGATGACTACAAGAACATATAACCTTATTTTCTGTCAACATTTATAGAACATTTTTCATATCATCATCTTGTCTGGAGGATGACTACAAGAACATATAACCTTATTTTCTGTCAACATTTATAGAACATTTTTCATATCATCATCATCTTGTCTGGAGGATGACTACAAGAACATATAACCTTATTTTCTGTCAACATGTGTAGAACATTTTTCATATCATCATCATCATCATCCATAGTGAAAGCAGACCTTCCAGATGTTATTCTCAACAGGCAGAAAATTGAAAGACAAGGCATGGTGCCATTGTGTACACTGATTGGTCTGTTATCTGTGGTGAAAAATCTGGTTGGGGCTTCTCAGCTAGAGTAAAGGGTAGAATCGTCGCTAAATATGGCGGGGCTTACATGATAACAACCTCCAGCATGAGAATGGAGGTAGAGGCATCTACTGCAGCCTTAATGACTCTCTGAAACTTCACTAACAAGGGCAGTTATTGTATGAAACTCACAATCCATGCTTCAGAAGGTCCAAAGTGGATGGCTCCTGCTTGAATGGAAAACCTCCATAGAAATCTTGAACCTTCAGGAACTGGTGTGGATCTACTGTCCTGGTCATACAGGGGTACATAGCAATGAAATAGCTAACACACTAGCTTCAAGAGCTCCAATAGAAGGGGCATTGAATATGGATAAGGGAGAGATACTGAGGGCACTTAATGATTGCCTGTTAGAGAATGACACTGCAATTGATGATCAAAAAGGCTAAGATTGCTGGAATTTGGCATCAAACGTAAAACCAGCAGGGATGGATGTATGAGAGGAAGCATCCTTGGTGTGTATACAACCAGTGCGCTAGAGGAACAATTAGCATTCATACCTTTCAACATTTGCTGAGGGAGACTGAGCACCTATGGGTTTGCCCGGAGTGCAATGGCATTGATTCTGATCAACAATAACAATAAAAACAACAACAATCAAAATCATCATCACCTTTCAGTTCCCCAAGTTCTTGTCATCAGTTTTTGTTCATGAAATAGTCCTCTTGACTCATCAGATCATGGATTGTCCCTGTCTTGCTCTGTTCTTGTAGACCTCAGTTTTCCTTCCATCCAAAATTTCTCTTAGTTTAGTCTGATGTCCAAATTATGCAGCATTCCCTTTCTTTTATCTTTGTTCACAACCTAATACATGTTTTTGAGGGGAGGAGGAGGTCTTTTAGTGCTTATGATATTCTAGGCATGCTCTGATCATTAACTACTCACCACAAGTCTTTCTTTTGTACAAATTTTTTTTCTTAGCTATTCTCCAAAATACAACAGGCATATTACTACAGTTTTGTGTTGCAGTTGAGTGAACAGATACATATGCATTAGTTCTGGTATTATGTTTGTGTTGTATGATTATTTTATATACATTGCTCCAGCTTGTTAGATGACGGAGCAAAATCTGTCACCGCCTTTGTGTAGTGAAACTTGTGAATACTGTGGGTGCCCTGCTTTTTTATCTTAACCTTCCCCTCCCTGTTTCTTCATGGTTTCTTTTATGTTGTAAAAACACTTCTCTCTCTTTTTTTCTTTCTGTGCTCCCCACCCCCTTTGTAAATCAATAACTGACACATCAGTCACATAGCAAAAATCTGTACAAGTATCACATTTGTAAGAGCATCCTGACATCTATATATGATCAGTCATTTAGCTATAGTGAGTAACATCTGTCAAAACTCAGCAGATACATTTTGTAGCCTCAAGCATGCTTGAGCAAATGTTCCAGTAACCTCATAACATTAAGCAAATAGCCACAGAAACCACTGCTACAAGAACATGTGACTGCTTGGTGCAGGCTTCCTGCAAGAGGACCAGCTGCAGTGGTAGCTCCATGCTCTGTAAGGAACGTAAAGGAAAATGATGATGATTAAATGTTCTAGTGATGGAAAATGATTTATAATGAATATTATTATACTTTGAAGACCAAGAAGCACATGGAGAAGAGAGTTGAAAACAGGGGTGAAAATGATGAGGAGAACGTGGAAAGAACTTGAAATGATGGCACGTGACAGGAGAACTTGGCATGTTTTTGTTGAAGGCCTATGCTCCTTGTGGAGTGGAGGGTTATGAATGAATACTTGAAGAGTAAATTTTTTTTGTTTAACTTTAAAACACACTACTGAAGTAAGAATTGACCCATTGAATGTCCTATTTATTTCATTTAAGTGTCTGGTAACTTTTCCCATGATCTTGTAAAGATTTGCAAATTATCTTGACGGCAATTTTCAGGTTATCACACACATTTTAACACATTGAACATTTTGATGTTTATTTTATCTCCAAAAACGCTGCAGAAGCAGACGGTCATCAAAATCAAAGAGAACAAGATATTCTGATGACTCTGACTCAGCCAGCTCATCAGGATCAAGTTTGTCACTTGGATCAAAGGATAGAGTCAGACCTCCCAAAGTGAGTCATAAGAAACATAAGATGGTTGGTGTGAAGAGTGATCTACATAATGAGAAATCTAATTTGAACATTATAGTTTTGTCAGATGCTGATGAGCCAGCTGTAAATGTCGGTGACAATCTGAAAGATAAACATTGTGATGGTGGGACATATAGGACAGATTCATCTGAAACAGACGCCTCCGACAAGATCAGTGTGACTAGACAAAAAGATTACTCAACATGCCAGCACATGCCTTACTCTAAAAATGTTGATGCTGCAGCATGTTTAGATCAGAATAAACTAGTCACTCACACCTTAGGAGACCTTCTTCCCGCTCTAAGAACAGATCAGGCTGTTCCCTTTAATAACACTCTGGGCTATTTACTGTCTCAGAAAAAGTCTGCTGTAGCCAGGAAAACAGAATGTTCATTGAGTAATTTGAAGCAATCTGATAACACCCAGTCAAGAGATCCCAGATTGAGATGTCATGCAGGAAACT
This sequence comes from Oreohelix idahoensis, assembly GCA_024509875.1. Lineage (NCBI taxonomy): Eukaryota > Metazoa > Mollusca > Gastropoda > Stylommatophora > Oreohelicidae > Oreohelix > Oreohelix idahoensis. The sequence continues at coordinate 209,381 of JAMPIV010018681.1, read as the reverse complement.
CGGTATCTGTTCAGGATTATAGTAATCAGACACTTCCCATTGCTGTTAAGGAGTTCCATAAAGATCCTTCCAGACCAGGTTTAGCAAGTTCTAGCCAACATACTTTTACTTCTCCAGTATTAGTGCTTACAAATTCACAGATGCCTATGTGTAGCAAAGGAAATGATAGCACACCTTACTCTGTGAACACACCACAAGGCAGAACATATCAGTGCAGCAGTTTATTACTTTCTGACTCTGAGACCACATTGCGTCCAGATCTTTCTGTTTTACAAGTTTTACCTTCATCAGAGTCATTGGTTGGGCAGCCTACCTTTGCACAACCACAAATACCAGAACATAATGTTTCTGTACAGACTGAACATTGTCACAACCCAGGCTCTCAGTTAACAGTTTCAGCATCCAACTCTCATACCAGTGACTTGAAGACACAAGGTTGCTCCAGCATAGGCCAGGCACTGCCAGCTGTATCTGACTGTTCATTTCTCAGTCTTTTCACTCATTCTGAGGCAACAAATTTGGTTTCAAGTTCTACACCAACTGTCACAACACTGGCAGGAGGAATATCAAACTTGACTGGTGACCATGATGACCAGGAAAGTCAAACGGCTATTTTTGAAAAGCTCATGGGCAAACTCAAAGAACTCCAAGCACAGATCATTCAAGGTCCAGAAACTTCACCTGTCATTACACCAGCACCACAGCTGCCAGAGAGTAATAAAAGTATCACTCTACTCACTTGCACTGCTGCAGACAAGGTGGCTCCTTCTGTTCCCATGAGAGATTTGAGGCTAAGGCATAAGAGGCATGGTGCAGCCATACAAAATATTGATTCAGAAGGAATAGGTTGTGATCCTAAAAAGAGAAAGACAGTTTCAAGCCTCCAGAATGCTTCAGAATGCCATTCAGACAAACTTGAGAAAGCTTGTAAAATGCAGCAGCAAGAAAACAGGTTCCCTGTCCAAGACACGGTACCCTCAACAAAATCTGATTTGATTAGAGTCAACAGTAAAGAGAAAGAAATAATACAGCTACTCAGACTCAAAGTAAGAAGGCCTTTGCAGCCAGAGGAGAATGTTAAACTCAAGTGGCTGATGTCTCGACAAAAGGAGCCTAGGGGCAAAGGTAAAATAACAGGTTTGTATTACAGAATGTTTTAGATGTGTGCTTATTTCATTGAATTTCACCTTAGAGTTGAATTTATTTTGTGAGTTGGTGAATAATAATGTTGTTAAAAGTAAGGGAACTCCGCCTAGGCCGGTCCCAAGCCCGGCTGAAAAAGGAGGAGGGCGGCTTGCATGGAGGCCGTAAAGAGGCAGCCCCTCCACCATGCAAAGGCACAACAGGCCAATCACCTGTTTGCCTTAAACATGATTACGCGAACTATAAGAGATTCTAAAGGCGACAAACTGGAATGGACTACAACTTATGGAACTTGGAACACAAGAAGTATAAATGGGAAAGAAGAGGAGCTGGTGGAAGAGATGAGGAAAGCAAAATTAGAAATCCTGGCTATAACAGAAACAAAGAAAAAGGGACAAGGAGTCATGGATCTCGATGGCAACACGCTGCTCTACAGTGGTGTACCCACATCTGAAAGAGCTAAAGGGGGCGTGGGTTGCATTGTGGCCAAAAACCATAAAGATAGTATCAAGAGATGGAACTTTGTCTCGGAGCGCATTATGGTTGTAAAACTAAAAGAAGGAGAAACCATAGTCAGCCTGGTCATAGTGTATGGGCCAAATGAGGATGAGAGAGCAGAGGTCAAGGAGGAATTCTTCGAGCTGCATCAAAGGACAGTGGATGACTGAATAGATGAAATTATCATGCTTGGAGATTTCAATGCCAGAGTTGGAAATGACCATGCTAGATGGGGTGGAGTTATCGGAAGATATGGAAAAGATACTCTCAATGACAATGGAAAGCGACTCCTTAGATTCTGCAGTGAGCAGAATCTGATTATTAAAAACACAAAGTTCCCCCATAAGCGCATATATGCATACACTAGATGTGAACCAACAAAGAATGAGAAGTCAGTGATCGACTATGTCATTGTTAGGAGGAGCTCATTCAAATATGTCCGGGAAGCTAGAGTCTGGAGGGGGCCAGAGATTGGAAGTGATCACTACCTGCTTACAGTCAAAAGAACAACTGAAAGAGTTGCTCAGCCTTGGAACTGCCCAACATCACGCACGAAACCAAGTAAACGAATGGGAGAAATGAGCATTAAGACCTACAAGCTGAGAGAGCCAGAAATTAAGACCAGATATCAGGGGCTTATTGCTACAGCGGTGAGAAACACAGAAGAACAACCTGATGACTTGGAAACCCTCTGGCTTAAATTCAAGGACATCATAATGACAGCTGCTGCAGAAGCATGTGGTGAAGTCCGACTTGGGAACAAGAGAAAGAGGACACCTTGGTGGACAGAGGAAGTCAAAGAGAAAATAAGAGAGAAGAAAATGGCATGGAAACAATACTTAGGAGCTAAAAACACAGCAAGACAAATAGAGAAATATAGAGAATATGTGATACTTAGATGTCAGAACAACAATCTACTGATGTTGCTGGACCAAGCCCTATCTGTACTGTGGATTTAACACATGGCAGTCTAAATCTTCTGGCTCGTTATCTACAGATATGACCACAGCACACAATAGCTGACATTAAATAACCCATAACACTGGGAACAGGAACTGACCCTTTAATGAAAACTGTACACACACAGAAGCCACACACGGCTATCAAAACGCATGAAAATGCAATACACAATGCAATGAAGAATGCCAAATAACTTGCCAAACACTGTAGCTCAATATAATAGCAAAATAGTTACCGACATAATCTAACCAGCAACTACACCCACTGACTATCGCTCACAATAAAGCAATACATAATTGCAAGATTCTGCGTAAATACAATCCAGGAAAAAAACCAACCACATTCTAGTAATCTACCAATAATCCTGAACACCTGAAACAATCGGCAAGCATTGCACAAGACTGGCATTCATGTAATCTCCCAGCAAAACTGCTGACAAAGGCCACAAACGTCCTGTGGCAGACATCTCGTAGAATGAATTGCGCCAAAAGTTTTGTGTCGTCTTCCGCTTTGGCCAAACTGACCAAACGGGTTTTTTCTCTATACTACCAGCGTCGCCACTCAACAGCGTAACCAACTAACTATTTAGACGAATGTCTATACTGTTACATTGCCGCACCCCCCCCCCCCCCCCCCCCCCACCTTTCCCCTTAAGAAAGAAAATGAAGTTTTCTTCCACCGGAGGAGACACGCCCAACCCCCTTCGGAGTATGGACGAACAAAATGCAGAGATAGCACCTCCTCATGTAGGTAAAGAATGCCAGAGTTGTCCCATACTATTGTCATACATGCCTTTTCCTCACTAGACTAACTACAAGGAAACATGTACCAATCCACACCAGGTACTGACAGTCGTGAAAAATAAAGACTGACTAAACCTGGAATAGTCTAAACACAATGCATGTTACACCAAATCTATATAACTAATTGTCACCAATCACACCAAATCATCGTAACAACGATCATCTCCTACAATATAACTGTAGGTATAAGGTAACATGATATATCCACATTGATTACAACTTCATAGATATTGCCTTTATGGCAGCATAATTCATACATTGTATACCATAATACATCATCATGAAATACCAATTTAAATAGTCATAATACATTTCTTACATAGATTCTAATAAGTACTCTTTTCAGAAGTACCTGTCTCACAGACTATAACTGTCCCACAGTCTTCACAACCTGGACAAGACATCTGCTACCACATTAAATACACCCTGAATTGGTAAAATAGTAAAGTTAAATTGCTGTAGCAATAATGCCCAGCTTCAATTTAGCACTGGTCGATTTAGCCGACTGCAAAAATAGCAGTGGTTTGTGGTCTGTTTGGAGGAAAAAATGTGCCCCCAACAGATATTGTGCCAATTTAGACACCGCCTAGATAATCGCAAGGCACTCCCTCTCGATCGTGGAGTATCTGGTTTCTGCTGGTAACAGCTTACAACTGACATACAACACTGGATGGAGCGACCCTCCATGCTCCTGCATAAGGCAGGTCCCAATGCCTACCGACGAAGCATCGGTGTGCAATATCAATGGTCTGCCAAGATCTGGCCATCTCAAGATGGGTTTTTTAGAAAATAGTTTTTTAATCTTACTCAATGCATCCTCACATTTACAATCCCATTTTATTTTGTTGGGTTGCCCCTTTTTGGTGAGTGCCATAAGCGGCTTAGCCACCGATGAAAAATCTGGAATGAATTTATTATAGAAATTGATCAAACCTAATAAACTCTTTACCTGCCTCTTAGTCTTCGGTGTTTGCAGCTGTAATATCTTTGTAACAGTACCATCTTCAGGTTTCATGATGTTATGGCCAACCACATGGCCCAGGAAGCTCAGCTCTGCATACCCGATGGACACTTTGCTCGGGCGAGCAGCGAGTCCATGTGCCTTCAGGCACTTCAATACGGCAAACAGCCCATCCACATGCTGCTCCCAAGTTTTGTGGAAAATGCAGATATCATCGATGTATGAAAAGGCATCGTCTCTGTGCCCTAGCAGCTTCCTCATTATTCTTACAAAGGTGGCGGGTGCATTCACTAACCCGAACACATGTAATTGAATTGAAATAGACCTCTAGTAGTCGCAAACGCCGTAAGAGGTTTTGCAGCTTCAGCCAATGGCACCTGCCAGTATCCTCTTGCTAAATCTAACTTTGTACAGCATGACATAATATAACATAAACATGAATTGCAAAGAATCACATAATGTTTACAAATTTACAAACTCCTGAGATATTCCTATGAGCATAGAACTGGGGGCGTGGATCAGACTCTAAGGGTTCGGTTCGGGTCAACCGAAACATATTACTAAACACGAACCCGAAATTTAACCCTAGCTATTGCTGAACTATCAGCAGATGGTTCTGAAGCAACGACATATGCTTCCACCTAACCACCATACGCGCACCCCACCTATTCGCAAAAGTCACACGTGCCATTTTGGTCTTGTCGTGCAACGGCACTACTTCCACAAATCTAACCTGCGCGACTTCATCAAATGCTCTCCAAAGAGTGCGCCAACTAGTATTCTGGGGAACGTTACGCACCCAAACTGTGCGATTAATAGCGTTCGGGCCCTCGTATAAGTACCTACTGGTTCTGCTCTGTTCCTTTGGCACTTGCCGCGAATCGCATCTACGATGTAACTTTTGGTCCTCCCCCTTAGGAGTTTGGTGATGCTGAGCCTCTGCTTCAGCCGCACCCTTGGCTTTATGAACTCCCCGTACATGGCTGACGATTAGATCGGCAATAGGATCTTCGAGAACGAACGCGTTCACTCTACCTGTTATAAACGGAGTATCCATATTGATACATGCTTGGGGGTAAGACTCTACTTTGCCCCCGAACGTGGTGCACTTTACAGTTTTGCCTGTAAGGCAGGAGTCGTCGATGCACGATCGACGCACCCCAATTGTCGTGCACCCCGTGTCCCTCAATACGGAGACTAGTTTCCTCTCCACCATACCTTTGTGGAGATCCACCTTGCCAGTCTCATGGACTGCTGATAAACAAGGTGCCGCATGCCCACACTGAAGCACTATCCTCTCGTTCGCGTGGAACAGAGGGCGACACCCCTCACAGTCCTCATCGTCGATCATGTTCAACACCACCGCGGAATTCACGTGTTCTATCCGGGTAGTGCATATGCCAGCACCATGACCTTTGCCACCACAATATTGGCAGATAATATCTATCTTCTCGCATACGTCAGCACAATGACCTTTGCCATTACATAATTGGCAAATGATCTCTTTCTTCTTCTCCTCACGTGTACTTTTGCTGGAGCCCTTTGAGGACGACGACCCCGCATCAGAGTCAGAAGAACGACTTTCTGAGGAACCACTCCTCTGCTTGTGCTGTTTGGTCTTAAACCAAAATCGGTCTTCGTCACGCGAGTCCTCAAAGCGTACCTGCTTTCGCGTTTGATGCTCCCCTCCGTCGCTACACCTATCATATTGTCGGTTCTGCCACTTTGGCCGACCATTCCTATGAGAACGAAAGTTCTCATAGCTACCTCTACGTGGATGATAAGGGCTGGAAGGCTTCTCATACTTCCTCTCTTGATCCCTGACTACTTTGTCTGACTGACCTCACCAAGACTGGTGCTGTACTTTGCCAACACTAGCAACTAAGTCCTTAGCCAGACCTGACTTGTGGATAGGTTTGTCCGGGTGGGCCAGGACATAACGGTATCCCAATTGGGCCATAGAATCGATGTCTTTTGGCTGGCGCTCTTGGAGAAACGCCAGCAACTCAGTGGAACATGAGGATAGAACTTTGTCCCTCAGCATCAAATCTCGCAAGCCACTATAGTCCTTATTTATCCCCTCCATCTCAATCCATCTATTGAATAGAAGTTTTATCTTCGAGGTAAAGTCCTCGAAGTCTTGGTCTGCACTAGGCATCGCATTTTTAAAATGCGTCCGGTAGCCGTCAGCAGTCAGATGGAACTTCCGGAGCAATCTCTCCTTCACTTTGTCATAATCGGCCCTTTCATCTAGCGGGAGGCTATAAAAAGTTTCCTTCGCAGACCCCCGCTAGCAACGTCGATAGTAGAGTTGGCCACAAATCTCTTTCAGCCTTATAGGCCACGCATTTGGCCTCAAATCTTTCAAGGAAAAAATCTAAACTGTCGATTTTCTCATCAAAAATTGGCAACCGCAGTCTAAAGGGACGATGAGCCTCACCAAAAATTGAGTTCTGACCACTCGCACCTACTTCCAGTTTCTTTAATTCTATTTCTTTATTAATTCTCATTCTCTCCTTCTGTAATTCTAATTCTATCTCTCTCTCTTTGATCTTTTCTTGCCATTCGAACTCTTTATCTTCTCTCATCTTCTTTTCTTGCAGTTCTGGCTCTATCTTCTTTTGCAATTCTTTATCTTCTCTCATCCTCCTTTCTTGTAACTCGAATTCTCTCTGTTTCCACTCACTTTCATCTTCCTTTCTTGTAACTCTTTATCTTCTTTCATCTTCCTTTCTTGTAATTCTTTATCTTCTTTCATCTTCTTTTCTTGTAATTCTCTCTCTATCCTCTTTTCTTCCAACTCTCGCTCTATCTTCTTTTCTTGTAATTCTCTCTCTATCCTCTTTTCTTCCAACTCTCGCTCTATCTTCTTTTCTAGTAATTCAAATTCTTTTCTTTTTAGCTCTAGCTCTTCAGCTCGAGCATCTCTTAGAGCATTCTGTTTCTCAATTCTTTCCTTTTCTTCCTTTGCTTCCTTCTCTTTCTTTTCCTTTTCTTCCTTTGCTTCCTTCTCTTTCTTTTCCTTCTCCAGAGCTTTCTGATTCTCGACTGAAAAAAATTCAGCCTTTGCATATTCACTTAGTTCTCTGCCAGTGTACCCACAGTCTTTCCCAATCTGAATGAAAGCCTGTAGATCCATGGTGTACACTTAGAATGCTCACTATTAGCTTTGGTATAAATCTTTACAATACTCAACTGTATGTATTGTAAACTCTTCACTTATATCAGTAGATAACTCTCTGGTTACAATAATTTAGTAATGATAATAAATATAGATATCACTTATATATATATATATATATATATATATATATATATATATATATATATATATATATATATATATATATATATATATATATATATATATATATGCACGTATCTAACACCTCGCCTCTCACTGTATACACATCATCAACCTTAATCTCTTATAGTATATATAGTATTACTTTGCCACTTGGCTACCGTTTCATTACTGTGAAAACTTGGTCTTCCTGACCACTTAGTCTCTGAGATATACTCACACAAACTTACAATAGTTGATAGTTGTATAATAACAACTTCTTGATACCTTGACACCACTGTATAAACTCAGTTCAAAATAGGTGTCACTTCAAAATCTGTTACTAGCACCCACACTGGCGCTATATTCCCATAACACCTCACTTATTACTACACTGTATAATCTCTGTTATGCAAGTACTACCTGTGGCAAAAATGAGCACAACACAGATGAAAGAAACACACACATCACATGAAAACAATATACCAGTCACGAGGAAGAAGATGAAAGACCAAGAAAAGAAGAGGTAGATTAATATCTACACTGAGTGACTGAGCACAAACGAAAACAAGGGATACCTGTAAACGTATTTATAAGATAGGACAAGAGAAAACACCACTTACACAGAACACAAGAATTACTAAATGTAAAGGACACTATAAATACACACCGCACAAATACAGCTAACATCAACAGGGCTTGGAATGTTAAGCAGGGCAGTCGCAGGAAATCCCGTCTGCCAGACTCCACTACAAAACAAACACAGCCGCACCCTAAAAGAATCGGCCTAATCCACTCTTTTCCCACGAGAGGCCAAAAATGGATTAAACTCGCCACCCTTCCTCCCTTGAACACACCAATACACTATAACACCAAAGAGTCCACGAAAACCACACTCAACAATGAGGTGCTGGTAGCTATCTCTTCACCCAGCACTATATTCACTCCAGTGAAAATAAACTAACAGTAAAATTATACTATAATGTAACCAAAATATAGAATTCAAATATTTACTAACTACAAAGAAAACACAGCAAGATCAACTTCAACTAACAATTAACATACAAACAGACAGACTAAGTCATACTGGTACAATAAGGAAAAGACAAAACATAAGGAAAGCAAACAACAACAAACCAAGAAGCAAATACAGAAACGACACTAAACTACTCAACAAGTCAAAGTATATGATAGCTAGAATCAGAAATTAGTGGTGTTGCCATGGGAACGAAGATGGGTCCTAGCTATGCCTGCCTGTTCATGGGCCATATGGAGCATCAGATATGGCAACAATACTCCGGTCCTTTCCCCGGGTTTTACCGCAGATATATCGATGATGGCATAGGTCTCACAGATATGTCTGAGACTGATTTATATCGCTTCATCGACTTTGTCTACCACTTTCACCCCACCATCAAGTTCACCTCCCTCGTCTCCACAGTATCTGTCAACTTCCTTGACATTACTATTTCTATCACGCCCTCCGGCCTTAATACCTCAGTATACTACAAGCCGACAGATGCCCACAGCTACCTCCTGTATACCTCTTCTCATCCTCGGGCCTGTCGTGACTCCCTTCCTTTTTCACAACTTCTCCGCCTCCGCCGTTTGTGCCAAGACGACGATGACTTCCACTTCCGAGCAAATGAGATGTTGGATTTCTTCTGTAGCAGACTTTATCCGGAACATGTTCTCACCTCTGCTCTCCAACGTATGCTCCCCATCTCTCGTCAGAAGGCCCTCATACCTCACTATAAATCCACTTCAGATAGAGTCAAATTAATCTTGACCCATCACCCTCACAGCACTGCGGTCAAACAGATCCTTTTCCACCACCTCCCTATCCTCCAAGCAGAGCCTGCGACCCAAGAAGTATTCGGTGAAGCACCTTTGGTGGCATATAGACGCGACAAGAACTTGAAGGATCTTCTTGTTCACAGCCATCTCCCAAAGGAGAATGCCACTCACTTTGGCACACTACCCTGTGGTCGGACACGATGCAACACGTGCAAGTATGTCATCTCAACCCAGAAGGTGTCCTTTCCTAAGGCTACGTACACCATCACCAGTAGCTTCACGTGTGAATCGTGTAATGTCATTTATATGATCATATGTAAACGTTGCTGCAAAACCTATATTGGCCAAACAGGCAAACGACTTGGGGACAGATTCAGCCAGCACTTAAATGACATCTCTCAGCAAAAGTCCACACCAGTTGCCACACACTTCAATAGTCCTGACCACCAGGGTCCCATCGACATCCAGGTCACTGCGATCCGATCCTGCTCCTCTGACACTGCCAGCCGAGAACAGCTTGAGAACCGTCTTATCCACCGCATGGGGTGTCTAAAACCAGCCGGTCTCAACACTTTCCACACCTTTGTCTGAGGTCACCCTTTCCTCTCTTGCTCTATTTGGACTCTTTCCACTCTTATCCTATTCTTCTATTTTTATGCCATCCTCCATAATATGTATGGATGTACACGTTTTCTAATTTGTCTTGATTTTTTTATTTCATATTCATTTATCTCCTACTTATTCTGTCCTCTTCTATTTCCAGTCCCCACTTTTATTATATTTGGGTAGTTTTTTGTTCAGTTTCGTTTTTAGTTTCTTAGTATGTATTGTGTACATCCGGGGTCAGAAGTCACTTCCTTTTCAGCCATGCTTTGCCTTCAGGGAAGTACCTAGGTTTTATTTTTATTTATTTTTATTTTTATATTTCTTTAAGTTCTTATGTCTCTTATCTAGCCTTCACTTTCTTTCTTTTCCTGACGAAGGCCTTGTGGCCGTAACGTAGACTACTTTCTTTGTCTTTTGTCCTCGTAAGACAAATCACCTTTTTTCGATTTTTTTTCAAACCCACCCTAGAATCAGAAAGAGAGAAGACAAGAAAATTAAATTCTCAGAAAAAACAAGAAAATATCAATATAGTACATAATATACAAACAATAACTTAACTGAAGCTCCAACGGCGCTTGATTACGGAGAATCCTCAGCACTGGCAATAAATGATGAAACAGCACAAACTAGACTCCGCAATACGTATAATCCAACAGAATACAGTCCAGGAATAACTTCACTGTCAAATCTGAGTGTCACGGTATAATACTTTCCTCGATGTATATCCCCAGATGAATATACTGTTCACTATGGTGCTCACACAGCACTGTTCATAATATGTATACAGAAATGTCTACTACACAGCACTCTGTAAGACAACATCCACTGAACCCCGGCAAGTCGGCAGGACACACTGCACGAGGGAATTCGCCCCTGGTCAGGCACTTCTGCGTCATAAGGCAACGTCACAGGCGTCGGCTTAGGAATTCACGTCAGAGAATTTCACCCATCAGCCCATGACAATAACTTGAGGTACCAACCACTCTACAATCTCCTATCACTATAAACACTCCTACCAATCAACTCTTACCACCCTAATAGCAAGGTTGACCAAACTAACTCCCATCTGGCATCTGCACATGCCGCCTGGGCCCCTAACTGAATGGTACCAACCCCCAAGCTCCGCTGCTCCACTTGGATCACTGTCAACAACCACCAAAAAGACTCAGAGATACACCAAACTGACTGTCGTGACGCACGCTGTAACACTAGCCTAACAGTTTAACAATAGTACGCAGACTTGCAAAACTACCAGAGCAAACATTTGCAACTTAACTACGCCTTAACATTACCCCTGTGATGCTGCAAGTAGGTCAGCGCCTGAAATCGAGGTCAGGTCACGCAACCGTAAACAGTAACAGACTGACACACTAGCCTTTCACTGAACTGACAAAAACAACTCCTTCCTTTATCAGTTATCAGACCTAAAGGTCTTTTATGTTTGGACATGCACCCTAATATAACCTGCTAGGTTGAACACAATGTGCCTCGCCAATACGAGGAAAAAATTTTTTGTGTGTGTAAATTTTTAAATATTTCCATCCTAGCGTAATCTAATCTACTTTTCCTTCTACTGAAGACTGTTTCTTTAAAGATGATCTTGGACATTTCATATATCCATACCACCAAAATTAGCACATTTTTTAAATGATTATTGGTCATTCTTTGCATGGTCCCACAGTCTGTCTTATGATGTCCTGCTTCTCATAATTTGTGAATTGAATATTTGAAGAATCTTTCTAAAGCATCTGGTTTTCAGTGTTTTTATTTTCAGTCCATGTTGATTGATTTAGTGTCCGATTAGTCTAATGCTGCCTCATCAAACTGTACATCTGGTCCAATGCCAGTTTGTTCAATTCCACATCTGGTCTATTACTAATTCATCCAGAAGTACAACTGGTCCAGACATTATTGTTCAAGAGTACAATTCATCCAGTGCTCACTGATTTAAATTTACAGTTACTTAGTGATGCTGCTCATCCGTTGCTACTCATCCGTTGCTAATTGGTTAATTATGATCGATTAAGCATATTTTAGTTTGAAGGTGCAGTTCATTTTGTTAACAATTCACAAAGTGAACACAATTAGTTACTGAGAAAACAAAAATATTCACTTTTACTTTGTCAGCTATGTAATTGTACGTTTGGCTAATTCGCAGGCTATATTTTCAGATCTCCAATTAATTAATTATCGGTCTGTCTTCTAGTTGTTTTCTGAATTTTGTTTTTAGAGCAAAGAGTTAACATGCAAATGACAAGGAATAAAAATTGACTTTTATTTTTCATTTGTTCAATTAATAAAGTTGGAGAAAAAAAATATGAAGGCGCCAACCCAGTGGCCTACCACCTTCTACAATACTGTGTGCACTATTCTTAATGGCCTTATTCTCACAAATACAGGCTCTAAAGCCTTAATACAATAAATCATATTTAACATCAGCCAGCTGGGAATACCTGTTAACTCATACAGGCCCCACGGCCTTACAAGACGAGTCACACCAGATGTCCGAATATATTATATAGAAAAAATATCGGCCCCACGGCCCAAAGAACGGACGTGCCCGCAGCTGTCAGAACAACAATCTACTGATGTTGCTGGACCAAGCCCTATCTGTACTGTGGATTTAACACATGGCAGTCTAAATCTTCTGGCTCGTTATCTACAGATATGACCACAGCACATAATAGCTGACATTAAATAACCCATAACACTGGGAACAGGTACTGACCCTTTAATGAAAACTGTACACACACAGAAGCCACACACGGCTATCAATACGCATGAAAATGCAATACACAATGCAATGAAGAATGCCAAATAACTTGCCAAACACTGTAGCTCAATATAATAGTAAAATAGTTACCGACATAATCTAACCAGCAACTACACCCACTGACTATCGCTCACAATAAAGCAATACATAATTGCAAGATTCTACGTAAATACAATTCAGGAAAAAACCACTAGAAAAACCAACCACATTCTAGTAATCTACCAATAATCCTGAACACCTGAAACAATCGGCAAGCACTGCACAAGACTGGCATTCATGTAATCTCCCAGCAAAACTGCTGACAAAGGCCACAAACGTCCGAACAGGACGGCAGACATCTCGTAGAATGAATTGCGCCAAAAGTTTTGTGTCGTCTTCCGCTTTGGCCAAACTGACCAAACGGGTTTTTTTCTCTATACTACCAGCGTCGCCACTCAACAGCGTAACAAACTAACTATTTAGACGAATGTCTATACTGTGACCAAAAAAAACACAGCAAGACAAATAGAGAAATATAGAGAATATGTGATACTTAGAACAGAAGCCAAGAACAAGATGCTAGCAGCAAAACAGAAGTCCTGGGAAGAATTTGGAGAAAAGCTAGAAAAAGATGCGCAAGAAAACCAGAAATTGTTCTATAAGACCCTAAAGAACACGAGGAAGGAAAAACAATGCCCTCTCAAATTTATAAAGGACAAGCAAGGCAAATTGCTTACTGCCCCAAAGGAAGTAATGGAAAGAATATTTCTCAGAGCTCCTTGATGGTGAGCAAGGTCAAACATCAGAAATGATAACCACTAGCACAGAAGAGGAAACCAGTGGTGATGAAGATGACATAAAGATGGAAGAACTGAAGGCAGCACTGGAGAAAATCAAGATGGGCAAAGCAGCAGGGCATGATGGTATAACACCAGAAATGGTTAAGTACATGGGAGCATCAGGTGACCTATTACTCTTAAGGGTCTTACAGGCAGCGTGGTGCAACAAGACCATCATAACACCAATTTTCAAAAAAGGTGACAATCAACAATGTGGAAACCACAGAGGCATATCCCTTCTCAGTGTCCCTGGTAAAATCTACTCTAGAATCCTAGAGCAAAGACTCCATGCCTAGCTGAGCCACAATTGGATGAGATCCAGATCAGATTCCGAGCAAACCGAAGTACTCAAGACCTAATCTTCACACTCAGACAGCTGAGTAAAAAGGCTCTTGAGTATAAGCCTGAGATCCATCTTTGTTTCATAGATCTGGAAAAGGCATTTGAAAGGGTCCGCTGGAGCAAACTTTGGGACTGTTTGGCAAGGAAGAACATTCCAGCACCTCTGACTCATGCTTTACAGAGCTTCTACAAGTCTTGCAGAAATTATATGAGGACAGCAAACCATAAGTCAGAAGAGTTCAGGACCACCACTGGTGTAAGACAAGGTGATATCCTGTCACCTTATCTTTTCATACTCCTCATGGACGATGTTATCAAGGCATGTAAGGAGATAACAAGAAAGTATTCAGTGGGGTACTGGAAGATGAGACAGGAATGTATGTCAGAGCTGGCATTTGCTGATGATGTTGCCCTGGTTGCTAAATCAGAGGCACATCTCCAATCCAACCTGCAAGTCTGGAAGGAAGAGCTGGAGAAGAGAGGAATGGTCATAAGCAGCTCTAAAACAAAATCCATGGTGATATCACGAGAAGAAAGAAGACATCAGATTAAGCTGGGAGAACAGGTCCTGGAGCAGGTCGACCACTTTAAATATCTCTGAGCTATTATAGACCGAAAGGGAGGCATCAAAGAAGAGTTGGCCACTCAAAAAGCAGCAGCTGGGAGACTTTTTCAGGCCATAAATCGAGGATTCCTCAGCAAGAGAGAGGTCGGTAAGAAAACGAAGATGGCTATATACCGCTCCACCTACGTCCCAGTTTTGACATATGGATGCGAGTCATGGGCAATGACTACAACCCACAAAAGCCAGATCCAAACCTCAGAAATGAGGTATCTGAGGAAGGTGGTTGAAGTAACAAGACGAGACATGGTCCGCAAACAGACGATACGTCAAGGCCTAAAATCCCACCCCCTGCAGACCCAAGTAGAACAGTCCCAACTAAGATGGTTTGGCCATGTCTGCAGAATGGGAGAAGATCGGCTACCATGACAAGCATGGGAAACAAAGAGCCAGGGATCCAGACCCCCAGGACAACCCAGAGTCTGCTGGGAGGACAACATTAGACAATCTTTGAAGGACCGAGGACTAGAATGGAACCAGGCCAGGAGGAAGACAGCCGATAGGATAGTCTGGCACTTTCTCTTACAAACCTCTACACCTCATGGTAGAAGGGGAACGACTAAGTAAGTAAAAGTAAGGTATGTTTTTTTCTCACACGTCTTTTTTTTCCCACCAAGATAAGGTTGGTATTCACATAATACATTATAATAGCAACACTTGTGTTAAAATAACTGGATTTATGTGACAGTCAAGCACTTATCCCACCCTTGTGTACTCGGACCCACAAGGGGAGCCAAAAATAATATCATTGTAACTTACCAAGCTTTTTGTAAAAAATAACTAAGGAGGGTTGGGCATGGGACTGGCTAGCACATCCTGTGGGAGCTAAAAGCAACAAATACTTCAACAAACAATATGGACATTCAAGTGGAGAAAATAATTCAACCCAGCCATGCAAGACAGAAGAAGCTCATCTGGTAAGGAGGCTCATGATGTAACCCAGAGAATGCAGAAAGGAATCTTGGTTCCTGACACTTTTTTAATATTCTAGGAAAATTTCCAGAATTGGCACCATGAACATCTGTACATTGAACAAACAGGGGAAAACTGCACAGGTGGCAGCAGAAATGTGGGACTGCAGGATTGATATCACAGGACTGTAATCCCCATGGTAAGAGAAGCAGAAGTAGACCAGAAAAAACACACAGAGAAGAGAACTGGAGACAAATGAAAATGATGAGGAATGACCTTAGATGATGGCATGTGACAGGAGGACTTGGCATGCCTTTGTTGAAAGCCTGTGCACCTTAGGGAGCAGAAGGGTAATGAATGAGTGAAGTACTTTACAGGTAGAAGAGTCATGTCATTCTGCTGATATATTTTAATGGAGGTGGTAGTATTGGTATCAACTTAGAGTACAACTGGATTTTTGCAGTATGGCAAAACTTTATTAATGATGTTCTTGAATTTCAGCCAAAGTGTTTCCAGGTCATCAGGTTGTTGTTCTGTGTTTCCCACTGCTGTAGCTTCAATAAGCCCCTGATATCTGGTCTTCACTTCTGGCTCTCTCAGATTGTAGGTCTTAATGCTTGTTTCCCCTGTTCGTTTACTTAGCTTCTTGCGTGATGTTAGGCAGTTCTTAGGCCGAGTAACTCTTTCAGTTGTTCTTTTAATTGTTAACAAGTCATGAGAAGTAAAGAAGAAGAAAACTAGACCACAGAAAAACAACAGAAGTGATAAGCTTACTGGAGACTCAAACTCCGGAACATCTGAACGACAACACTGCCTCGCTACAGGAGTGAATCCACCCTGCCAACTAGGCCTTGTCAACTTCATCATGTACACCACTGCAAGAGCACATGAATGATTTGATGCAGGCTTCCATAAGACGCCAAAAAAAAAAAAAAGATCATAACGATTCACTTTCTATAGTGAGGTGGTGGTGGTGTTGTTTTGATTGTCCTAGGTTGGAGTCTCTGGTAAGCGTATCACTTCTGTTGTTTTTCTGTTGTCTAGTTTTCTTCTTCTTTATTTATGCCTGAAACACACGTTTATGTGTTGTATTATTTATTGACTGTTTACAGGCCTCAGGTTTCCATCTTTATTTACTATAATTTAGCGCTAAATTTTCTTACTTATTTTCATTCATAATTGTCAGTTCATTTTCAAATACAAGTGCAGGTCATTCTCAAGATAGCGGGAACAAAAATCAGAAGCTGAGTTATAATACTTTTACTCTATAATATTATTTCCTACCTTACGCTTAAAGCCTGTGATGATGTGAATTAACTTGTTACAGTTACAGGGCAGAGTCATGAAGCTAATAGAGTGAGGGAAAATATGTTACATCAGCTGCATCACATGAAATGGTACCGGGTGCCTGGGAAAATCACTTTGGAGTTCCTGAAATTAGGTACATTTCTGGGTGTAAAATACTGTGAAATTTCCTGTATGGTATGATGTTAACTCTCCAGTGTGAATTTGGGTTGGGAATCAAAAGTAAAGTCTGCAGTGCCGTAACCCTTCCCTCCTTTTCCCACTAAATTCCATTGAATACTTCACTATTTGTTTCAGTTTTGTCCACTATCTGTTCCACTGCAAAGGCTTTTTCTTTTGTAAATTTTATCAGTTATCAGACCTAAAGGTCTTTTATGTTTGGACATGCACCCTAATATAACCGGCTAGGTTGAACGGGATTCGCCTCGCCAATACGAGGAACATTTTTTTGTGTGTGTGTAAATTTTTAAATATTTCCATCCTAGCGTAATCTAATCTGCTACTTTTCCTTCTACTGAAGACTTGTTTCTTTAAAGATGATCTTGGACATTTCATATATCCATACCACCAAAATTAGCACATTTTTTTATGATTATTGGTCATTCTTTGCATGGTCCCACAGTCTGTCTTATGATGTCCTGCTTCTCATAATTTGTGAATTGAATATATGAAGAATCTTTCTAAAGCATCTGGTTTTCAGTGTTTTTATTTTCAATCCATGTTGATTGATTTAGTGTCCGATTAGTCTAATGCTGCCTCATCCAACTGTACATCTGGTCCAATGCCAGTTTGTTCAATTCCACATCTGGTCTATTACTAATTCATCCAGAAGTACAACTGGTCCAGACATTATTGTTCAAGAGTACAATTCATCCAGTGCTCACTGATTTAAATTTACAGTTACTTAGTGATGCTGCTCATCCGTTGCTACTCATCCGTTGCTAATTGGTTAATTATGATCGATTAAGCATATTTTAGTTTGAAGGTGCAGTTCATTTTGTTAACAATTCACAAAGTGAACACAATTAGTTACTGAAAAAACAAAAATATTCACTTTTACTTTGTCAGCTATGTAATTGTACGTTTGGCTAATTCGCAGGCTATATTTTCAGATCTCCAATTAATTAATTATCGGTCTGTCTTCTAGTTGTTTTCTGAATTTTTTTTTTAGAGCAAAGAGTTAACATGCAAATGACAAGGAATAAAAATTGACTTTTATTTTTCATTTGTTCAATTAATTTTTTTAAATTTGATCTTCTGACACTTTGGTTCCCATCCAGCTACCAAGCTTTTAAAAAACAGACGGTCTAGCTTTTTTCATATACCCCCAGGAAGCGGAATTCTTAATCTAATTTTCTGTTTATGAATGACCAGGAAATAGAATATTTACAAAGTTCTATTGTACATGTAACTGTACAGAATTCTTTACCTTTCTGGAATAATTCATCATCACAAATATGATGAATTGTTTTTCAAATACAAATAACAATTTGATGTACACAGTAATATGTACAAGTACAGTCTATCATTTGCCACATATTTTTTGTTTTGCCCTTTCAGACCCACTTGCTGTGACCTCTCATGAGTTGTCTCATTTTGTCTTGTTTTCACTTATGGTTGTGGAACAGAAGAGCCTGATTACAGGCAGAAATCTAGATGGTTTAGCTGTTTAGTCAGAATCCACTGAATTCCATGTCTGTTGACTGAAGTTTTTTTTTTAAAAATAATCTAATCTATAGTTAGTTAGAAGAGACATGTGACAAGAGGCATCCTTGCCACACCCAATTTCCTATCTTAAAGGGTTCTGTAAATATAGAAGAGGCATCCTTGCCACACCCAATTTCCTATCTTAAAGGGTTCTGTAAATATACATGTACCTTCATGAAGAATTCTGCATTTTTTGTCCTTATGTGCTTTCTTTATTAGGTTAATGACCTTATGGGAGACTCTATAGTGCATTGTCAGTGCCAGAAGTGTCGAAACCAGGGTTTTTTAACCTTTTTTTGTAACATGGACCCCTTTGATTGTCTGATGAATGTTATGGACCCCTTAGATTGTCTGATGAATGTTATGGACCCCTTCTTAGATACATTACATTTTAAATTTTATGTCTAGAATCCAATCATTGACTCCTCAAGGGGTCTGTGGACCACAGGTTAAGAAACCCTAGTCTAAATTGTTAAATCCTGCTTCATAGTCTCACAAATCCAGTATACAAAGGTTGAGGTTAATTCCAAGATCTCCAGGCGTTGTTCAGCTATTGTGTACAGTGTGGTTATCAGGTCTATACAGGATCTGTTTTGTCAACAACCTGCTTGTTCTTCTCTGTGGCTTCATTTAAATTCTCAGGGATGATCCTGTTTAATATTTGTCCTGGCACTGGCATCAGTGTTATCCATCTGTACTTTGTACACTCTTGCAAATCTCTTCTGTGTTTCCAGACTTTACCAAGTAATTTGTGAAACATCTCTGCAGAGGTGTCCATTGCACCAGGTCACCATCAGAAACCAATAGTCAAACATAACACATAAAATAAGAAGAAAATAGACTCCTTGGGTCATATTTACTGATACATACCTTTTGTTTATTACTTTGTTTATTACTTTACTTTTTTTTTTTTTAAAGTCTTAGTCTTTATTATTTTTTAAAGTATCTCATGTTTATTTTTCTTTGTCTTTTTTTGTGCTAAATTAGTTGTTTTTTTTTTCCCCTTTTATTTTATTTTTCCCTTTTATTTTATTTATTTTGTTTTTGTGTGTAGACTCAGTTATATATTGTTTAACATTTTATTTAACGTGAATGTTTGTGTTCAAGATGTCTATCTTTTTACAATATAAAATGAAAACTAAGTTAGGAATTTGGAATAGTATCCAGTGTGTATTCAGTGGTTACAATTAATGTAGGGTGACCAGACGTCCGGATTTGTCCGGCTTTTCGCGCCCAAACTGAGCGTCCGGCCGAATTTTTTTTTAAATGTTGAAATATCTGGCTTTTATGTCTTCTTCTTCTTCTTCTGTCCTTAGCCACCGACCGTCAAAGCAGTCAGTGGCCATTACGCCTAGTGGCGTCTTAGGGCAACAGCAGATAGGTTTTCTTTGCCATTGTTTCCCATCACGCCTAGTGGCGTCTTTAGGGCAATGGCAAATCAACCCATTTGCCGCTGTTTCCGTAATCGAAGTGTCTGGCAAACGGGTGATCAGCCCGTTGGTTGGCTTTTATGTGATTGGCTAAATTACTCATGTGAAAGACACCATTTGGAAAAATCTTTATTGGAATCCGATTTCCAAGTACAGAATTAAGAATGTTTATCTCCGCAAAATCGACGGATTGCGCAAATTGCCAACAACACTACCGTAAGTTGTCATGTTGTTCGATAGTTTATAATAGATTACTATCATATTTTAACCCACGCAACGGGCTGATCACCCGTTTGCCAGTCACTTCGATTACGGAAACAACAGCAAATGGGTTGATTTGCCGTTGCCCTAAAGACGCCACTAGGCGTGATGGGAAACAATGGCAAAGAAAACCTATCTGCTGTTGCCCTAAGACGCCACTAGGCGTAATGGCCACTGACTGCTTTGACGGTCGGTGGCTAAGGACGGAAGAAGAAAGAAGAAGATATTTTAACCCAGGTTAAACACTGTTTAGGTTTATTGGCATTTGTTAGGGGAAAAGATAACACAAAACGGCATGAATAAGAACGTGAGGCTGAATTCAGTCAATTATAACTTCGTTGTCTATTGCAAATTACAAATAATATTAACCTGAGTTCCTACTGCTTTTATATTTTTTGCAATTTGTTTATTACGAAAAAATACACGAGTAGCATAGTAATGGGTTTGTTAAAATTAAAACCTTGTCCGTTGCATTTTACAAATAATTTTAACTTTAACATGGAATGTACCATTAATTAATGGCATTATATTATATTTATATTACAGATACCCGCTCAAAATGCCATAACAGAAGTGTATGTTCACGGATGAATTGAAAAAAAAATGTCAGTGGTCGACAAGAGTATGAAGCAGAATGTCTTGTATGCAGAAGCAGCACATTTATATCAGTAGCAAATAAAGGTGCAGCTGATTTAAAAAAAAACAGAAACAGAAAAGCACAAGAAAGTACTTGCGTCTGAATGTTTGCAATCACAACTGACATGTTTTACTAAAGAAATAAGCCAGGAAAGGTTTGAGGTTGCCGCGGCCGAGGGTGCTTTTGCTTTTATGCAGGGTCAATGGACAAAAGAAAGGAACATTTTGAGTGTAGATTCCGTTAAAGGCACTCTACTTGTGCAGTACAATTTCAAGGAGCTTTCATGCTCAGATTTCTATGCATATTTAAAACGTAGCCCAACTTTGTTGCAGAAGATTTTATCATCAGAAAAAATATAAGTAGGCGCAAAATCAATATGATTTTATTAGCTTATTGTTTGAATGTAAAAAAAAAAAAAAATATGTGTCAACATCTTATAGTTATTGAATAAAGGTGTCCTACTTTTCATCCTACTTTTTAAAAATATTGTCCTCCTTTTTATGACCAAAAAATGGCATTTGTCCTCCTTTTCGTGTTGAACAATATGGTCACCCTAGCCTAAGTTAATGTTATGGACATAAGACAAGACAATTATACGGATGCAGACTGACGAAGTGAATACTGGAGCAAGTGCTGTTTTTGAGTTTTTTTTAAATTTTAGACAAGCAAACACATTTGAGGACTTTCTTCTATTAATTTCTTTCTTTTTTTGTTCAAATAGTACGCTTTTTTCTTCATTATTTTCCATTTTAATCTCATGTATCATAGTCATTGTTAACATTAGTACACTTTGTTGATGAGATGAATCACAGGCTTTACTGTTTACATTTACAGAATACACAGCTGACCCGAGATTAGTTAGCTGTGGATACAGTCTAACTGAGTGTACCATAGATGCATCCAGAGACCCAAGGCTAAATCCTAAGTTGAGGGAAAAGGTAGACAAGAATGGACAGAAGAAAGTGATTCAGAAACCTCAAAGACTGGTGATTTTGCCAAAAGTGAGAAATATTCCTTTGAGTCCTGTGAATAAAATGCATGAGCCGTCAGATAAAATCTGTGAGGAAGTATCACATGACCTGCCTCATATTGCCACTTTTGAGGTGTCATGTGAATCACCAGATGTGATGGTTAGTGAAATTTCACATGACTCACCAGTTATCGCCAGCAGTGAGGGGTTATACCAACCAGATATGAACAGCAGTAAAATGCCATATGAGCCATCAGTTATGGTCAATAGTGAAGTGTTGTATGAACCACCAGAAGGGATCATTAGTGAAAAGTCTTGTGTCCCATTAATTAATGTCAGTAGTTGCATGCCATATGAGCTGCCAGATATGATCAGGGGAGAGCCATTAGTTATGACCAGTAGTGAATTGTCTTGTGAACCATCAGATGTGATCAGTGGTGAAATATCATATAAACCATTAATTATAACCAGTTGTGATATGTCATGGGAAGCTTGGGAGTTAACCAGTAGTGGAGTATCTTATAAACCACCAGAGATGACCAGCTGTGATATGTTTCATAAACTACCAGACGTGGCCAGTAATGAAGTATCTCACAAACCACCAGAAGTGACCAGCTGTGAAGTATCTCAAAAACCACCAGAGGTGACCAGCTATAAAGTATCTCTTAAAACACCAGAGGTTACTAGCTATGAAGTATCTCATAAATCTGCAGAGGTGACTAATAGTGACATATCTCATAAACCACCTAAGATGACCAGTAGTGATGTATTCCATAAGTCGCCAGAGACCAGTATTAAAGTGTCTCACAAACCATCAATAGTGAACTATCCTGACTCACGTCCTGAGTCACCAGAGGTGACCAGCTGTGAAGAGTCTCATAAATCTGCAGAGGTGACCAATAGTGAAGTATCTCATAAACCACCAGAGGTGACAGATAGTGAAGCCTCTCCTAAACCATCTAAAATGACCAGTTGTGAAGTGTCCCTTAAGTCACCAGAGACCAGTATAAACATGTCTCACAAGCCATCAATAGTGAACTATCCTGACTCATGTCCTGAGTCACCAGAAGTGACCAGCTGTGAAGTATCTCAGAAAACATCAGAGGTGTCCAGCTGTGAATTATCCCATAAAACAGCAGAGGTGACCAGCAGTGGAGTGTCTCATAAAGCACCAGAGGTGACCAATAGCGAAGTATACAAACCACCTAAGATGACTAGTAGTGATGTGATCCATAAGTCACCAGAGACCAGTATTAAAGTGTCTCACAAACCATCAGTAGTGAACTATCCTGACTCATGTCCTGAGTCACCAGAGGTGACCAGCTGTGAAGAGTCTCATAAACCACCAGAGGTTACCAATAGCGAAGTATCTCATAAATCACCTAAGATGACCAATAGTGATGTATTCCATAAGTCGCCAGAGACCAGTATTAAAGTGTCTCACAAACCATCAATAGTGAACTATCCTGACTTGTGTCCTGAGTCACCAGAGGTGACCAGCTGTGAAGAGTCTCATAAATCTGCAGAGGTGACCAATAGTGAAGTATCTCATAAACCACCAGAGGTGACAGATAGTGAAGCCTCTCCTAAACCACTTAAGATGACCAGTAGTGAAGTGTCCCATAAGTCACCAGAGACCAGTATAAATGTGTCTCACAAGCCATCAATAGTGAACTATCCTGACTCATGTCCTGAGTCACCAGAAGTGACAAGCTGTGAAGTATCTCAGGAAACATCAGAGGTGTCCAGCTGTGAATTATCCCATAAAACAGCAGAGGTGACCAGCAGTGGAGTGTCTCATAAAGCACCAGAGGTGACCAATAGCGAAGTATATAAACCACCTAAGATGACTAGTAGTGATGTGATCCATAAGTCACCAGAGACCAGTATTAAAGTGTCTCACAAACCATCAGTAGTGAACTATCCTGACTCATGTCCTGAGTCACCAGAGGTGACCAGCTGTGAAGAGTCTCATAAACCACCAGAGGTGACCAATAGCGAAGTATCTCATAAATCACCTAAGGTGACCAATAGCGAAGTATCCCATAAGTCACCAGAGACCAGTATTAACGTGTCTCACAAGCCATCAATAGTGAACTATCCTGACTCGTGCCCTGGGTCACCAAAAGTGACCAGCGACAGTGCATCATGTAAACCATCAGATATGTCACATGAGCTTTCAAAAGTGACCATATGTGACATGTCTCATACATCACCAGAGATGACCAGTAGTAATATGTCTAATGAGCCATCAGGGGTGACCATTAATCAGGAGCTATATGAGTCATCAGAGATCACTAGCAACAGAGTGCCTCATGAGGTTTCCATTAGTGGAGTGTTACATCAAGTATCAGAAGATCCTGTTAGTGAAGGATCATCTGAAGAGCCAGAGATGTCCATAAGTAAAGTATCAATACCACCATTACAGATGACCAACTGTGAAATTTCTCGTGAGCCAAATGAGGTCACTCTTCCAAGTGAGAGGACCATTTGTGAAATGCCTAAAGGAGACATTGATAGACATTTGCACAAAAGAATTGTGCAGATGTGTCAGACAGCAACAGCAGCTATTGTAAAATCAGCTGATAGCAGTGGCATTATTGTTGAAGTGAATGGTCAGTCTGGTGCAGATATGATCACAATAGTAAAGGGTGAGGAGGAACATGAAGGTCACAGGAAGGGTTGGGCAAAATGTAATAAAATTACTGTAATGAAAGACAAGGCTGAGCAAGATACTAGCAGTTTGCTCAATGAAAATAGAAAGCATAAAACATCCCATTACACCCCCTGTTTAGAGTTAAGTGGTAATGCAGGCTTGTTCTGCCAAAATCCTTCTCAAGAAACACAGCGGAACACAAACTACAGAGATTCCTCAGCCCAGGAGCTTTTCAAAGATGTTATGGAACTTGAAGAATTACCTCACAGCCCCATAAAGGATGCTTTCGCACTGAATGTTGGAAAGAATCCTGCCATTACAGAACATGATACAAATGCGTTTCAGAATAAACAAATCAGAAGGATGGTAGATGTTAAAAACATTAGCCACCACACACTTCACAGAGCATCAAAATCTGTCACTTCAACTTATCAGGAGCAAGAAGCACAAAAGAAAGAAGCCAGTAGTTCTGACGTAACACAAGAAACTAAACGTATGGAGAGTGGAAAGTTTGAACAAAATCAGAATGAACACAGAATCGGACATGGAGGTAAAACTTTTTCTTGTTTGGAATCAGATGTGGCTGCAATTATGTATAGCCAGAATCCTGCATCAGCTGGGATCTTGAGCACCACAGTGGATCTTTCTGACAAATCTTTTAGCACCAAGTCAGTTAACCTGAAGCAAAATCATTTCATTTTGCCTCATAATAGTAAATTTGTAGGATCAACCAGGCAGTCTGTACAGGTATCTTCATTACCTACTGAACCTCTTGAAGTCACAAAAATGAGTGAAACATGTGATAGGATGAGTGAGCAGAGCTTACGCACAGAAAAAAGAACCAACAGAAATTCATCTGAAACTTGGAACAATAACTCCACAGTGGGGTATTTATGCCCGAGAGATGTATCTACCATGAGCAATCAGAATCATAGAGGTGATAATCGAAAGCATAATTTTAGGCCAATATCATCAACTTTCTATGCAGATAGATTCTTATCTTCAGAAATATTAACATCCCCAAGCCAGGTTCTAAGATCAGATGTAATAAATCAACAATTTATACAAAGCTCAAATCACCCTGTTGCCACAGAAACATATTCAAAATCTGTTACAAGACATAAATATCCAGGCCTTGTTTTCAGTAGTCAGGATCTTGCAAGTAACTTTGAGTCAACAAATAAGGATCTGGATAAAGATTCTCTAAATTCTACACAAGATCATCAACATGGAAGTGAGTCAAGGAAGAAACCTGCCAGATGTGAACCCTTATTAAAATCTCCACAACTTCTACATAAAGTAGCTCACGTCTCAAAGCTAGGGCTTTCTTCCCATCATCTTCATTCACATAAATCATTATCACAACATGACCTTGATGAATCACCCTTGCCTTTTAACCAGAAATCTTGTCAAACTGCATTTCCAAAATTGGAATCAATGTCTGGAATTTATGGAAAATACTCTGGACTTGAGCATTGCAGTCCAAGACTGCGCTCAAAGGAATGCCAAAGAAATATATCCGAAGAATACTTTTCACAAACTATATCTCCTGCAGAGTACACAAGACCGGAATCTTTGAATGAGTATCTTTATCGAATAAGGCATCAACAGACAGAAGACAGATCACCAGGTACTCATTCAAGTCATGCCTCCTGTGATGAACTTGTTAGAGCCAATGTATCCTCACATTATTTCGAAGGTATGTCTTTTGAGGAGCAAAGGTTACAAGATTCCAGTAAAATTATGTCACAGCTACATTTCCAGACTTCAAGCTCAGATTTCACGAGCATCTCTGGCAAAAGAAAACATAGGAAGTCATCAGAATGTTCCAACAAAAGACATTGTCCTGATCCCAAGAAGAGTAAAGGTGTTTCATCCACACCGTTGGAGACACCTCATCGGAGGAACACCACCAATAAACAATACCATCACGACAGTCATTACTCTCCAGTCGGAGTACACAATATGAGATCATGCCCCACATATAGTGAACATCAAATCAAAGCTAAAGCTCTTCTTGACTATCCAGTCAGTCATCAAAGTCACGATATTAGATGGTCACCTCATGAAAATAACACCACCAATAAACAACACAGTCACTACAGTCATTACTCCCCAGTCAGAGTGCATAATATCAGATCATGCCCCACATATAGTGAACATCAAATCAAAGCTAAAGCTCTTCTGGACTATCCAGTCAGTCGTGAGAGTCATGATATTAGATGGTCACCACTGAAAGACACCACAAAAAGTTACAAAAACAAGAAGCGTAAGCAGAGATCTGAACTTGCACCTTCTGTGATCTAATACAGGCATGACATTAGATGGTCTGCTGCGAAGAAGCAGAAAGACCAGTAAGAAAGTGGTTCACTGAAGCTTTTTCATGCCCTGATTTCTGTCATTGAAAATATTAACTATTTTGTGACATATGGAAGTACAAAAGTATTTCAGTTTTTCGCATTAGGTAAAATATGACATAAATGTTTCAGTTTTTCACAGGTAAAATATGACATTATACGTCATATAGATACATTGACTACCCCTAGTGATAGTGTATTGCAAAAATATATTTGCATATTCTAGAATAGTAAAGGTAATTCCACAGCAGATACAGCTGTAAGGGAGTGAAGTTTCAGAGACCTGACTATACTAGGTCCAGCTTTTGTGTGAGGTAGGGTGACCTGTTCCCTCCCTTGCTGCCTTTGCCTTGCCTAATTCAAGATCAGAGTCAGGTACCTATTTAGAGGTGGGTAAACTGGAGTGTTGTGATGAGGTTTCAAACCCAGAACCAGGCAACTTCGCTGTGAGAGGCTAATGCTCTAACCACTCAACCTGTATTCTAAAAGCAACTCAGAAACTGAGGCAGTTGGCTTTAAATAGGTATATTATCATTTTATTTAGTATGTACTTATAGGTACAATAACCAAATCTAGAAGAATGTTTTAAGTCAGTGGTTCTCAATGTGGGCCATATTTTTTTGGGGGGGGGGGCCCACAGTAAAGTACCTTTTTCCAGTTAACAGTGACTATGTTAGCATTCATACCCTTTGACATTTGCTGAGGGAGACTGAGCACCTATGGGTTTGCCTGGAGTGCAATGATGTCGATTCTGAACAACAATAACCATGAGGGGGTCACAGTGGTAAATGAGGCTCAGAAAGGGGCAATGAGCAAAAAAAAAGTTGAGAACCCCTGCTTTAAATAACAAAAGAAACTGTTGGTCACAGCAGCCTCAGGTCAGCTTAACAGAGTTTTATTGTTGACTGTAACATTGTTTTGTTATGTTGCAGTTAAAACAATTGTTGTTGTTGTTGTGGTCCAGGAGTTGAGTTAGAACCAGGTTGTGTATCCTTTTATCTCAAATCTTTTGGACAGCTTTGTTTCAGAAACCGGATTTTTTTCACTTTCCAGATATTGCCCGTATTGCGTTCAAAAAGTAGCTCAAAGTGTGTTCGAAAACTGCCAAAGGTCACCCAAAATATATATTTGAAAACCACCCAGTTGTGATATAAAAGTAGCCCAAAGAAACTTGATTTTCAGAATATTTTGGGTTTTCATATGTTCAGATAACAGGATATAAACCTGTAGAGACATTTGTTGCCACTGTTTGTCATTTCTTGAGATATGAATTATGATCTTTTTTTCACTAGTGTGGTAGGTCTGTCCAGGTGAAACCATCAAATAATTGTAGACTGGTAGACATACTTTTTACAGCGTGAGTGTGCTTGGTATAATAAAAATCTGACTTTAATGATGTTATAAAGGTAGTTTGTGTCTGTGAATGCATGTATATGAGGGGGAAAAAGTGTCACTTTTGTTTAAGATGAAAAACAAAAAGTCCAGGCCAGCTTTTGAATGCCCCTCACATTTGCTTGATATGAATGTTGTTCCAAAACCACCACCATTATCATCATCCTTCTCATTTTATGCTCCTTAAGAAGCATAGGGCTGTCACTGCAGTTGGCTCCATCAAAGGAAACCTGTGCCCAAAAAAAGCAGTCATAGATGGTGTCTATAGTAGTGTGTTTTACGTGATGAGTTTGCCGGCTCCAGGCACCTCACATTAGTCATCTCTTGATATGCCTGAGGGAACAGATGTCCTAATTCTTTCTGTTTCATCATAGACGCCTGGGGGAACCATGCAGTTTTTGTGTGTGCAAAGAAATGTTCCTGCTTGGACATATCTAAGACTAGTCTGCCTTATTCATTATAGGTTCCTCCTACTTCAGTCTGTTACCTCTGTTTGGTTCCACTCCAAGCTTGTTATTCTTCTTACTGTCTGTCTTCATTTTCCTATTAGGGTTCTGTCATTGGGCTGCTTTGATGTATCTACTTTTATGCCATCTTAATATATGCCTAGCTGTTTCTCTCTTTACCTCTTCAGTTCTGTTCATGCCAATTCGTATTAGGATTATGTATGAGATACTTTGTTTTATGCACAGATATTTGTAAATTTTCTTTTCATTTTCATGGTTCATGTTTTTCCATGTCTGCAACATAGCCTATGTTATCATTTAGTATCTATGTATTTAGGTAACCCAGCAACAAGATTGTAATGACAATACTTTTCTTTTCATTCTTCATATTATGTTTCTTTCTTTAATTGCCTATCTCACAACTTGTCATTCTGAAAGGTGAGAGTGGGGTGTTCCTTTTAGCTTATTCCACTCCTTCAACCAGTCATGTCGAAAAGACCTGGTAGCCAATCGTACCTTGGGATAGCTCTTGTGTGTCACTAGGAAGGTGAAACCTTCAGCACCAAGGTGGCAGTTGCCGTAAGAAATGTTCTACACTTGTTAAAGATTATTTATTCAGAGACAAGTATTTGTTTTTGGTTAAAGTTTGGTGTAGTGCATTAAGATGTATGCTTATTTTGATCATCAAAAATAATGTATCTTGTCAAAATAACATTTCTTTGTTTCAATATTGAACGTTTAGCATGTGTCTTTCGTGTTCGAACTTTAATTATTGAAGTTGATGAATATTGTCAAAATTATCTATTCAGAATTGAATTGTTTCTCATGGTTTGGTTATGTAAAGTATTAAACATTGCCAGAGTCATCTATTAAATGACAGATGCACTTTGTTCTGTTTTGATTTTGTATTGTGCAAAGTGTAGACTACTTGTGCTTTACAGACTACACCAAGACATTTGACAAGGTGAAACATGAGGATATTTTCAAAATGTTGGAAAGCATAAAATTTGATAACATGACCTGAGAAGAGTAAAGAACATGTACAGTAGCTTTAAGAATTGGCAACGAAATAGGAATGCTG
Organism: Oreohelix idahoensis; assembly: GCA_024509875.1. Taxonomy (NCBI): domain Eukaryota; kingdom Metazoa; phylum Mollusca; class Gastropoda; order Stylommatophora; family Oreohelicidae; genus Oreohelix; species Oreohelix idahoensis. Next base: position 179,621 of record JAMPIV010018681.1, on the reverse strand, counting down.
CAGTAGATAAAACAGCGTGTTAGGGGATGTGTGCAGTCACCTAATCTGTTCAGTCTATACAGTGAAAATATAATGAGATCCTTTCAGGACATGCTAGGAATATCATTTTGGGCACATAATATGAACAACTTGATAATAGTCTTAAAAGCAACAAGTGACAAAGAGTTGAAGGAAGTGATTCAAACACTAGTGACAGTAAAAGAAAGGCCTTAGCCTAAATAGCAAGAAGGCAGAAGTAATTCTCCAGATTGCAGCATCACAAAGTAAATGGGATATTTTGAAACAAGTCAGTAGATTTAAACATATACTAAACCGTTCTTGGAAAAACTTTATGAAGATGCAAATAGCCTGATGCTGACCACTGCTTTTTTTGAAAATATTAAATTAAAATATATGGAAGCATCAGATTGTGTCAGTATGTACAACTCTCAAATAATTAGAAGTGACGCGTCAAAAGTGATCTTTCTCATGCATATAATGAAACATGAAGGCCACGTGCTTGTGGGCCAGTGACTTGGATAAGAGAATAGTTATGTGCATAATTATTGTGATAAACAGTTTTAGTCTTTGGATAAATCTCCACACCCTAGTAGAGTACAAGTGAAAAATATTGTATTGACTTTTTTCAAGAAGAATTGAATTAGTTTGGAACTTAGAAGATTTTAGAACTTCCATGATCAACTTAGTCAACGTCAATGTACAAGATGAATGCTAAATGATTGGACAATGACATAGCTAGATGTGTATGTGACAGACAGGCTGCTATGCGTCATGAGATATTTATGTACTTCAACTTATGTATAAACGTTTGAGTTGGTAAAAATAAATCATGAAAATTGTAGGACAGTGTTGATGTGAAGTTATTGTGTCTGCATTGTTCATGTACGATGTCAGTTGTCAAGAATAGTAATAACAAAAAATACACCATCAGCAATTTGAACACTGTGCCATAAATATAACGAGCTATGATTAAGAACCATCATTGACAGTAAGCATAAACGTCAGGACTCTAATGAACTTGGGTCCATTGTACAAATGAATGCTGCCATGCGCTGCAACACCTGCAAACAAGCTTGGCAGCAGCTCCGCATAGAGTGCACAAGTCTGTGCAGGAATTTCTGAGGAATAAAGTTCCATGCATGGTGGAGAGCAGCTTCCAGCTATTGCATATTAGCTGGGGACCCTTGCCTGTAGACCCTGCGTCCAAGCTAATCCTACAGATGTTCTATGGGGGTGAGGTCTGGTGATAGGGCAGGTCAATCATTCATCACAATGTTCTGCTGCTGTAGATATTGCTGAGTAATGTGAGCAGTATGCGCACATGCATTGTCATGCTTGAGGAGTTGCAAGTCTTGATCTGCTGCAAACGCAGGAACAACAAATGCATTCAAAACTTCATTCCGGTACTTGGAATGTCTTCCTATTACTACTCGCACTGTTTGGCTTCACTGGAGTGAATGATTCCGTAGGTGACTCAGCACGATATAATGATCTTGTGCAAGGATGGTCACCCGTGGTTGGTGGTTCTATCCTTGGTGCTGCCAGTTATTTGGTAACGTTCAATGAGATATACGATAGTGCAGAGATGGCAAAGCATCCTCCGTGCAATGTCCCGCAAGCACATTCCGGCCTCCGCCATACTAATGGCTCATTGGTGGTCGGCTTCAGTCAATCATGGCATTTCAAGCACAAGTACTCGGTGTTCTGACTCAACGTCTTTTTTATTCCGGGTATACTGCCTCCACACATGCATGTTGTCTGGCAATTGTGCTGCACGTGGCACTTCCATTGTTTTCACGTGGTAGCACGATGTGCAGTTGGCTTCAGCATTCAGTTGCTTTGCTTTGCTGACAGCATTTATTCTCTACCTCACGGGAAATGATATTCCATTCCGTTTTTTAACCGTCGAGATCAGACCACGTTGATACTGGTGCGTTTTAAATGCGCTTCAGTATATATATATATGTTCATGTGAGTCTGTTCTTCAATCCATATATATATATATATATATATATATATATATATATATATATATATATATATATATATATATATATATATATATATCATGTTCACCACATAAATGTCATAATATAATACTAATATACTGAAGACTTTCAATTTCAGCGTATTCCTGTTTGCAAAATACAGCATTCTTGAATAGCTGCTGTTGAATTTTGTCTCTTCTCCCTGGCAGAGAGATTTGTCTGCCAGAAGTCTTTTTTAACCATGAGTAAAACAGTCTTGAATTTTTTTTCTAACCAAGTATTTCATTTGTTTGAGTAGCCTAAGATGTTAGTCCTATTGGCTAAGCAGTTAGAGTGCTGACTTTTCGGCTGCAAAGTAACTGGGTTCTGAGACCACAACCTAGTAACATCAATGGTTTAGTCTACCCAGCTGTAAAAGGGTATCTGACTCAACTCTTGAGTTAGGGGAGGAAAAGGCAGTGAGGAAAGGAACTGGTCACCCCACCTCAAAAATCTGGAGCTAATATGGTAGTCTCCAACACTTCACTCCCCCATGGCAGTATCTGCTATAGGACGACCTTTACCTTTTGACTTTGTAGATGGTGGTGTAAGATCATTGAAAAGTCCTTTTATTTGTTTGTACTGTAAGGTACGGTACCTGACTCTGTTGTTTGAGTTAGGGAAGGAAAAGGTCACCACACCTCTCGATGCTGGACTTAGTATGGTGAAGTCTCTAACACTTCACTCCCCAATCGCAGTGGACTACCTTTACCTTTTACTGTAGGTTTAATCTTTGCTTTCAGACCTTGCTCATATAATAATAACATACATACGGTCACGTTTTTCTTCCCCACACATTACATTAAATTAGTTACAGATGTCAACATGGAATTCATTCTGTGACAGTTTAATTTTATTTCCACAAGTAACATCTGACATGGAATAAAATGTAAGAAAAAAGTAAATACTAGACATAGAAAAATGTTCATGTGAGTCTGTTCTTCAAATTGCTATCTACATCAGTTCACAATATACTTGACAAATTCATCCAAGAGTAAAGGAGATTCTTTTTAGAAAAATTGCCAGTGCACACAAACATACATTCTTTTATAAATTCACATTATTTCAAAAGCACTACCAACTTAATCAAATTGTTCATTAACCCAGGAGTTGGCAACCGGTCGATTGCATCCTCCCAGTGGATGATTTGGTAGATTGTTAGGTGATGGAGGGGGGAAAAAGAAAGAATTTTTAAGCTAGGGAAACTTCAAACTAGCCCTCTCCCAGCAGCAGTAAAGATACGTTTTTGTGTTGCCAGTGAAAACCCTCAAGTTAGCTGACTAAAATTCACTTTATTTATGAAATGCATAAGATTAAGACAGGAAAGTGATGTTTTCTTAAAAGTGAAGTCAATATTTGGTAAATGTCATTTTATATACATTTATAACTGCTCGTTTGATAAGTTGCAGGATGCAGATCGTACAGCAGAGATAAAAGAATTTGCTTGTAGGCTGTACGTAATCTAAATTCCAAACAGTCTCAAAATAGGCGTGGTTTTTATCAAAGTAGATCTTTAGTGAGGTCAGTGTTTCTAAAGTGAATCATCACAACTCGTGCGTTGTCTACCGCTACAGTAAGCCATTCCTGACATTTGTTATGATAATATTTATATATTGATAGCGAGTGAATGCAATCCAGTTCAGTGAGGACTGCCCAAATTAGGTATAGAAAATAGTATTAAGTATTCAAGCCCATAGCGCATGTAGGTCCCAGGGATGTCTGATCAGGCAGAGACAAAAATAGGGACTGCTGCTCCCACAGGCATGACATACAAAGCAACTAAATATGAGGTGGTGCATGAGGCTGGCAACCTCATCATATAACACAAATCACTACAGAAACCACTGCTACAAGAGGTTGTGAGTGCTTTGTGCAGGCTCTCAGAGGGAACAAAAAGAAAGATGATGATGTTTTTTTTCTCTGTGTTTTTTTCCCCTCTTTTGTTCAGCCTTTGATCTTTCCCACAACAAATCTTCCTTTAATATGTATCCATAATACGCTATGTAATTTTTTTGTCACTGAAAAAAATAGTAAATCAGTCAATACCCTTTAGATCCTCAACGAGTATAGGCCTTCCAGAAACACGTCAAGTCCTCCTGTCATGTGCCATCAGCTCAAGGTCGTTTCATGTCTTCCTCATCACATTGCAAAGCAGAATTCGCCAAGCATTGGATTGTTCACCCACTAATAGGGGCAAGTTCCTACTGTAATCCTCCTAATGACAGAGCGTTGCTACTGGAGCCAGACTGTAACGGCCAGTCCGTTCCTCTGACCCCAGCAGGAGGCATGCTGCATGGGCAACAGATTGACCTCTTCCTTCAATAGCCCAACCTCGTGCCACCGAAACTTGTTTCGGGAGGTACTCTCCTATGGTCAGTAATGACTGAAAGGGAAGATAGATAGATAGCTGTCTTCTCCGTGTGTTCTTTGGTCTGCCTCTACTTCTATTGCCCTGGGTATTCCATAACAAGAACTGCCAGATAATGCTATCAACAGGTTTTCTCAGTGTGTGCCCAGTCCATCACCAGCATCTTGTTCTCATCTCTTGTTTCACTGGTACTTGTCTGGTTCTTGTCACCATTTCCACAATTGGTGATCTTGTACCATTTCAATCCTTCTATTCAATGCAAGCACCCATTTATAAAAGTTTGTAACTTCTTGGTTATAGTTTTTTTTGTTGTTCTCCATGTTTCAGGCCATATAACAGGAGTGACTTGACATTTGAGAAATAGATTCCCATTGTTGTGCTGGACTTTATTTCTTTTGATTTCCATCTATTTTGTTGGAATAACAAGACGGATACCAAAAAAAAAAAGTGTTAAAAACCCTCAGTTATTGCCAAATTCTTAAACATTCATTCATCACAAAACAAAAATCTAAATGTATTTGCTATTTTTAAAAAAAATTATTACAGCATTAAATACTAGGACCTATCTCCTGCATTAATGTTATTATCTACCAGCCTCCAAGATCTGCTAGTTTTTTAACTACCACAAGGATCTGTTTTATCTGTAACACAAGTACTGCCTAGAGATCTTCAGCACATAATATTTACATTGCAAGCATCTCTGGGACCTACCAAGTGTAATATTGTCTGTAAAATCTTCAGGACTTACTACTTTCAATATAAATAACTGCCTATCACAACCATTCAGACATCATTTGTATTCCCCATGCTGCATGCGACTTCAGCTAATTTTTAATTTTGGCTCTCTTCTTCAACTCTGCCCATGAAGTCTGGTTCCTCTGGTTTCCTTTTTTATCGTTCTTCTCTAGGTTCACACTGGCACTCTTCTCCTGTGTCAACCACCTGGTTAGACATCTGGTTTGTGTCCTTAACACCTCTTTTTTCTTTCTTATCAGCCTCCAGGTGAATTGATTGATGTCTGGTTCTTCACCACAGTTTTTTGTTATTACATCTATCAGTTTGATATGATCTGTTTAAGCCACCTGTTAATGAAAAGTTTATACATTTATACTGTTGGTGACATGCCATGTTTCTGGCCTAGAGTGTAGGACAGATTTTATATTTCTGCTGAAAAGCCAAATGTTATTTTCCTGTTTTATAAAACAGAGTACCATTTTGGGTGGAGAAAGCTGAAAGAAAATCTGGCTGTGCTGATCCAGCACTGATGACCTGATTTGATCTAAAATGACTATCAAAACTCTAGGATTTGCTAATAGCTACTGTGTACCAAAGTGTGCCCTACAAACAGTAATACAAATCTTTGAGATGTAAAAAACAGAATATCACCAAATTCTTGTGCGGATGCTGCACTGCAATACCCATTAAAGTTTTAAAATGTCCCTGGAACTGTTAATCCTTGTCTCTGTGTCAATTTTCTGTCATTTTATCTTTATGGTCACTGCTGTTGTTCTGACTAGCTTGAGGCTTCTCAGAGCTGATGTTGATGCTTGCATCAGGATTTGATTCCTTGGACATTGAAAAAGAAAATGGGTGATAATGTCACATTTTAAAAAAAATATTCAACATCCTTCACTATGTTTTTGTGATCTTTCTTATTTAATACAAGCCCACATAAACAATTTTTAAAGCTTCTGTCTCCTTTCTTTCTCTCCTCTCCATCTCACTTTCTCAAAAAAAAAAAAGAGATTTTTGCTTTAGTTATATAAGAGAATATAATGTTAATATTAACAATTTACTGTTGTAGTTTAAAATGTACATAATTTGCAACCACTTTTATGCTTTCTTCAGTGCTTATTTATATATATATATATATATACATTTTATTTAAACTGTTCAATTGTAATAATAATTTGTTTTATTTTGTTAATTCACTAAATTGAATTATTGTACACAAGAATGATTGCTAAATCAGAGGCACATCTTCAATCCAACCTGCAAGTCTGGAAGGAAAAGCTGAAGAAGAGAGGGATGATCATAAGCAGCTCGAAAACAAAAACCATGGTCATATCACGAGAGGAAAGAAGACATCAGATTAAGCTGGGAGAACAGGTCCTGGGGCAGGTCGATCACTTTAAATACCTTGGAGCTGTCATAGACCGGAAGGGAGGCATCAAAGAAGAGTTGGCTACCCGAAGAGCAGCATCTGGGATACTTTTTCAAGCCATAAATCGAGGATTCCTCAGCAAAAGAGAAGTTGGTAAGAAGACGAAGATGGCTGTAATCCGCTCCACCTATGTCCCAGTCTTGACGTATGAATACGAGTCATGGGCAATGACTACAACCCACAAAAGCCAGATCCAAACCTCAGAAATGAGGTATCTGAGGAAGGTGGTTGAAGTAACAAGAAGAGACATGGTCCGCAACCAGACGATACGTCAAGGGCTAAAAACCCAACCCCTGCAGACCCAAATAGAACAGTCCCAACTAAGATGTTTTGGCCATGTTTGCAGAATGGGAGAAGATCGGCTACTACAGCAAGCATGGGAAACTAAGAGCCAGGGATCCAGACCTCCAGGACGACCCAAAGTCCGCTGGGAGGACAACATTAGACAATCTTTGAAGGACCGAGGACTAAAATGGAACCAAGCCAGGAGGAAGATAGCCGATAGAATAGTATGGCGCTCTCTCTTCCAAACCTCTACACCTCACGGTAGAACAGGAACGACTAAGTAAGTAAGTACAAAAGAATTATAATAAGGGCAATAATACCCATTTCTTCTCCTTGATGAAATCAAGACTTTCATTCATTCACTCGCATATTCAAGTGTACACTTGATTCTTTCTTCATGCTTGATTCATTTTTCAGTTACAGACAAATTTCCATTGCGTAGCAGACAAAACAAAATAGTTGTTTGCTTGTAAGATAAGACAAAACATAGAGCTATGGACAGCTAGAAAATAACTTGATGTAAAAATTAACGGTAGTGTCACAGCAGATACTGCCATAGCAGAGTGAAGTGTTAGAGACTTCACTATACTAGGTCCAGCATCAACAGATGGGGTGACCAGTTCCTTCCCTAACTCAAGAGCAGAGTCAGGTACCCATTTACAGCTGGGCAGACTAGAACATGATACCACCATGTTGTGAACCTGGCACCTTTACCACAATAGGCCAGCGTTCTAACCACTCTACTAGTTCGATGCTCCATGAGGTAGAACATGTAAAAATGTCTTTTTTAAAAATAAATAATGCAGAAATTGTCATTTGCAGAAAAGAGGACACATTATATATTTTTTAATAAAAGCAGAAGATTCATGATTTGTATATGAAAATTAAAAATAAGAATATTTTAAAAAAAAAACTGTTTCCTGTTAGGAAATACTGTTTATTTAATTGTTGATGAGCAGTCTCTTCTGCTAGCTCTTACCTCATCAGTGGAGGCACCATCTCCAGATGACTGTTCTGTGAGACAAAAGAAAGATGCCAGAAATCAGATAGTGATTTTTTTTAAAACTGTGATTAAATGAGAAGCCATTTTGTAAACATCTTGAAAGAATATTTATGGATCAATGCTGGGGAACAGCTTTTAAAAAAAGTTATAATACGGGAGTTAGAAGAGGAAAAGCTGGGTGATACAAATCAAACTGAAACAAACAGATTAGAGAAGCGATTGGTAGATCTCGATATATGGGTAGATCTCAGGGGATGATTCAGTAGGGAAGGAAAAGAATACATTTTAAAACTAGGAAAGGTTAGGACTAATCCTCTCTCCCACTGGCATTTAAAAGCTGGATATCCCTGGGATTAAAAGCATGAGCCAGCCATTATTTTTGTCAATGAATAAACGCTGAGAGACATTTTAAAACTGTTCATTGTGCTACTGACACTGATCTTCCATCTAACCCTACAGACATGATTTTATCAAGGTCGATTTTTGGAGATCTCAGTATTTCTAAATAGATCCCCAGAACTTCTGGGTTGCCTACCGCTGGATTAGAACATTAGTTATACATGTACACCCTTAACACATTAACTACCGAATTGAAAAACACACTGTGGCCGAATTAAATTTTTTTCCCATTTTCATCCTGTAGGTGTTTGCACAAAGTAAGCTGTAGTTTTCGTAATTGTTTACATATTTTTATGAATTACACGTCATTTTAAAGATAAATGAATGTACTATTACAATAAACACCGGTTGTAACTCTAATAGAGGTTGTTGCTATTTAACGGCCCTCCGATGGCCGAGGACTTGCAATATTTTCACAATTATAACTGCTTGCGCCCCATCTCTATCAAAATCACAATTTCAATCGATGTGCACACCGTTTTCACTCTTGTCCTCGTCGCTAGATCTATCAGTCAATTGTTGAAACACGTTTCTATCCTATTCAGCCGTTAGACGAGATGTACACACATTTTTTGTAGTCCTATCTCTAGTTGCCACGGAAAACAGTTTTACACGATTTGGTAACTAACCCAAAACGCTGAAAAATATGAACATAATATCAATTTTCCAGTGTTCTACAACAACCATGCTTTGGGAATTTGTTTTCCGGTGGCAACTTAAAATCTCGAACCAGATCAGAGAGTGTTTCAGTACATTTTTCATTCGTTTTATTACTAAAATTAGATTGGCGCTCTGAGCGGCTTGCGGTCCAAATGTGATTATTTTGTGAGCCGCTGACAGCGGCTTGCGGTAGTTAATGTGTTAACAAAAGCTGAGTACTACTTTATTTAACACAAAGAAACATATTGACAGTATGAATTTTAACACTTCATTATGTGAAACCATCTAATACATGCTAAGAATTTTGTGTAAAAAGTAGTACTTATCATCATACATGAGCTCAGTCTATGCCACAACCCTCCATTTCAAAATTCACAAGAAAAGTGTTTGTGCTTAAAAAAAATGTTAACATTGAATGTGATCACCATTATTTGCAATGCATTTTGAGGCAGCAATGTCTCAAGGAATTAACAAGACTTCAGGCACTGCCCAAGCTGTTTCTGGATGCAGTGCCAGAGTAACTACTTAGGGTAGCCATGGAGGTATGTGGCTAGTGTGGTATTGTAGCAGCTTGACTGTTTATTCATACAGATTTATGAATACAACTCAAGATCATGCACTGACAATGCATCACAGTTTATCTTTCTAACACAGTCCCTACACTCTTCCCATCAAATGCACACGTTTTTTTTTAAACACTGAACAGCACTTTTTCAGACAAACTACAAAACATTTGTGAGCTGTATGCTTTATTATCTTAGGTAAAAACAGGCCATTCATATTTTGGAAAAATTGGTTATACCAATGATATTTTTCAACATTTTCAAAACTGCAATACATGTAATTTACTTAAAGAGTATAAATAAATTTAACTAAATGCTAAGCAAAAGAAAATGAGCAAATCTGAAAGCTTACGTTTGCACATACTTTTCTCTGAAACATTCTGCTGAAGTCAGTATTAATAGTTTTAATTTATTATAACTGGTGTTGATGTTGTGTTACTATGGTGAAAATATATTCAAAAAGGGGAAGAGTGGAGTAAGTCAGATGAGAACTGGATTAACTACCAGCAGGTCATCATCAGTCTTGGCAGAGAGTGTAGAACTTGGGGCAATGGGAAAGCAGAACTGGAAATTAATCAACTGATACATGATAATGCCAGGGATAATGATGCCATTGTGTATACAGATGGGTCTGTGATTTGTGGTGAGAAATCAGGTTGGGGGCTTCTCTGCTAGGGTAAAGGACAGAATTGTTACTGAACATAGCGGGGCTTACAAGATAACAACTTCCAGCATGAGAATGGAGGTAGAAGCAGTTACTGCAGTCTTAAGGTGGGTTTGTCCGGAGTGCAATGATATCGATTCAGTTCTACAATAGCAAAACAATACTATGGTGATAGCGTCAGTATTCTTAAAAAAAAAATTAAAAACAACATAAAACAATAAAGAAAGCATATCAGTTAATGTAATAAGTTATGTAATCCCGAGTTTCCCACACTCACCTGGAATGTTGCATACAGGAAGATTCTTGCATTCCTGTACTTGAAAGCTTTCACCTGCGGTACACACGTAATGTGCATTCATATTGATACAAACAACCTTTTTTTTTTAATGAGCCACACATAAATATATACTGGAGTATACAACATGAGGGCATCTGATCATCAGATGTGGTAAAAACTTTATATAACTTATTTGATACCACAGCTGTATATTTTATAAGGATGATGTCTGTCTGGTTTCAAGCTTTACATTATTTATTTTTTTAATGTGTCAATTTATTAAACATATGTGTATGGATTATTTTGATCATAACTATGCACTCATTTATTGTCTCAAAACTGGTGTAACAATTTCAGAGAACCTTTCCCTGTTTACAGACGTAATCTGCTCTTAAAAATCCATTTGAAAGGTGAAAATTCAGACACTTACAAAATTATTCTCATTTCTCTCTATGAAGACAATTCTAATATGTTGCACACTAAGAATACTATTCTTATGCACTGATCTCAGATCTTACAATAATCTAAATCCATAACTACATTCAGGGTCAAAATTATTTCAAATCACTTTTGACTGTTTTGTAGTAACCATTGACCAAGTGGTAGAAATAAATTCCACATTTTTTTAAATCATGAACTCTATTTCCTTCTGGCTCCTGCTGATGTTATCACTCTCCTTGATGAAGTGCTTAGTCAACAGCTGAAGGCAATAAACATTGATAGTACTGATGATGCCATGATTTATCAGCAGTAGCGACGAGAGTGTTGGCAAGCAAACAAAGAACATTATTTGAGTAATACTTGTGAGCAAACAGTTAATTTGAGCTGGTGGTTCTAAATATAGATCATCCAGTTTGAGGCACTTCCACAACTGAAAAGTTAGGACATCTGAAGAGATATCTGGTTATTTAAAAAAAAAAACGGGTGCACACTGTTAGGTCAAAATTCAGATATCTGATGTTTGGATAATGAAGTAAGACTTATCTCACTCTTCACAATTAAAGCTTGCAGTAAAATTTTGCAAGAGGAAATATTAATCATACTGCAAGCAAGTTATAAATGTACCCACCTTGACACTCCTGTCCACCATTTGAAGGAGCTGGACAAGTACACATCCTTTGTCTACCTTGTATTGAGCTCTCCTCACGACATGAAGATGAGCATGCATTCCATTCACTCCACTCACACCATGACCCATTTTCTAGACAGATATTCACAAAAATGCTACAAAATTTAGACAAGTTTGAGTTTATGGAACAATTTTTTTTAGGGAAGAAATACAAAACTGAAATATCATGCACAAGTATTTTAGAGACTTTCTTTTTTTTTTTTCATTAACTTTGTTACAACCTTAATGAAAGAAAAATATGTTAGCTAGGACACTGCTGCTTGATTTAATTTGTTACAACTGGTCCAGCAACACTTACTGCAGAATAAGACCTAAAACAATTAATGGAAGAAAAATTAATTTAATAAAACTGGCTAAAGAAAAACAAACTTGATATGTAAAGAAAGTATAAAAGCAGCACAAACAAAAAAAGTGGCACCTTTGTATGTATACGGATTTTGGGGGGGGGGGGGGGATGGACAAACTTGAAATAGTGTAGTTAGTGCAGTACCCTCTCTCCAACAAATTAAAATGCATGACATTTCATATTACAAAGACTAAGGATAACTATATCCTGACATACAATTATATCATGTTTTGACATTACAGTCAGCAGGAACCACAGAGAATAACAGAAAATGAACTTACCCAACTCAACTTTTTTACCCTCTACAAATATTCACACACAAAATAATATCCAGTCTAGAATTGTGGAATTGCTCTTTAAGAACAAATAGCAAAAGAACAAGAAAATTGAATAACACAGGTATTGACCATCAGTACACAACAGACAAATTCTGAGACAGAAGGAAACCAGGAAAAGTTGCAAGTTATAACAGATTTCAACCTGTAACTCCACACAGTAGTACTGTACCATCATGCTAGCTAATGTTAGTCAGTCTAATACATTCAGGTTTTACCAAAGATTGTTATTATCTGTTGGCCTTACAACTGTCTAACTAAATGGTTGTTTTGGTTTTAGTCTTTTTGTGTTGTAAAATTATGTAGTAAATGTAAAGCTTTTAATTTAACTTAGCTTCCTTTGCTCTCATTATCTCATTCCTTGGTGTGCATTATCATTAAAATACATGATAATTAAGACAAGATCATAAATATATGGAGGATATATGTCTAAGAATTAATGGGTACAAAATGAACATCTATTATCTAAAGAATATCTGATTTCTAGACTGCACAGATTCAGGAAATTTAGAAGCAAGCAATTTAAGAGGTAACAAAGACAAAATTAACAACAAAAGTACAGGAGTTGACAGAATTGTTGCAAAAGTATAAGTATTCAAAGAACGTAGCTCACTAAAGTGGACAGAACAGTTCTTGATGCTGCAACATAAATAGGACATGATCCTCTTTCTAATCTGTAGGAAGTATCAAGAGATAAACTTGAGATAACTGCAGCTGACTTGCTGTTAACTTCTTCTTTTATAAGGTAACTCAAAAGGAAAGTAAATTTTAATCCTCTAAAAACCTGAGCCAAAATAAATGACACATTGACAAAGGAGGGGGAACAGCTGGTGACGTCTGCTAAAAGATAAATAAAGCCAGATGTGCTTTTAATGCCCTTCGACCAATATGGAACTCCTCAGCGATATCCAGAGGGAACAAAATTAGAATCTTTAACTCAAATGTGAAGTCAGTCTTGCTGTATGGCTCAGAGACATGGCATGTCTCAAAGAGTATCACCGCCAAGCTACAGACATTTGTAAATAGATGTCTCCGATGGATTCTTCGTATAAGATGGCCAGATGTAATAACAAATAACAAGCAGTGCTGTTTTTGCAAGCAACGACATTGGAGAATTTTTCAAAACAACTGTAGGAGTTCGCCAAGGATGTATCCTGTCACCAGTGCTCTTTAATATATATCTAGAACATATTATGCAGGAGGCTCTCTACGATTATAAATCAACCATATCGATTGGAGGCCGACCTCTGTGCAACCTACGTTTTGCTGATGATATTGATCTGATAGCTGGATCAGAATCAGAACTTCAAGACCTTACCTCTAGACTGGAGAAAGTAACACGAACGTATGGGATGGAAATTAATATAGAAAAAAGCAAGATATTGGTGAATAGCCATAAGAAACACGTTCCGACCAACATTACGTTAAATGGGCAAACGTTAGAAGAAGTTAACACCTTTAAATATCTCGGGTCCACTATATGTAGTGATGGAAGATCAATTAAAGAAATCAAGACAAGACTTGAGATGGCCTCAGCTGCCATGACAAGGTTGAATGTGATCTGGAAAAGTAACATCAGTTTTCCTGTGAAGATCAAATTATATAAATCACTTGTATTATCTATTCTCTTGTATGGGTGTGAGGGCTGGACACTCACTGCAGATACGGAGCGAAGGATTCAGGCTTTCGAGCATAAATGTTATAGAAGAATTTTGCGCATTTGCTATAAAGAGCACAAAACAAATGTCTATGTTAGAGAGAAGATAAACACCTATGCAGGCCACCAAGAACCACTTTTGTCAATAGTGAAACGTCGAAAGCTTGCCTGGTTTGGGCATGTAACTCGTCATGACTCCCTTTCGAAAACGATCCTTCAGGGAACAGTCGAAGGTAAACGGAGAAGAGGAAGGCAGAGAAAATCCTGGGCTGATAACATCAAAGAATGGGCAGGACACGGTTTTTCCACACTTGTACGCATTGCTGAGGATAGAGAGCAGTGGAGGACCCTGTCTGCTGATGCTTCCACCATGGCACCCCTACGACCCATGACGGGTTACGGGCTGAGATGATGATGAATAACAAATATAGAGCTAAGGAAAAGATGCGGACAACAGCCAATACAGACAGACATTAAGGTAAGAAAGTGGAGATGGATAGCACATACACTCAGAAGAGAAAAATCAAGCATAGCCAGAGTTGCCCTTGACTGGAACCCACAGGGGAAAAGAAGAGTCGGGAGGCCAAAGAGAACTTGGAGAAGAACCGTTAAAGAGGAGGTTAGGGAAATTGGAATGACTTGGGCACAGATGAAAAAGACAGCCCAGAATAGAAATCGATGGAGAGCAACTGTTTCTGCCCTATGTTCCACAGGGAACGAAAAGGAATGATGATGATGATGAAAATAAATGACGCAAGCATCTATCTTAGAATATTAGTCTTATTATTGCTATCACATGCAATAAACAGATAATGAAGGTTTTAATTTTTTTTTTAAACAATGCTCATCCTTGATTTATTCACAGAATATATGGTTGAATAAAATACATGGTAGCATCTACACTCATATAGTAACTGGCTGACTTCTAGGCTATTAATGAGTGTTTATAATAATTTTTTAATAATAATTAAAACACTTTTTATAAACAAATAATAACACTGAACTATGTTTTTTTTTGGAGCAGATAAGCTGACAAAATAGTGAGCTCAGAGTTACTTTAGTTATGATTCAGTTTATTAATTTATGTAAGAATTTACTTAATTCAAACTGTGACATACACACATATTTTCAGTGTCTTTAGGATAAGTCAATTTACTCCTCTTTCACAATAAAACTCACTTGGACAGTCATGGTCATTGTAGCAAGCTACCCTCTCGTTCTGTTGCCCCACACAAGGCTTCCCACCATGAGCTTGTGAAGGGTTTGAGCAAGTCCGAGAACGCATTTGGTGTCCTCTGCTACAGCGTGGAGCTCGACAGAAACCGTAGCTGGTCCATGGACTCCAGTTACCATCCACTGTTTAGAGATTTTAATATTTATTATAATTATAAGCTTACTCTGTGTGGTTTATGGGGGTCTTTAAGGGGACAAAGAAAGAATAAAACTCCCTCTGGCATGTCATAGAAGATGTTTAATGTGAGGTTGTGCATGGACCTGGCAACCTCACTATATAAAACAAATAGCAAAAGAAATCACTTCAGGAGTGCAAGAATTGTAATGGCACAGGCTTCCTGCAAGTGTGCAAAATATGGTGATAGCCATGTTTCTTAAGAAGCTTTAAAGGAAAAAAGTTAATACTATGCTTAATTTCACGACAACTGAAGACCATTACTGATAAACATTATTGTTTATAATCTCTATAGATTCAATATTGTACTAGTGAGAAATAAGCTGTTTCCATCAGTCAGTTAAACATATCAACAACCCTTGGCACCAAACAACTGTTTACGTGCTGAAAAATTAAACAAAAGCTCTTTTGGCTTAAGTTTAGCTCAAGATATTTTGTATCATTTTCTCATACTCTGACATATCTGACTTCTAATGTTCAAGATACATTTTAATTTGAAGTTTACCCAAGAGTATTATACATCAAATTGTTTGTAATTGAACAGACTAACATATTTAGATGTAAAATGCATATTTTAAAAATTTATATTGATGTGAGTTTTAAAAAATTGAAGGAAAGTCAACAGGAAAAATACACAAATATTTTAAACATGATATTTCACAAAGAAGACCAAAAAAAAAAAGTAGTATTATCAGAACAATTAACAGCAGTCATATTTTATTGTAGTCTGACCATTTCTGCATCATATGTTACATTTCCAAAACAATTCAACATTAAATAATAAAATTATGCAAATTTTTGAAATGTTACATAACTAGGCTTTTTTTTTTTTTAATATTCAACAACAAAAATCTTCCACTGAATACATTACAGTTATTATAAGTAGCTGAAACATCTTAGCTAAATTAACTAAATGCGACTTCAGTAGACATATTTCTAGTGTAACACTGTATGATCACTAACACATAAGTAAAATCAGTTATGATGGTGACATAATAAAGACTCAACACATCTTTATACATTTCCTACAAAGGCTGGTGGTATTCTGACAGACAATTCCTACCTGCATGAAAACATAAAAAAGTATCACAAACTTTCCATTTAACTTTTGTTTTTCTTTGAATCTATACAGTCTGATAGCAAAGCTTACAATTTCTTTTTGTCTTTGTAAACTCGGGGTCCATGGCATGCCGAGAAAAAAACTGGTGGCTTTGAAGCGAGTGGTACATCATCATACAAACCTATGTTCCCCAATTCCCTGATTAGTTCTGTAAAATCTAGCTGACCATATCTAGCCGGTCCTTTCAGTTCTTCTACAATCAATCAATCAATACCCTTTAGCTCCCCAAGGAGCATAAGCCTTCAACAAACACTTGCCAAGTCTTCCTGTCCTGTGTCATCCATCCAAGTTCTTTCCATGTTTTCCTCATCATTTTCACCTCTGTATCCAGTTCTCTTCTCCATGTGTTTGTTGGTCTACCTCTGCCTCTCTTTCCCTGTGGATTCCAGAACAAGGACTGCCTTGTAATGCTATCAACAGGTTTCCTCAATGTGTGTCCTATCCATCGCCAGCGTCTTCTTCTCAACTCTTGTTCCACAGGCACTTGTCTGGTTCTTGTCATCAATTCCACATTTGTGACTTTGTCATACCATTTCAGTCCTTCTATTCTACGCAAGCACCCGTTTATGAAAGTCTGTAGCTTTTTGGTTGTTGTTTTTGTTGTTCTCCATGTCTCAGAGCCATACAATAGGACTGACTTCACATTTGAGTTGAAGATTCTTATTTTCATGTTGGACTTGATTTCTCTTGTTCTCCATATGTTTCCCAATGCAATGAAAGCTCCTCTTGCTTTTTGTATTCTTATTTTGATATCACTGTCTGTCCCTCAAACTTTGTCTATATTACTTCCAAGATATGTGTAAGATTCTACATCTTTTAGTGGTGTTTCTTCAAGTTCAACCTTGTTATCATTTCTTCTCATAATCTTTTTCTTTTCCCTGTGTATTTTCTGGCCCACTTGTGACCTCTCATCGAGAATTTTCATTTTCTCTTGCATCTGATTATGGTTATGGGACAGAAGAGCCAAGTCATCTGCAAAATCCAGATCATCAAGCTGTTTAGTCAGATTCCACTGGATTCCATTTCTGTTGTGCGATGTCGATGTTTTCATAACCCAATCTATTGCTAGTAAGAAAAGAAATGGAGACAAGAGGCATCCCTGTCTCACTCCCGTTCTAATCCTAAACGGTTCTGTAAGTTGTCCTTCATGAAGAACTCTACATGTCATATCTTCATAGGTCTTCTTTATTAAGTTAATAATCTTCATGGGAACTCCATAATGCCTCATCAATTTCCAAATTGATTCTATGTCTACACTGTCAAATGCCTTTTCATAGTCCACGAATCCGATGTATAGCGGTGAATTCCATTCCAGACTTTGTTCAACTATTATTCTCAATGTGGCTATTTGGTCTGTACAGACAAGCAACTGAGAGATGAACAAGCAGGTTTTCGACAAAATAGAATAAATAGTTCTTCTACATCTGGGTGTTTTTTCTGCCAGTCTTGAAATAGAATGTAAGCATTTACCCTAGCAATATCCAGAAAATGAGAAAAAAAAAAGTTTTCAATATTTATTGGTCTTTCTCAAAACATTGTACTTGTTAATCAGCTGGTCACTCTTGTCCATTCCTTTCATGTATATATTGTAATTCCTTACAAGATTTGGCTGTCTAACATTAACCTTAGTTCTATGCTTAGTGAACCTATAGCCATTTGCATTGTGAATGCTTGAAACCAGTGTTATAGTTTTGTTATCTCTCCACTGCAGTGCTAGTAATTCTTCATCTCTAAACCATCTCATTGCACCTCTGATACTATTTTTTTCAAATTCCTTTATATCTGAAAGTGCAGCTGGAAACTCCTTTCTGTTTCTAAGAAATGTGCCACAAGCTCCAATCACCTAACTTCCACAAGTCCTTCAGTAACTGAATGAATGTATAATCATCATCTCATCTCATCCCGTAACCCGTCATGGGTCGTAGGGGTGCCATGGTGGAAGCATCAGCAGACAGGGTCCTCCACTGCTCTCTATCCTCAGCAATGCGTACAAGTGTGGAAAAACCGTGTCCTGCCCATTCTTTGATGTTATCAGCCCAGGATTTTCTCTGCCTTCCTCTTCTCCGTTTACCTTCGACTGTTCCCTGAAGGATCGTTTTCGAAAGGGAGTCATGACGAGTTACATGCCCAAACCAGGCAAGCTTTCGACGTTTCACTATTGACAAAAGTGGTTCTTGGTGGCCTGCATAGGTGTTTATCTTCTCTCTAACATAGACATTTGTTTTGTGCTCTTTATAGCAAATGCGCAAAATTCTTCTATAACATTTATGCTCGAAAGCCTGAATCCTTCGCTCCGTATCTGCAGTGAGTGTCCAGCCCTCACACCCATACAAGAGAATAGATAATACAAGTGATTTGTATAATTTGATCTTCACAGGAAAACTGATGTTACTTTTCCAGATCACATTCAACCTTGTCATGGCAGCTGAGGCCATCTCAAGTCTTGTCTTGATTTCTTTACTTGATCTTCCATCACTACATATAGTGGACCCGAGATATTTAAAGGTGTTAACTTCTTCTAACGTTTGCCCATTTAACGTAATGTTGGTCGGAACATGTTTCTTATGGCTATTCACCAATATCTTGCTTTTTTCTATATTAATTTCCATCCCATACGTTCTTGTTACTTTCTCCAGTCTAGAGGTAAGGTCTTGAAGTTCTGATTCTGATCCAGCTATCAGATCAATATCATCAGCAAAACGTAGGTTGCACAGAGGTCGGCCTCCAATCGATATGGTTGATTTATAATCGTAGAGAGCCTCCTGCATAATATGTTCTAGATATATATTAAAGAGCACTGGTGACAGGATACATCCTTGGCGAACTCCTACAGTTGTTTTGAAAAATTCTCCAATGTCGTTGCTTGCAAAAACAGCACTGCTTGCGTCCTTGTATAGTGCTTCAATGATATCTATGATGTTGGTATCAAAATTGAATTTTCTCATTACTTGCCATAAGCCTTCATGCCAGACTCGATCGAAGGCTTTTGTGAAATCGATGAAGTTATGGTATAAATCGTGTTGATGTTGGAGATGTTTTTCGATAAGTAATCTAATATTGAAGATTTGTTCTGAGGTACTTCTTTTTGGTCTAAAGCCAGCCTGTTCCTCTGACAAGATTTCTTCTGATTTCTGTTTTATTCTGTTCAAAAGTATCCTTAACATCACCTTACTTGGATGACTAATAAGGCTAATGGTTCTGTAGTTCTTGCACATTTTTAGATTTCCTTTCTTTGGAAGCGGTATTACTAATGACTGCGTCCATTCTTTTGGCCATTTTTTTGTACTCCATATCTTCTGGCAAATTGTTGTCATGATTTTTACTATATCTGGTCCTCCATATTTCAAGAGCTCTGCTGGGATATTATCCACACCCGGTGACTTCCCTCCTTTCATCGAACATATAGCCTCTTCCACTTCTTCCCGTAATATTGCTGCATTTCCGAGTTTCCTGTTTTCGCACTTAATGTTGTTTAATATGCCTAAGTCAGTGTCAAGTTTACAGTTATATAATTCTTTACAATATTCTGTCCACCTTCTCATTACAGCTGTTTTTTCATTGAGCAGAGCCCCATTGCTATCTTCTATGACAGTTACCCTGGGCTGTTGGGGTTTTGATAGTTTTCTTAATGTGTCAAAAGCTGCCTTGCTGTTACCTTTTATTAGCCCCGTATTAATGGACTCACATTGATCAGCTACCCATTTTTCTTTGGCCTGTTTCATTTTCTTCCTAATATTTTTATTCACCATACTGTATTGCCATGCTGCTTCAGGAACCTCTTTCTTAACCTTTTTCATTTCCCGCCGTGTATCACATAACTTCAGAATGTCATCTGTAACCCATGGTTTGTTTATTTTCTTTCTTTTACCAAGTATTTCTGTTGCTGATTCAATGAGCACGTCTTTCATGTTCTCTGTGATTGAGTTGATATCATCTTCCAAAAAGTTGAGAGCTGCGAATTTTCCTCCAACAGTTGCCTCAAAGATTCCCGCGATTTCTGGATCTTTCAGTTTGTCTAAATTGAATCTTAACTGAGAACATCTGTTTTGATTATAGTTCTTTTTAAGTTTAAGCTTGAGCGTCATCAATACCATGTCGTGATCACTACCAATGTCGGCGCCAGGAAAAGTCCTAGTCTTGGCTTTATTAATACTGGACTTGAATCTTTTGGATACAAGAATAAAATCAATTTGGCCATGTATCTCAGTTTTTGGGGCATGCCACGTTGTTCTTCTTGATAACTTATGAGGAAATAGTGTATTTGCAATGGTTAGTTTATAGTTGCTGGCAAATTCTAGTAGCCTTAGTCCTCGATCGTTGGTTTCACCTGTCCCAAATCTCCCCACTGTACCAGCCCAGTGACCGTATGCATCTGGCCCTATTTTAGCATTCCAATCACCTAACACGATGAGAAGATCTTTCTTTGGAATTTTCTTAATTGCTTCATCCAGATTGTCATAAAATGTATCAATTGCCTCATCCTCATAGTCAGTAGTGGGGGCATATACCTGTATGATGGAGATGTTCTTTGGATGTGCTGCAATACGAATGGTGATAAGCCTGCTATTTATTGGGGTGCAGCTGATGACAGAGTTCAATCTATCTTTATGTACGATAAAACCTACTCCATGCTGATGTTTAGACTCATCTCCACTAAACCAAATTTTGTGACCATCATCCGTTATTGATTCACCTAATCCTGTCCATCTGACTTCTGCTAGGCCCAGGATGTCCCACGAGTATCTAACAAGTTCATGTGTTAGTTCTTTGACTTTTCCACACGCATATAGCGTGCGTACATTCCAAGTTCCAACAACAAAACTTTCTCTTGGAAGTTTCAAAACTGGTGTTTGTACCCCATTCGCTGACTTATCACTCTCAAGGGGCAATGAGAGCGCTGTCGTTGTTAATCCGGGCATCGGCCGATCCGGCAAATTATTACTGAGTTGACTTTCCATCACAGCATTTCAGTGGGCAAGAGGTTTGCTTGGCGGTGCCCATCTCCTCTCCAAGTATCCTTGCAGGTACATACAAAAATGTACCTGGAGCAGTAACAATAGCCCTCAATAAATCTGTAATGTTTTGAAACACTGTCCGATCGACACATCATAAAACCGCCATCTTGGCTATTTGTATCAACACAAACAGCGAACTCACATGATAGGCAAACTTGATGTTTTCATCTTTACAATACTTAGCAACATAATCCAGAAAAAGCCAAACACACTACAAACTCATACAGCCTTACTAAGGGCTGTTACCACAGATGCAGACTCCAAAACGACGACATGAAATGCACAACACAAAAGTGCGGCCTACCACGCCGCCATCTTGACCTACCTAATGTATAAAAATTATCAAAATAAACCCTATAACCTTGTCTCACCAAAGATTTCATAAGATTCATAACTACAGTATAAGCTAAACCAAATGGTTCATTTGCAGTGTTCCTACCTAAATAAACATCAAAGTCATAAGTATATCCACAAACAGCATCAGCAAGAACCCATAACTTCATCCCCCATTTTGTTGGCTTCTCTAATATAGCCTGCTGTCGAAAAGAATAACAATAACACCCTTTTTTCTAACCATTTATTTCATCAACAGAAACATTTTGATCAGGTTGGTATAGCTTTTTGCACTTCATTTTAATATATGTTAACAACATTCTCACTTTACATAGCTTATCTTGAGAGTCTTCAGTCTTTGGGTCTGAAACTCATTATTGCTTTGAATCTGTTTCTAAACATAAATGCCCTGGCCCAAAGTCCATTGTAAAGACTTTTTCTTGACCAGAGGCGATCAATACTTGGGGCTGGTACAAGACCAGCATACATAAGCAAAGCATAAAAGTGATAAAACTCCTCTGGAGTAACATCATACCATCCAGTAAAGACAGTAGGCTTGTTAGGTCCATGCTGCTGTGCATATTCATTTGTAAACTGACACAGGTAACCAACAATGTCAGCAGTGAAATACAGTTTGAAGAAGTCTATAGGCCTCAAAAACTGCTTCATATTTTCTATGGTCCCCACCTCTGACAGTTGCAGACCTGGAACCCTCTCAGGCAAAAAGAGTGGAGGTTTGGAAGGTGAGCCTTCATCAAGTCCATCATAACCAAAACATCTGCAAGAAGAACAATTTAAAATTAATTTTTGCACATCAACAATAGAGTTCAAATTTACAGTTTTAGTGTAAACAGGAAAATTGATACACATTACATTTTCCGTACAAAGGAATACTGTCAATCTTAAAGCCATATGATGTAAATAATAATTTTTAAAAGCAGAGACAGGGCAAATGAGGTCAGAAAAATCAGCTGATTCACAGGATATGTCTGACCCCCTTTATATTTATTTCCTGGTGCCATGAGTTCTTTGTTAACTGTTTGAATGGTGAAATATTTGATTCTTCTTTTCAAAAACAAACAGAAAGCAGCTAAACTAATTACAATAGCCTACTAAAATGACTGTTTTACCGCTTTTCAAAATCAGCTGATATCATTTCAGTAACGAAGTAACATTACCTTTGCATGTAAGGCTGGTGATTTTGAGTTGTTCTGAGCTGTATTTTCACCATCCGACTCATCAGATCAAGTCCTCTGAATAATCATCAGAACAGGAATCTACGTCACTAGATGCGTTGTAGTCACTATCAGACTGCGTTTTGTCTATGATATGTTAAGACAAGTTGTTCGCAAAATATCCAAAATGGCGGACGAACATATGCGGTGTTTACGTTTTTCTGCATGTAATTTCAAAGTCAAAATAAGTGAAAGCTGTATATTTTTTAGCACAGATATAATTGTTAACATGTATTCTTAATATAAAACATTGATTTGAAGTCAAAATTAAAAAATAAATGTGCTTTTTTTACTTGAAAAGTCATCGATACGATCGGAACGATTTTTAAAATTTCCGGTTCGAGGAGTGTTAAGACAGTGAAAATGCAGCAGTTACTTTTACTGTGATAGGTTGCAACCAAAACAAAATTTAAACAAGATATGGCTCTGTGAAATGCGGTATGTAAACATGTAAAGTATGTTAATTTATCACAAGTTGTGGATATACTTTAAATTACAACATTTCTACTAACCAGGGCAATGCTGACCACCATAGCATTCTTCTTGATGTGTTGCTGATCCCTCACATTCCAATCCTCCAAACTGCGGGCGTGGGCTTTCGCAAGCCCTTGCTCTCTCCCTGACCCCTTTGCCACAGGTTGCAGTGCATAGTGTCCATGTTCCCCACAGAGACCAGGCTCCATCCACTTAAGGAGAAGACAATTAAAATAACAGTAAATGAAGGGCTTGTAATTTTCAAGCTATTTTGCCACACTTTTAACTGTAAGGTGGTAAATTTAGTGTCTAAGCAGTGGCATAACTAAGGAGGAGGGAGCTAACAGATCGTGTGCTCCAGGTGGAACATGTCCTGAAGGCAGAAAAACAGCTTTTAACACACACACACAAATTAATGAAAAATGTAATACATTTGTTTCCATAGTTCAGTTTGCTGCCACTGGATGGGAAACCAGTTCAAGAATTTTGAGATATTAGTTTATTTTGTCACCCATTGTTCACAAGAGAGACAAATCTGATACAAACAGGATTCCACAAGATCACTTAGTTACAAGCAGTGCTTTTCTAAGTAATGTATCTGCTGATAAATCAACCCATATACCTAGATACATATACACACTCATATACAAACTAACCATCCGGTCACACGTCTTGGTAGTACACACAAGTTACTTTTTTTTGGAACATCACACAAAACATGTAAATTCACACAGGACAATTTGGTGAGATGCTAATGTGCATTTGAAAATATCAAATCATGATAACACTGTAGGCAATTTGTTAATTACAGAATGAATCTAAAACAGTAAGGTGTAGAAAAACATGGCCGTTTAAACTAGCTGGTATTGCATGTAAAGAATAACAATAATAATCTTTTAAAAAAAATAATTTTAATGTTATTCTCTCTAGGCTAACAGATGCATTTGAAAGTCAATAATTTAAGCTCACTTTTCATGTATCACATTTTCATTCTCATTAAATATCTTATTAATTATAAGTTGATGGTAGTTTGTTTTCTAAATTCTTGAAAAACTTCAGAAGTGGTTTCTATGTGAAACACTGTTATTCACAACTTTATCTGCAGTATTTTTGATACTTTTTTGATTATGTGGCATCATAGTTGATCGTAAATACCTTGGCACTTTTCACAGTGCACATGGTACTGTATTGGTTTGGTTTGGTTTTTTAAGGACTCTCTTCATTGCACACAGACAACGCCATCAGTGCTCCGATCTCTCTAAGATCACACAAGGAGGATCTCAGCACAGTGCACGAACTCCGTAGCACCAGCGAGAATCCCAATGTGCGTATATACTGTATAGGAATCACACATTCTAAATATTTTTGTGGTGGGTAGGTTTCCTAATTTTTAAATTTTGCCAGGGCAGCGGCCTTATGGCCTACTCTTCATGATTTTCTAACTGCCGTGGGATTTTTAACGTGCGCAACTTGCACACAGGACCTTCTATTTTTTTGCCCTTATCCGAGAAGGCTAGGCATCTGATCTCACTACCCATGAGACCAGGGGGGAGTATGACATAATTAGGACCATTGGTTCTGAAAAAAATATTTCCATAAGTTATAATCCCTCAACTGGGATGAGGGTACTGTATTGACATTTCAGTAGCAGACATACCTGGGCACTTTACAACTTCACACTTCTTGGCAGAGATCTCAGAACCTGGACAGTTTTTTCCTCCAAACTGGGGTAGAGGTGAGTCACACTGCCTGGTTTTCTTGGAGATTCCTGGGCCACAGGTACTGCTGCACTCAGAGAACTCTGACCACTCGCTCCAGTTACCATCCACTATCAAAGAGGTAAACAAATGTTACTGTTACAGAAGGAAACATTTTATGCACTTGTTTCCTTTCTATAACTTTATTCACTGTGGATATTTCAGAAATATATGTCCTGGAACATGTGAAATATTACCATGCTGTTTGTACTGATCACAGACTGGTATGTAATTTATGCAGTTCTGAAAATGGGGAATAACTCTTATTTTCTGAATGACTTGAATTTACTAAGATGCTGTAGTTATCTTCCTTGAACTTATTCTGGTGTAAAGGTGTACAAAAACAGCAAGTACATGGGTTAGCGTTTGTTCAACATGTAACTTGTGACTAAAAATACTATAGTTACTGGTGTGATTTGGTGCCATTAGTGTGTTTTTCAATCACTATAAGATGAATCGGGGGGGGGGAGGGGGAGGGGGGGGGGGCAATTTAAAATTGTTAGAGTCATACAATGGTAAGGAAAGCAGGAACTTTCCATAAATTTGGACAAAAGAAACCTGGTAAGTAAAAATTTTTATTTTTCAGAATTCTGCACAATCAGAGATGTCCTTAGCTAAGCTTAGTGGTTCTTAACCTGGAGGTAGTAACCCTCTGAGGGGTAAATCAGTATTTTGTCTGCGGTAAATGAGATGATGCAGAACTGACATGAATGTGAGCACTCTTTCATGATTCTCTCTGATGTTTGTAAAACTGTTATCAATATCTGAGATTTGTGCATCTCTATAAGTCAGAAAATGTTCTGTGTAGCTTCAAGGGGTCTCTAATGAGGCAGAAAGAGTAGGTTCACTGCTCCCTCTAGCATGTCGTATAAAGGTGACTAATATATGGTTGTGCATGGAGATGGCAACCTCATCATGCAAAACAGTTCCAGAGACCAGTACTGTAGAAGCACTTGAATGCTTACTGCAGGCTTCCTGCAAGGGGACCAGCTACAGTAATGGTTCCATGCTCCATATGGGGCAAATAAGAAAATGATGACGAAATGTGAAAGTGAATAACATATCTTGGTAATATCGCAATGATTGTCGCCGAATATTCCGCAGTGAATATTTACTTGGAGTTATTTACCTTAAGCAGTGATTCGTGCTTTAGCAGTGTTTCGCGCATTAGCTGAATGTTCCGTGCCGGAGCGTTTTAACTTTATTGGATATGCCGATCGAGCACATAATTCCGAGCCGACTGCATCAGAATAGGTGTCCATCGGTGGGTGAGGTCCTTTGTGCATCAAATGGTCATGATACCCCAGACAAACAGACATGTGACAACAACAACATTACAATTCACGACATATTACTTGACCCGATGCACGGAACACTGCTAATCCACAAGACACTGCTAATCCACGAGACACTGCTAAAGCACGAAACACTGCTAAAGGGAAATAACTCTAAAATACCCATATTCTGTGCGGAGCGTTCGGCGACAATCATTGCGATATTACCATCTTTCCTCATTGTGCAACAATGTTCAGTTCATTTCTTGTGATTCTAAACTGTTCAGTCTTTTCCTGATATGCCATCAGTATTTCATATTTCTTGTCATGCTAGGGAACTATTTTGCCCAACTTAAACAGTAGTCAGTTCCAACAGGGCAAATGAGACAGGTGAAAGTGGTGGGGGGAAATAAAGGAAAGGGAGGGGTCCCTTAAAAACTTTATTGCATTACTTCAAGAGAGGCCCTGATTATTGTGACAAATTGTTTTAAGTAGAAAGAAAGGTGTTAAAATTGGATCAAAATTGTGCCTGGAGGGGGCGACACAAAAATCGTGCTGGATGTATTATTACTGGCCTACAGTATTACTCCAAATCTTGCTTCAGGTAAACAGTATAAATGATCAACAGCCATGTGTACAATTACCACTTAAGATGTTTGGGGAAAATGCAGGACAAAAAGCAGATTCAAAAGTTAATGCTGGTGATCAGTCTTCAAAAAGAATTTCACACCTCTAGGTGACCCTTAAATTAAGTTCATGGTTGCTTTACTCATACTCTGGGATGCCTGACATATCAAACTGAACTTACCAACAATCTAGTTTTTGAAAACACGAAAATAAAATGCACTATTATGCATTCTGAACAACAGACCACCAAACCCTAATTCTCACAAATTGAGTGACCATTGAACAACAAAAGAAGAAAACGAACATCTTGATAAACCATAATCATTAAAAAAAAAAAAAACTACCAGACATAATAACAACTGACTAACCTGGACAGGATTTTTTGTTGCACTCCTGAACTGCTACTCCATCACCTTGACAGTTCTCACCTCCAAAAGCAGGCGGAGGATAGTTGCATTTTCGCTGTCGTGTTCTTGTTCCTCCATCACATGTTGATGTGCATGCCTCCCAGGGGTACCATGGGCCCCAGTTTCCATCAACTGTCAAATGTTACAAATATTCAGCTTCTACATACTTTCTACGAGGTGACAAATATGATGTTATGCATGGGGCTGGCAATCTCAGGTACCCAATACAGCTAGGTAGACTGTTGACTGAAGTGCAATGCTACTGTATGTAGTGGTGTTGATGGTATTGTATGATGGTGTTATTACTACATGTAACTTGTATGAGGCCAGCTGTGAAGGCTCCTGAGATAAAATGTAGTTGAGAATTATCAGAAGGCCTTTCTTGCTACCACTACGACCTCACACTTAATTTTTTTTTTCTTAATGAATGTGGCTACGTAAAGTGTCTAGGGTAATGATGTGTAATGTGGTGTGTTAGTTATAAATACACCCACAGACATTTAAGAAGACTAATAAGATTAACAAGTGTTAAAATACACTGAACTAACTCACGTGTATAAAGTTTTTGATATAATTATATTACATTTATTGGTTCTGGATCAAGTTTTATGTGACCAGAACTTGTTTTAAAAGAAGGATTGAAAATTTATGAAAAAAAATGCATGGAATGTTACATAATAAATGCAAGAGCGTACCTATTTAAGTACTAGACTAGTTAGTTTTATTAAAAAAGTTCGAGTAGTCATCTCTTTGGGAGGATATTTACTGTTTGTGCTGTTGGGGTGGCCTCATCACACCTGTCTATATTGACTACACAATGTCCAGAAAATGGTGGGAATTTTTACGGGGATATTAGTCACTACCAATAGTTGGTGAATGTCCAGCAGACCAGAGGCTCACTCATCTTTTTGTAGCTCTGGTGCTGAAAACTTGCGGTCCCACCTCTCCGTGCTGGCGGGCAATAATGGTGGTCTCTGTCACAAGAACTGCACAGATACACTCGAGTACAGTCACCCACCGAATAGACTCTGCTTTGTTGTCGATAGAAACTCACAGCTCTGCAATCAAAGTATGGGCCATGTGTCAAAATCTATTCTCTACCCACGTCTGGACACAACACTGACACAACAACCACATCATACAGACAGGTCAGATCTCTCTGACCAAACAGCACAGTTACCATGGTGGGTTTACATCAGATAGATCCTCCCAGACTATAGATTCTGAAAAATATTTATTAGTTGTCGGCCCTAAAAGAAGATAGGTAACCTGTTTCAACGCTTGATCTATCTTGCATAATCCTTGCTGTAGTTTATGTACCTTGTTGGTCCCTAGACCCTGACTTGGGCGGGGGGTCTAGAGCAAATCCCTACTTGTTTGTAAGGCTAGATTTTGATATGGCAGTATCAAATCACTCGAACATGAAACAATATTCAAAATATATAAAGAAATAATTTCAATCTTACCAGATTATGAATAATTAACACAGAAGTGCTAGCAAAACTCAGCTGAGCTGCTGGCTATAGTATGGCGTCCCTAAATTTATTCACTGTCTTTCATATGGGAAACACCACACTTTAAAATCTGTGTCTAACACTAAACAATTATTGAAGAATGACCCCAAATGCGCTCTGAGCGCTAATGATATGATTGTCTGTGGCCAATCACTGCCGAGGTTTATTTTTAATTTCAAATTTCTACACTAAAGTCATTTCAGTCATGCTTCAGTCAAGTATGGATGGTTATCTGTTAGTCTGTCCGTCTCTACTTGTGTTTCTAAAAAAATGTGCTTGATTTTTGAAGCAACCTTTCTCTCCCCTTAAAATTTTGTCGTAAAAAGTTATATTTAGACACAGCTACCGCTCAAAAACCCTCTCCTCCATAATAAGTAACTTTGAACACCTGTTCCCAAGGTCGTGTTTTTGTGTGCAAATTGTGACACTTTTTATTCAAGGCAGTCTGTCGATGATGTAAACTACACTGTCTTTTGTCATTATCTTCAATATTATCTATCCGTTTGTAAAATTAAGATCATATTATTTCATTGCTCAGAATAGGCCATCCGGCCAGCTAATTTTTATATTCCTAACATTAATATTAAGAAAAATTACTTTTTAAATTTTTGTAATATTCCTAACATCTGCGTTTTAGCCGCTGAATTCAAATCAAGGCTTGGTATCGCAAAACGTCCAATTCCGTACCTCGTGTCAATTTGGGGGACGTGAATTTTTACTTTCCTCCACCCCCCCCCATTGCGTCTCCTTAGCCTTTCCAGTCATATTTTTTTTCTTTTGATCCGCCGTTCCCCTCCTGTCTAGCAAGTCAATTTTATGGAGGGTGATGACCCGCGGTCTAGGCGATCATGTACATCAGCAGCCTACGCATTATGTTTTTATCCTTAAATGTTATCTTTGGAGTATTTTACCGTTGTATCTCTGTCAATTTCACTACACATCTCCCCACTTGAAAACATGCCTATGGCAAGTTCCAAAACCAGCGATACACATAGGTAAAATTACTCCTCACGTCTGCCACTACTCTAATTTTGATCACAGGGGTGCCGACTGAGGAAATCTGCACCGACATTCAATTTGCCTGGGATATATTGGATACTGAACTGATAAGGTTGAAGCAATAAAGACCACCTCAGCAATCTTGCGTTTTCATGCTTAGCCTGAGACAAGAACACGAGAGGCTGATGATCCGTCTCCACCACAAAAGTCCTACCATACAGATAGATTTGAAACTTCTTTATTGCCCAGATTAATGCTAAACATTCTTTTTCGCTTGTGGAGTATCCTTGTTCCGCCTTATTCAATTTGCGGCTTGCATAAGCGACTGGTTTCAGTTCCCCATCAGGTGAAGATGATCTTTGCAACAAAGCCCCTCCGAGTCCTACATTACTTGCATCGGTTCTTAAGACAAAGTCCTGTGTCAAATCAGGCAGTTTGAGAATAGGCTTGCTAGTGAGTTTTTCCTTTAACTCTTGGAACGCTAGTTCACATTGTGCAGTCCAAATAATTTTATCTGGAAGTCCCTTGCGAGTCAGATCAGTCAGAGGAGCACAAATAGCGTTAAAATTTTTGATGTATTTCTGATAAAATCCGCATAACGACACGAATGATCGCACGTCCTTTTTTGTTTGCGGCCTAGGTGCTCTCTGCAGTTTTTCCAAGTTCTTAGGATCAGGGGTCATATTACCCTGATATACAGTGTGTCCCAAGAATTCCAACTCTTTGCATCCAATACAACATTTTGTGGGCCTAGCAGTTAAGTTCGCCTCCCGAAGTCTATCAAACAACATCTCCAGAGCTTCAATGTGTTCTTCAAATGTCTCTGTGGCGACGAGAATATCATCCATGAAATTCGTGATACATGGGTTATTCAGGGGGTCCAACAATTTTCGCATCATCCTTGAAAACACACTCGGAGCATTTTTCAGTCCGAATGGTAGCATATTGAATTCATAATGTCCATCCGAAGTGCTAAAAGCCAAATAAGGTCTCACTTCAGGCTTCACTGGGATCTGGTAATAGCCTTTACTAAGATCCACCTTTGAAAAGTATTTTGCCTTGTTCAGTCTGGCAAATAACTGTTTTGTGTCTGGTAATGGATCCACTTGTCCTTCTGTGACAGCATTCAGTTTCCTGTAATCTATGCACAGTCTGTGTTCCCCAGACGGTTTCCTCAACAAAACGACACTAGAACTAAAAGATGATTCACTGTGCGAAATAATCCCCTCCTTCAACAAATACTCTATTTCTTCCTTTAATGCCTTCTCCTTCGCGAACGGAATAGAATAGGCTCTCATACAGATTGGGTTTGAGTCTACCAGTTTCATGTCATACTGTAGCAAATTTGTATGGCCTGGTTTATCTGTTAATACATCTGTATGTTCCTCCAGAACTTGTTGAACTCTCTCCCTCTGGTTTTTAGTCAGGTGCTTACTGACTTTTACCTGTGCTGCTGTTTCACAAGGATGTAATGGGTATTCATGTGAGGTGAGTGGTTCCTTTTGCATCTGGGTTGCAATAGCCAAGGTCAATAAGGGGGTGCTTTCCTGGAGTGGTCTGTCCAGATACTTCTTTAACAGGTTTACATGATAAACTTTTTCCTTCCCCTTTTTGTCAATTTTATAGTTTGTTCTAGACACCTTCTCTAGAACCGTATATGGACCTTGCCAACCAATTTGTAATTTATTCTGGCTTCCGGGTAGTAGAAGCAGCACCTTCTCTCCGACTGCCAGTTCCCTGTCCTTTGCCTTCCTATTAAAATATGCTGCATGGTTCTTCCTGGCTTGTTTCAAATTATCATTTGCCAGTTTCCATCCAGCTTTCAAACGAGTGGTCAGTTCGTTCACGTATTGATACGATGAGGTAACAGTCTCTTCCGCCTTCTCATCTGTCCAGGTCCTTAATAGAGTTACATCTGGATCTTTAATTTATCATACTTATTTTTCATGGAACCCGTCTGGTCCCGTCCATTAGAAGCTTTATAATGAGGACTTTTCTTCCTAGAA
The DNA here is from genome assembly GCA_024509875.1 of Oreohelix idahoensis. Taxonomy (NCBI): domain Eukaryota; kingdom Metazoa; phylum Mollusca; class Gastropoda; order Stylommatophora; family Oreohelicidae; genus Oreohelix; species Oreohelix idahoensis. Next base: position 147,575 of record JAMPIV010018681.1, on the reverse strand, counting down.
TCATCACTCACAAATCGACCACTACCAATTTTTCTCTGGGGTTTGTCTCCCCACTTAAGATTGTTTATGAGAGATCTTCGCTCTCTTGTCTGTTCCTCCAGTTTATATAAGTCTGACCGAGGGATTGTCATCCTATCCTGGGTTAAATTTCTTCTTTGTACTCTTCGCATAGCGGCCATGTTAATCCATTCAAGTGAAGACTGGGTGTGAAAAGGGGGCTCCCATTCCACTTTGTCTACCCGAGTATAATTAGTTTTCCTTTCAGGCCTAAAGTTGCCCCGTGGCGTTTCTAGGTCCTGCACATATTTTCCCTTTGTGGGTGTTCCCTCATGAAATACGCCACATGCTTCTACAAAGTTTTCAACATCGACATTTACGTCGGGCCAATAGTATTTTAGAGCAATCTTTTGGCAGATGGTACCGACTTTCTCATGGTCACCATCTTTTCCAACATGTAAGCTCCTTATCAAATTTGCCCTATATCTCTTGGGAAGAACTAACTGTCCGTGACCAGTGGATCTAGTTCCTGTCTTCCTGTATAATAGTTTGTTCTTCATGAAATATTCCCCCTTGCTCGGAGGTGTGTGGCATTTGGGCAATTTTTTAAAACAGGGCTTGAGTGTCCTATCCTCAGCCTGTGCCTTCCTCATCTCCTCTGGATGAGCATTTATAGGTTCACCTTCTTCCTCCTTCTTCTGTGACCTGGTCTGCACTGTCGCCATGATCACAGGTTTCTCGGGATTCCCCAAGAAGACGTATCTACACCCCAATATCAGAGGGTAGATTGGTTCATCTATCACTGCTGCTCTGATTTCTCCTTCCACATAGCGAGTTTTCACCGTTATCCTTGCGATGGGAAGTGTCATGAGTGGTATGTCCTTAGTCGCCCCTTGTATTTCCACTGTTTCTGTGGTATACTGACTTGGGTCCACTAGGCTAGACTTCACAACTGAATCATAATCCAAACCTGTATCATAAAGGCACCTTATGGTGACCCCATTACAAATAACATCCTCACAAACTGGGGGGTGATAAGGTTCCTGTTGTCCCTTAGGATTAACCTTTAATCTTTGCGTCCCCGACTTCATTGCAGCAATGTTTGAAGGTTTCCTTCTACAAAATTCGGTGTTATGGTTATCCTTCTTGCACCATTTACACCATCTTTTTCCTTGGTTCAACGGTTTTCTTTCATTGAACTTTTGGTCATTGAACTGTGAGTTTCTGTCGCGATAGTCATTTCTTGGCCGCTCAAAGTTTGTCCTACCCTTATTTCCCTGCTCTCTATTATCAAATTTATTAAATTGCTGTGGAGCTTTAAAATTGTCTATGTGCTTCTTCTTAGCACCACTTACCTCTGCCTGAGCTGCCTGATACCTCTCAGCAACATTTAAAATTTCCCCCAACTTCTCTGCACCTTGTTCCATGAGAAATTTTCTCATGTCTGGAGCCATGGACTCTCTCAATTGCTCAATCATGATCATTTCTTTAAGATCTTGGGTCTTCCCCAGAGCCGTCCATTTCTCCAAATAGGTTTCTAGTCTGGCAGAGAATTGGTGGTATGTCTCCCCAGACAACAGTTTGGCATTTCTAAATTTCTTACGATAAAATTCACCATTCTTCTCGTACCTTAATAACAAAGCCTGCTTTAACATGTCATAATTGTCTTGGTCTTCCCTGTTCATTTTGGCAAATACTTCATAAGAAGTACCCCTCAATCCCTGTGATAGCTTTAAGCTCCACCTCTCTCTCTCTAACCCATATGTAGTAGCTAATAACTCAAAACGTCCTAGGTACCCCTCTATGTCATCGTCTTTCTCAACAAAATGGTCTAAATGAAACCCCATAGCTGAGTTTGAGGCTCCCATACTGGGCGTAGCATCTGAGGCAAAAGGGCTGGCACCATTTTCAGGAGCCGGGCCTTGTAATTCCAGCTCCCTTAGTCGTAATTCGTGCTCCCTCTGCAACCTTCTATCTTCTGCCTCCCTTTCGGCCTTTTTATCTTCTGCCTCCCTTTCGGCCTTTTTATCTTCTGCCTCCCTTTCGGCCTTTTTATCTTCTGCCTCCCTTTGCTGTCGTTTTTCTTCTGCCTCAATCTGCAGCCTCTTAATTTCTCTATCAGCCTCAATTTGTAATCTCTTTTCTTCAGCTAACCTGTCAGCCTCTAATTTTCTTTCAGCCTCTTTTTCTAATCTCCTTTCTTCCCGTTCAATATATTTATCACATTCAGTCGTTACGTATTGAATTAAAATTTGACCATCCATCCCCATCTCCTTCGCAGTGAGCACAGCAGCTGATCTAAACTTTGCTAGCTCTGCCATACTTTTTGGACAATATAATAATATACAAGATAAATCTCTAACCAGTAAATACACTAAGTACTTCTAATTACTATATGACTATAGTCTAACTAATTCTAACTAACCAGTTAACTAATTAATTATTACTGGCTGTGAAGATTCACCAACTTTTATCTGCAGGGACACTTTTAATTTTAAAGGAAATTTTACAATTTATTTCCCTACTTTTATTTCTCCCACCAGGAGATCCTAATTTTACTGTTGGGCTAATTATCCCTGGACAAGACCCCAATTTATGTAGTGGTGTTGATGGTATTGTATGATGGTGTTATTACTACATGTAACTTGTATGAGGCCAGCTGTGAAGGCTCCTGAGATAAAATGTAGTTGAGAATTATCAGAAGGCCTTTCTTGCTACCACTACGACCTCACACTTAATTTTTTTTTTCTTAATGAATGTGGCTACGTAAAGTGTCTAGGGTAATGATGTGTAATGTGGTGTGTTAGTTATAAATACACCCACAGACATTTAAGAAGACTAATAAGATTAACAAGTGTTAAAATACACTGAACTAACTCACGTGTATAAAGTTTTTGATATAATTATATTACATTTATTGGTTCTGGATCAAGTTTTATGTGACCAGAACTTGTTTTAAAAGAAGGATTGAAAATTTATGAAAAAAAATGCATGGAATGTTACATAATAAATGCAAGAGCGTACCTATTTAAGTACTAGACTAGTTAGTTTTATTAAAAAAAGTTCGAGTAGTCATCTCTTTGGGAGGATATTTACTGTTTGTGCTGTTGGGGTGGCCTCATCACACCTGTCTATATTGACTACACAATGTCCAGAAAATGGTGGGAATTTTTACGGGGATATTAGTCACTACCAATAGTTGGTGAATGTCCAGCAGACCAGAGGCTCACTCATCTTTTTGTAGCTCTGGTGCTGAAAACTTGCGGTCCCACCTCTCCGTGCTGGCGGGCAATAATGGTGGTCTCTGTCACAAGAACTGCACAGATACACTCGAGTACAGTCACCCACCGAATAGACTCTGCTTTGTTGTCGATAGAAACTCACAGCTCTGCAATCAAAGTATGGGCCATGTGTCAAAATCTATTCTCTACCCACGTCTGGACACAACACTGACACAACAACCACATCATACAGACAGGTCAGATCTCTCTGACCAAACAGCACAGTTACCATGGTGGGCCTACATCAGACAGATCCTCCCAGACCATAGATTCTGAAAAATATTTATTAGTTGTCGGCCCTAAAAGAAGATAGGTAACCTGTTTCAACGCTTGATCTATCTTGCATAATCCTTGCTGTAGTTTATGTACCTTGTTGGTCCCTAGACCCTGACTTGGGCGGGGGGTCTAGAGCAAATCCCTACTTGTTTGTAAGGCTAGATTTTGATATGGCAGTATCAAATCACTCGAACATGAAACAATATTCAAAATATATAAAGAAATAATTTCAATCTTACCAGATTATGAATAATTAACACAGAAGTGCTAGCAAAACTCAGCTGAGCTGCTGGCTATAGGATGGCGTCCCTAAATTTATTCACTGTCTTTCATATGGGAACACACCACACTTTAAAATCTGTGTCTAACACTGAACAATTATTGAAGAATGACCCCAAATGCGCTCTGATCGCTAATGATATGATTGTCTGTGGCCAATCACTGCCAAGGTTTATTTTTAATTTCAAATTTCTACACTAAAGTCATTTCAGTCATGCTTCAGTCAAGTATGGATGGTTATCTGTTAGTCTGTCCGTCTCTACTTGTGTTTCTAAAAAAAATGTGCTTGATTTTTGAAGCAACCTTTCTCTCCCCTTAAAATTTTGTCGTAAAAAGTTATATTTAGACTCAGCTACCGCTCAAAAACCCTCTCCTCCATAATAAGTAACTTTGAACACCTGTTCCCAAGGTCGTGTTTTTGTGTGCAAATTGTGACACTTTTTATTCAAGGCAGTCTGTCGATGATGTAAACTACACTGTCTTTTGTCATTATCTTCAATATTATCTATCCGTTTGTAAAATTAAGATCATATTATTTCATTGCTCAGAATAGGCCATCCGGCCAGCTAATTTTTATATTCCTAACATTAATATTAAGAAAAATTACTTTTTAAATTTTTGTAATATTCCTAACATCTGCGTTTTAGCCGCTGAATTCAAATCAAGGCTTGGTATCGCAAAACGTCCAATTCCGTACCTCGTGTCAATTTGGGGGACGTGAATTTTTACTTTCCTCCATCCCCCCCCCATTGCGTCTCCTTAGCCTTTCCAGTCATATTTTTTTTCTTTTGATCCGCCGTTCCCCTCCTGTCTAGCAAGTCAATTTTATGGAGGGTGATGACCCGCGGTCTAGGCGATCATGTACATCAGCAGCCTACGCATTATGTTTTTATCCTTAAATGTTATCTTTGGAGTATTTTACCGTTGTATCTCGGTCAATTTCACTACACTGTACCAGCTTCTGAACCCTGAGTTCAGAACTTTGCAACAAGAGGCAAGCGCTCTAAGCACTCTGCCAATCATTTAGTAGGTGCCTACTATTGGACCACGTTTCTATCTTTATTTTCCTTCTGTCAGACTTGAATGTTGCTGATATTAGTCTGGGTATCATTTTGCTTACCGTTCTTAAAGTGCTTTACACGTGTGTTTGACAACATCAGAGCATCACATTCCCTAAAGTGTGCATTTCTTCCCTCTATTTCTCCTATGTTCAGTTTCTTACTTTCTATTCCCTTTCTTCTTGTTTTGCAGAGTCTCAGGACGTTAGTTTTATATTTCTGATGCCACTTGTGCACTTGTCTCTTGTTCGTTTAGTGTTTGAACATTTCAGTGCCCAATCTATACATTTGCCTATTTGAAGAATGGTGAGTCAACAGTCCAGACTCCATTCTGCTTTTCTGAGGACCATGTTATAAACCTCTTCTATACAGGATGTCTTCCATCTTTGATGGCTAAGAGCTATTGTCTGAATTACTTGCTCTGAACATCTTTATTCATGTGATCAACGTATTTTTTTTTTGGCTTTACGTTTCTACAAAATGTCTTAGTTAGCCCCATGCCCAACCCCCTTAGTCACCTTCTATGACATGCCTGGTAAGTTACAGTGTTTTTCTCATTTTTCAGGGTCTAGTTACACATAAATGAAGATGGGATTTTCATCATAATTTCCCATTTTGCTCCTTATAAAGCATGGAACCACCATTGCAGACGGTCCGCTTATAGGAAGCCTGCATCATGGTGGTGGTGGTGGTGGTAGGGCTGGATTAAGCTAGTACAGGGCCTGTAGCATATGTTAAGAAAGGGGCCCTATATTTAAAAAAAAACAATAAAACAACACAAATATATTTGAACACATACATTTTTAATTTGCATAGTAATTATCATTATCAAAAGTAACAACACAGTCAACATTATTGTTTAAATATTAATGTTTCTACATTTAGCATGAGCAAATTTGTTGATGATATAGGATGTATCAATTTCACGCAGAAGTTTATGTTCAATGCTCATTAGTGTGAGATTGTTCAATCTCTTTTGACCCATGGTGCTCCTTAGTTCATTTTTAATAAGTTTCTGTTTTGAAAATGATCGTTCTCCACTGCAGTTGGTTACCATTAGTGACAAATAGATGCGCAAGGCGATTTCTACATTTGGAAAACAAGACTCCAAAGAATTGTCAATTATCAAACGGTAAAACTGTAACTCTACAAGGTCTAGCGTAGTGCCAATATGAGAAGCAAGATCAGTTTTCAACAGTTCTGTAAACTGCACAAGTTCTTCACAAAGACTTTCTTCCAGATCTTCTGGATATGATTTAATAAGATTCGATGATCTCGTTACCACCTCTTCAGGTGTAAACAACTGTAACTGACGAAGGAATCCAAATACATCATTCAACTTTTGATAAGCTTTCTGGCGTTTTGACAAGGCAGAAAGCAAGCTATCAATAAGGACAAGAAATGTTCGGCTTTTAAATTGCTGAGAAGGCGTTTGAGATTCAACAAATGGATCAAGTGTGCTGGAACCACTGAAATCATCATACTCTCGATTTCGTTTGTGTTTTCTTCGAGTTTGTTTTTGATAATGTTCACACTCAGTCAGATCCTTGGCCTTTTGCTCTATGTCTGCAAAAGTAGACCGCATAGCTTGAATATACCCCCGCAGGGATTCATAGAGTGCACAAGCTGTATTCAAATCTTGGTCAGAAGATTGCAAACAAGCACTGGTCATTTGAAACGCTGTAATACTTGATCCCACAGTATGATCATTATTCCTATTTCTAACTTCATCATGGTTGAAAGTAGACCACGAGCCTGTTGACGACACTCTGCATTCTGATCATTGTTATCTGAAATATCATCCAAGACTTGTTTTATTGCAGAAAAGCTGTGTAAACGTGCTTTTGTTGCATCTGCCCGAGCGGACCACCTGGTATCTGACAGTCTTTTCACAAAGGGCAAATGGGACTTATTATGAGTACCGCCAGCACATAATGCAGTAGAAAGGAGACCCCACCGGTAGGTAGAAGCAGAAAAGAAGGTGTACAGGCTTTCAACAAATCCAAAGAAAATGACTGCTTCTTGACAACCTTCAGCAGCACATTTTCCAACCAAATTTAGTGAATGTGCAAAACACGGAATGTAATGCGCAAACTTATTCATCTCTTTAATTTGTGCTTGTAATCTTATAAACTTGCCACTCATGTTGCTGGCGTTGTCATAACTTTGACCACGGCAGTCTTTAACATTAATGTCATTTGCCTTTAAAAAATTAAGTAGACTTTTAGTAAGCTGTTCAGCACTATGACCTTCCATATCCAAAAATGTCACAAATCTTTCAACTGGTCCAGATGGCAAAACATAGCGCAGAGTCAAAGTCAGCTGGTCCATATTAGATATATCTGGAGTAGAATCCAATGAAACGAAATAATACTTGTATTTCTTCACTTCACAGAGAATGTGATCCAGTATGCTGGATCCAATCAGATTGATGAATTCCTCACACGTTGTTTTAGATAGATATGATGTATGTCCAAATCCTTTGTTTGCATGAGTACTTATATGCTCTGCCAGAAAAGGGTCAAACTTGGCCAGTAATTCTAACAACCCTAAGTAATTCCCGTTATAAGGAGACCCAACAATTTCATCACTGCCACGAAATGAAAGGCCTCGTTCTGCTAAAAACTTCACAACTTCAATTATTCGCTCTAGAAGTTTGTGCCAATACTTTTCTTGAATGTCCATTCGTTTCACAAGTTGGGAATCGACACGTTCACCTTTGTTTTTACGCATCAACAGTGACATTAAAGCTTGACTATGTGAGGAGCTTTCTTCATGTCGACGCAATAGATTGCTTGCATTTTTCCAGTCATTAAACCCTTCCACAGTAAACTTTGATGAACATTCTGAACTCATAAGCTTGCTGATAAGGGTGGATTTAACCAAAAAAGTGCCCGGTACGTTAGCTCCGTTATAATACACTACAGTCAATGAAAGTCTGCATTCATTATAATACTGGCCAAATGGTCTGGTCACCAAAATGGATTTAGGCTGACGACAACTTGCCACCCCTATCGACACCAGGTATTAAAGTGCAAGATGTAGGTGTCTTCTCTGGTTTATGATGTTGCTGTGTATGTTGCAGTAGAATAGTTCACAGGGTACAACACAGGCAACATGACGTGTAGAGTCATAGAAATGGTAACTTCGCTTTACAATTTTGTACCATTTATTGCACGCCACAAAATAGTCATGATACATAGGTCATCAGCAACATAGTTCAACGAGTTCAGCATTCAAAATAATATTGGTTGATAGTCATGTAGAATCCAATATTATTAATATTTGTATTGTAAACAAATAGCTTCTGTATATTTGATATCATCAAGTTCTGGTTCATGAAGCTGATATCAATAATATATATATATAGCACAGATCTGGGTGCCTAAAGTTCATACATATAACTTCTGCAACAGTGTCAGCTGCGGATCATTAATGTTCATAGACAATAATAAATGCTCCCTTCCTGATGCTAGCAGATCAGATGTATACAATAAGTCCGTTTACTGTCTGCACGTGAATAGCATACTGGGAATACAGGTCAAACCGACCTTTATAACGTTCCTAAGCCTAACCATCTGACTTGGACGTGATCTCTGATATAACGTATCCTGGAACACAGACAATAGTCTTGTTGGTCTAGAGCGACCCATATATATATAACTAGTTCAGGTATAAAGATACCGGTGGCGAAAATCCTAGTCAAAGTACCTCTCCATTGAATCACACAGGCGAGCAAAGAGCGAAAAAATGACGAATTTCTAGATGATAGCAAAAAATTCGATACAAGAGGAATTACCTTTCTTCGGAAATCAACCACGAACATATGCCTCCAGGCAGGCTTGAATAACACTGGGAAATAGTCTAGTTAGCTAACTAACTCACAAAGACAACGTATTTCCCTCGGAAATCACAAGACGCAGATTTTTTTTTTTTTTTTTTTTAAATACCTTTATTCAGGTCGATATAACAATGTTATTTACAAATGTTTTACAAATATCACATGATAATGAAACCCCCCTTTCCTCCCCTTCCCCCCCCCCCCCCCCTTCAAAAAAAAAAAAAAAAAAACCCCACCCCCCCCCCCCCCACCCACCCTTCCCTCCCCCAATCTAACATTGCAACAAGTCAATAGCAAAACAATATACCAAATATATAAAAATATCACCTAACGAAGATAAAACCTCCCCCCCCCAATATATTACAAGTCAATATACGAAAACAGTTGAACATGGATGATGAAATGATTAATGGTACATCAACAAAGGGGTGGTGACCCCCTACCATGGAATGATTAATGAGGACATATGTTACGGAGTATTTACATTGCATGATGTTTATAGACACAACGTATTTACAAAGCTACTTGCTTTGTGTAACGACCAAAGGGTCAAAAAAAGGTTATTACATATTTATTTGTACAACAACAAAAGAGTTTCAAATCTGTTCTGTTATGTTTTGTGTCATGCGTTCGTATATTTGTGTAAATATTGTACTGTCATAATGTCCATTGTCGTATACCGCTCTGTTCCTACATGTCCATATACAAGGTACCTAAAGTCAGCTAACAATGTCAGTAGCTTGAGTTCTATTCGTCTCGTCATTTGTGGTAACGTGTTCATCGTGACTGCTCTATATAAATTAAGTGTCTGTTGTGAGTGTGGGGCTATTATTTTCCTTAACTTGTTTAAAGTGGGGGCCACTGTCTTACATGTGTAAAACAAGTGGTCTTCTGTCTCTGTAATGTTGTCACTGCATAATTTACATTTGGGTGCCGGTTTGTTTGCTTTTGATAGTGATTTGTTTGAAATCGGTGTTAAACTATGTAGTAGTCTGAAGGTGACTTCTTTTGCTTGTGGTTTAATGTTTATTGCGTGAATGTTTGTAAAACTCTGTGTGTAATCAGTTATAAAGAGGTTGTACCCTCTTCGTGTGTTTATAGGTGCTTCCTGTGTTGCAACTAGAAGTTTGTATATAAGTTTGGTGTCTTGTTTTATTAAGTGTTTGTTCCCCTCTAAATTTTTCAGACATATTGCATAAAAAGGAGGTGGCGTCCCAAAAAAATGGGGTTGATTATTATTTAATTTACAAAAACTTGATAGCCTTAACCCAATATAATAGTGTGCCAGCGGGTATAGACCCGGGCTCTTTATTACTTCCCCTATATATTTAATTCTTAAAGCTTTAATTTTAGTGTTGATGTCTTGTAAGGCTATCCCCCCTTTATTTTTAGGTTGTATTAACGTAGTGTGTTTAATACTGTGCCAAGTGTTCCTAAAAATAAAGGCCCTAATTAGTTTATTTATTTCCTTTATAATCTTTTTAGGTACCATCTGTACGTTTGCTATGTATATTATTTGTGGCATAATAAAACAATTAACTATAATACTTCTTCCGAAAATGGTAGCCGTTTTATATTTGTAAATTTCTAACATATTTTGGATTTTCTCTATCAATTTTGTCCATGTTTCTTTATTGGGGTCTTGAGGATTAAAAGAGAAGTTAATTCCGTAAATTTTAATTTTATTCACTACCGTTAATTGGAAAGGGAAATCTGACCTATTACCCCATTTACCTATTCCCATTATGCTAGATTTTTGAATATTTAGTTTGGATTCGCTAGCGCGTCCAAACTCCGTGAAAACCTCTAAGATATTTTTAATAGAATCCTTTGTTGTTGGAAGGAATATCGTATCATCGGCGTAGGCCAACAATTTTCTTTCCCCTGCACCGGGGACGAAAGTCCCCGTGATATTTGTGTCTTGTCTTATTCTTTCCAACACAGGTTCTAACGTTATTACATATAACAAGGGCGACAGAGGGCAACCTTGTCTAACACTTCGCGTTAATTTGAATGTTTCAGTTAAACTGTGATTAATCAATATTTTACTTTCAGGTTTTTTATATAGGATTTTTATCCATGATCTAAAGTATTTCCCTATATTATTAGCTGTCACGTAGCGTTTAAAGGATAAGAGAATTATTTAGAGGAAATAATAGATCTGATGTGGAAGATTTGGCTCAAGGAATCCCTGCTGGGTTTTCCCACTTCCGAAGGGTGACGAAGAGGGTAAATTCTCCTAACTCGACAGGTCTGGAAAAGATTGTAAGGAGATATTTGGTCTCTCGCTACCGTCGTCCCCTTCTCAGTTATCTATTATTATTATTCTTTAAATTATATTATATTTTACGAGCCCCCCCTCCCTTATAAAGGAAGATAAACATAGACAATATTCAACATCTAATGGAAGGAACAAAGCGTGGGGTACAGTATATACACCCAATTGGTTTATTGCAATAAAGTGAATAGATGGTGAATGATAGTATTGTCGATGGAATTAGTGTCTGCTGTATGTATTATGTGTCTCACACTTCACGTGTTTTTCATCATGGATGACTAAACTTTGTGGCATTGATTAGGTGAGTTTCCTTTGTCGTGGACTTAGCTTTTCAGCCCCCGGCTGATAGTGAAGTGTGGTTAGTTCTCCGGTCTCCTGACGTTGCCCCGGTAGGTCTTGAATGGTTCGGATTTGCCTTCTCTGTGCTCGACTCCGTATTCTGCGCTGAGATTGGACTGTCGTGCAAGGCTCCACCATAGACTGAAGACAAATACGACGGCTTCATTAATTTTCTAGCTTTAGAAAGCAGTCTTTCCCTAAGCCGTCCCTCTGCCCGTCACCTCAGATTTTAGTCTCTAACATCATATGTCTAGAGTCTAATCTTGAATTCAAGTTTCTCCTGTCTGTCCTTTATTATATTTCTCTGCCCCAGTGGCAGTATTATAATTCTTTAGACTGATTTATCGTCAGCTTAACCCGATGAATTATTATAAATGTCAGTTAAACCCACCCAATTTATCATAGAAATGTCGGCAACAGTATTCTAGTTCTGTGCCTCTAGCCTAATCGTCATGTCATTATGATGAATTTAACAAATAATTGGACATCCGTGTTTTTAGAATTGTCTGACAACATTATCACACACTTCATGTCTGGTCGCCTCGTCATATAATTTATAATGAATATATGTCACGGTCGGTCAACATTATCGTTACTATTAATTTCCGTTAGTCTAAACGTCGGGTCGAAAATAATCAAATAATATGGAAATTAATAGCTATATATATATATATATTCCCGTTATACATTATTATGAACATGTACATATCCCGTGGGATCATAAAATATACCCGATCACATGTGGCTGGATGTGATCGTAAAACAAAAATATGAATAAAGTAAACATACCAATCTTGCGTCGATTTTGCAATGTACTACACATTTCATCACATTATATTCTAGCGAGATTTCACTTACCTACTCAAAGATGGACGCTAACCCGCAATTAGACACGTGGCTTCAGTGCTTTTAATGCGAGAATTCGCCGATAATTGGGTTAGACCTAGCTGTCTCAAGGGTTCCGGGCAAGTGAAGATTGCCCGTGTTTGGCGCACTTTTAGCGGGACATTTCCGCTTGGACACGTGATCCATAGCGTGCATCATGTGACATTAGCGTCAAATAAACGCTCCAATCAATAGCGTTAAAAGTCACGTGGGGTCTTCCTAAAGTGGCATAAACTGGTTTTATCAGCTTAAGCAGTCTTAAATTAAAACAGGTTCCTAGCTACCGAGGTCATTGGTCAACAATGACGTCGTATCTAAAAATAGCGAGAAAATACTGAATGCTAGGAGAATTTCCGCAAGTGACACTTCCCGGGACTTTGCGATCATGCATTGAGGATGAGAAAAAAAACGATGTCCGTAAATAATAAAAAAAATGAAGAGAAGATTGGGCAAGTTGTCACACAAGCCCCTCCTCAAGTTTGACGTTCCGTCCAACTCCTCTTGTCCTGTCTTCCTCTTCTTTTCCAGTTTCTCATATCTCCTCGGTTGCGTCCGGATGTCTGCTCAAAAAATCTGCCCCTACGTTGTTCTTCCCAGGTATGTATTCTATGTGAAATGAATATGGCTGCAACAGTAGTGACCATCTCATAAGCCGGGCATTAAGGTTCTTCGACGCTGCAAGAAATATCAACGGTTGGTGATCACACTGCACCGTGAACTTTTTCCCGTATAAATATGGTTGAAACTTCTGCACAGCCCATATTAGCGACAGACATTCTCGTTCGATGGTAGAGTAGTTCTGTTCAGCAGGGTTCAATTTCCTACTAGCATATGCGATGGGGAATAGAGTTGCAGAAGGTCTATCACTAGGCTGCAGGAGAGTGGCTCCTATCCCTATATTGCTAGCATCTGTTCGCAGCGTAAAGTTCAGAGTTAAGTCAGGCAGTCGCAGAATTGGCCTAGCTGTGAGTTTCTCCTTCAGCAGCGTGTAGGCATTTTCGCACTCCGCTGTCCAGGTTACTTTGTCCGGGTTCCCATTCTTGGTTAATGCGGTCAATGGCGCACTCAGGGTATTAAAATCTTTAATATATCTCTGGTAGAAGCCACATAGAGACACAAATGACCTTACATCCTTTTTAGTCTGGGGTCGTGGGGCCCGCTGTAACTTCTCAATATTACGCGCATCTGGGAACATGCATCCATGCGAGATAGTGTGTCCCAGGAATTCTAGTTGCTCGCAGGCAATTTGACATTTTGTAGGGCGAGCGGTGAGTCCTGTTTCTCTAAGTCTTTCGAAGAGTAGGGAAACTGCGTCCAGGTGCTCCTCAAAGGTGTTCGTGGCAATAAGTATGTCGTCCATGAAATTACTTATCCCAGGGTGGTTCAGGGGTTCCAGTAGCTTCCTCATCATACGAGTAAAGACGCTTGGGGCGTTGCTTAGCCCAAATGGCAATACATTAAACTCGTAATGGCCTTCAGAAGTACTAAATGCTAACATATGTCGAATTTCCTCTTTTACCGGGATCTGGTAGTACCCTTTGCTAAGGTCTATCTTCGAAAAGTATCGTGCTCTACTCAGCTTGGTGAAAAGCTGATTCTGATCCGGTAAGGGCTCCGCTTGAAATTCCGTTACAGCGTTGAGCCTTCGGTAGTCTATGCAGAGGCGATGTTCTCCTGTGGATTTTCTAAGCAACACTACACTCGCACTATAAGGCGACTCTGATTTTGAGATAATATTTTCCTTAAGCAGGTACTCGATTTCCTCACTCAATGCCTTTGCTTTAGCATAAGGAACAGGATAGTTCTTAACTCGTACCGGGGCGAGGTCTGTTAGCTTCATATCAAATTCTATCAGGTTGGTCATGCCAGGTTTATCCGTGAGTGTACTAGTGTGTTTTCTCAACAACTGTTGAACCCGTGCCTGCTGATCCTCCGTTAAAGTTGAACTAATCTGAACATCTTGATGAGTTTCGCACTGACGAAGAGGGTATTCACAGGAGGTCAGGGGTTCTGCCTCAGTTTCCGTCGCAATAGCCAGTGTCAGGAAATGTGCTGGTTCTGCACCTGGTCTTTCATAATATCGCTTCAGCAGGTTTATGTGGTAAATTTTCTGCTTCCCCTTTATGGCAATCTTGTAATTGGTGCGCGACATTTTCTCAACAATTTTATATGGACCTCTCCACCCGATTTGCAATTTATTATTGCTACTGGGCAGGAGTAATAATACCTGTTCTCCTACTTCTAGCTCCCTATCCTTCGCAGTGCGGTTGTAGTAACGCGCATGTTTACGACGGGCACGGCGTACATTTTCCTTTGCCAGTTCCCATCCTGTTTTAAGGCGTTGGGTCAACTCCTTCACGTATTGGGATGCAGAGGTGACCGTCTCATCAGCTTTATCATCTGTCCAAGTACGTAACAGTGCCTCTAAAGGTCCTTTTATAGGTCTACCAAACAGCAATGTGGCAGGAGGCATCCCAGTAGAATTGTGGGGTACTTCGCGGTAAGCAAATAGTGCTGCGGGTAAGTATTGATCCCAGCTCTCTGGTTTTTCCTGCGCAAGTTTCCGAAGGATGGAAATAAGGGTCCCGTTAAACCGCTCCACCTGGCCATTTGCCTGGGGGTGGTAGGGAGAGGTGTGGATATGTCGGGCCTGAAATATCCTAAACACTTCCTCGGTGAGTTTTCCTCGGAATTGGGAACCATTATCTGTCAGGATCTGTGACGGAAACCCTAGCCGAGTAAATATGGTGAGCAGAGCCTCAGCAACATGCTTAGAATCACAGGCGGGCATAGCAATTGCCTCTGCCCACATGGAGCAACAATCCACTAACGTGAGTATATAACTGTTTCTCTTTTTGCTACGAGTAAGTGGACCCACAATATCCACCGCTACTCGTTCGAAGGGTGTGCCCAAGATTGGCATTTCTCCCAGAGTGGCTGGGGCCGTCCAGTGTTTCGGCGCTGTCCTCTGGCACTGCGGGCATGATTTCACATATCTCTGGATATCGGCGTTGATACCTGGCCAATAATAATGACATGAAATACGCTGAATCGTGGCACTTATGCCCATGTGGCCACTAAACGGAAGGGCATGGCCCATTTCTAGGACCTGGGCTCGGTATGCTGATGGAACCACAAGTTGCCCATGTTCCTGTCCTCCATTTCCTGCTTTCCGATGCAACAGCCCATTTTTCTTGTAGAAGTCTCCCTTTTGGAGAGGAGTGTGCGCTCTCGGTAGTTTTTTGTAGCAGGGTGCTAGAGATTGATCCTCCGTTTGTGCCTTTTTTAATTCCTCAGGAAGGATGTTGGGTGGGGATTCCAACTCCGTATTCCGTTTGGCCTGTCCTCTAGTGGTGACAGCCGCCACAACCAGAGGGTGAATGGGTTCTCCCAAGAACACATACCTACACCCTAAGATCAAGGGATAAATAGGGTCGTCCAAGATCGCTGCACGGATTTCCCCAGTCACATATTTTGATTTGACCTTAATCTTGGCTATGGCCAAACGCATAGGTGCTGCACTTTTAGTAGGTCCTTGTATTTCTATAGTGTCTTCTGTCATCTGGTCAGGCTTGACTAGGGATGCACAGACAACTGCGTCGAATGCAAGGCCTGTATCATAAAGGCAGGTCACCTCTTGGTCATTTACGAGGACTGTCTCAACGACCGGGGGATGTCGGGGTTTGTCCAGAGGTTCTTCCGGTCCATTTCCCCTTGCGGCACTTTTACGTAAGCAGGCAGCATGATGAGGTGGGTTTTTCCGGTTGCACTCCTGCGTATTGTGGGTGATGGTTCTACAGTGCTTACACCATTTTTCCCCTTGCCTCTGCTGCTGGAAATTAGATCTCTGAGTAGTCTTGTAGTCTGGCTTGTCATGCTTTTTGAAGTTAGTATACGGTGGTTTCACTTGGGGGTCCATGTGTGACTGAGCTGTCTGTCTAGGTACGTAATCTGGTTGTTTCCGTCTGGGTGGTGGATTCTCTGATAGTGCTGCCTGATATCGTTCCGCTAACTGGACTATGGATTCTAAAGTGCTGGCCCCATTCTCTGTCAGGAATCTTCTCATGTCGGAAGTCATGGTGTCCTTCAGTTGTTCGATCATGACCATTTCCTTCAGGCCTTCCCAATCATGAGTAAAATTCCCTAGGGCACCCCACTTCTCCACGTAGGAATCCAGTCTCGCAGCAAACTGAGCAAAGTTCTCTCCGACTTCCCTCCTAGAGTTACGGAACCTCTTCCTATAGGCGTCAGCATGTAGCTCATAACGAACCAATAGTGCCTTTTTCAAAGAGTCGTAGTCATCCTGTAAACCTGGAGGAAGCTTGCTATACACGTCATAAGCAGTTCCTCTAAGCCCTTGCGACAGTTTCAGGTTCCATTTGCTCTTCTCCAAACCAAACGTGGTGGCAAACTTCTCAAATTTGTCGAGATACCTATCGATCGAGTCGGCTTGTTCCGAGAAAGCTTCAAATGGAAACGTCAAAGGTCCCAAAGTTGACATGAGTGAGGATGGCAAAGGTCCGGTGCCCCCTGCGTGCAAGGAAGGCATATCATCTGACCGTGGCGATAGGTTGCCTGAGGAGGTAGATGCGGTCGCACCGGCTACTGGTTCAACTCTTTGAGCTTGTCCCTGCATCTCTAACTGCTTCATCTTCAATGCATGCTCGCGTTCATCTCTCTCGCTTCTTTCTCTAGCGTCTACAGCTTTTATCCTCTCATCTATTTCTGCTAACTTTATTCGCTCTTCTCTTTCAGCTTTCGCTGTTTCTCGAGCGTAATACTTATCAGTCTCGACACTGACATAATTTGCAAGGTCCACCCCACTATAACCTAGATCTCGACCGGCCTCCCCTAGTGCTGCCTTAAGCTTAACTATTTCAGCCATCTTTTGCAGTTAAAGTCCACACTGAGTAAGCTAGTGCTACCTTCCAATAGTATTTCTAGCAACAAGTAAATACTAATTATTTATCCGACTGCTGTAGAATGAAATTACTACAGTTATGGAGACTTAAGGTCTGTAATTCAATGAAATACAAAATCAAGAACTAACTTAATTAAACACAACATATATAAAGGGATTCACCAATCAATGCCTGAATTTCTAGAAAAAATGTTTTCTGTCTTTCTAGAGCTCACTGTGTGAAAATACATGTGTTAAAATGGTATACTGTAATGACTGAATGGATGATACTATCCCAGAGGTATGATAAAATACATAAGTTCAAATCCCGGACCGAGACACCAGTGTCACGTAGCGTTTAAAGGATAAGAGAATTATTTAGAGGAAATAATAGATCTGATGTGGAAGATTTGGCTCAAGGAATCCCTGCTGGGTTTTCCCACTTCCGAAGGGTGACGAAGAGGGTAAATTCTCCTAACTCGACAGGTCTGGAAAAGATTGTAAGGAGATATTTGGTCTCTCGCTACCGTCGTCCCCTTCTCAGTTATCTATTATTATTATTCTTTAAATTATATTATATTTTACGAGCCCCCCCTCCCTTATAAAGGAAGATAAACATAGACAATATTCAACATCTAATGGAAGGAACAAAGCGTGGGGTACAGTATATACACCCAATTGGTTTATTGCAATAAAGTGAATAGATGGTGAATGATAGTATTGTCGATGGAATTAGTGTCTGCTGTATGTATTATGTGTCTCACAATTCACGTGTTTTTCATCATGGATGACTAAACTTTGTGGCATTGATTAGGTGAGTTTCCTTTGTCGTGGACTTAGCTTTTCAGCCCCCGGCTGATAGTGAAGTGTGGTTAGTTCTCCGGTCTCCTGACGTTGCCCCGGTAGGTCTTGAATGGTTCGGATTTGCCTTCTCTGTGCTCGACTCCGTATTCTGCGCTGAGATTGGACTGTCGTGCAAGGCTCCACCATAGACTGAAGACAAATACGACGGCTTCATTAATTTTCTAGCTTTAGAAAGCAGTCTTTCCCTAAGCCGTCCCTCTGCCCGTCACCTCAGATTTTAGTCTCTAACATCATATGTCTAGAGTCTAATCTTGAATTCAAGTTTCTCCTGTCTGTCCTTTATTATATTTCTCTGCCCCAGTGGCAGTATTATAATTCTTTAGACTGATTTATCGTCAGCTTAACCCGATGAATTATTATAAATGTCAGTTAAACCCACCAAATTTATCATAGAAATGTCGGCAACAGTATTCTAGTTCTGTGCCTCTAGCCTAATCGTCATGTCATTATGATGAATTTAACAAATAATTGGACATCCGTGTTTTTAGAATTGTCTGACAACATTATCACACACTTCATGTCTGGTCGCCTCGTCATATAATTTATAATGAATATATGTCACGGTCGGTCAACATTATCGTTAATATTAATTTCCGTTAGTCTAAACGTCGGGTCGAAAATAATCAAATAATATGGAAATTAATAGCTATATATATATATATTCCCGTTATACATTATTATGAACATGTACATATCCCGTGGGATCATAAAATATACCCGATCACATGTGGCTGGATGTGATCGTAAAACAAAAATATGAATAAAGTAAACATACCAATCTTGCGTCGATTTTGCAATGTACTACACATTTCATCACATTATATTCTAGCGAGATTTCACTTACCTACTCAAAGATGGACGCTAACCCGCAATTAGACACGTGGCTTCAGTGCTTTTAATGCGAGAATTCGCCGATAATTGGGTTAGACCTAGCTGTCTCAAGGGTTCCGGGCAAGTGAAGATTGCCCGTGTTTGGCGCACTTTTAGCGGGACATTTCCGCTTGGACACGTGATCCATAGCGTGCATCATGTGACATTAGCGTCAAATAAACGCTCCAATCAATAGCGTTAAAAGTCACGTGGGGTCTTCCTAAAGTGGCATAAACTGGTTTTATCAGCTTAAGCAGTCTTAAATTAAAACAGGTTCCTAGCTACCGAGGTCATTGGTCAACAATGACGTCGTATCTAAAAATAGCGAGAAAATACTGAATACTAGGAGAATTTCCGCAAGTGACACTTCCCGGGACTTTGCGATCATGCATTGAGGATGAGAAAAAAAACGATGTCCGTAAATAATAAAAAAAATGAAGAGAAGATTGGGCAAGTTGTCACATTAGCTTTAAGACATTTATGTAGGAAGGCATGTGATACTCTATCAAATGCCTTTTCCTGGTCTAAAGATAATATGGCACTCTGGCACTGTCTATCATGTGTGTATGTAATCAGGTCTCTAATGAAATGTGTGTGTCTGCTAATGTTTCTACCATGCACACTACATTGTTGATCTGAATGTATTATTGCGTGCATTTGTGGCTTAAGCTTCAGAGTTAATGCCTTGGCTAGAATTTTATAATCAACATTTAAAAGGGAGATAGGCCTAAAATTCTTAATTGACTTTTTGTCATTACTGTCTTTAGGGATCAGGGTAATATATGACTGATTTAAACTATCCGGGAGTTCCCCTTTTTGAAAAGCCTCTTCGAACACTTTAATTAAGATAGGGCCTAAACATGGGAAGAAAAACCTGTAAAATTCTGCTGTTAGCCCATCAGGCCCAGGTGCTTTATCTTTTTGAAAAGTACTAAGTGCCCCTTGCAAATTATCTAAAGTTAGGGGTTGGTCTAGTCTTTCACTTCCTCATCACTTAAGCGTTTTGTGTATTGTAGAAACTTGTGTTGTATATTTGCGTCAGTTTCTTCCCTAGTATATAGTTTTTTGTAGTATTGGAAGAAAGCGTGACTAATGTTGGTGTTATCTGTTTGTTGCTGTCCGTTCATATCTGTTATTTCATGAATCTGTCTACTGCGTTGGATGTTTTGCTCTACTGCTAAATATTGCCTACTAGGGATTTCCTGCGTTATAGCGTGTAATTTTGTCCTAAGTAATGCTCCCTGGTAGGTATACTGTCTATATTGATCTAAACACTCTTCTAAAATTTGGATGTGAGGGTTCGTGTTGTCTAAACTTTTGGTTAAACTAATTGCTTCTTCTAAAATCCCCTCCTCTTTTTTAAACTTCTTGTGAATAAGTGTAGCCAAAATCTGCGTTCTATCTCTAATTGTGTTTTTTAACATATCCCAATACTGTGCAATGTTATTATTGGGAATGTCTTGTGCGTAACCTTGTATCAATTGTGTTATTTGTTCTGTGTAGTAAGTGTTTTTAAGTAGGCTGTTGTTAAATTTCCAATGTGGGGATCTCTTTACTTGTTTATGCGTGTGTCCCGTACTTAAAGATGTATAAACTGCGTGATGATCTGTGAATTTAAGAGTGTTTTTTATATGGTATATTTTGTGTATGTTATAGTCACTAGTGATGTAAATTCTATCTAATCTTGAAGCTAGTCTAAAATGTGGGTTCGCCTTGTCATAATATGTAAAGGTTCGTTTGTTTGGTTCTACTTTTCTGTATATGTCTGAAAGGTCATGTTCATCTAACATAGCCTGAACTTGTCGTACAAGTAAAGACTTTTCTCGTGTCTGCGCTCTCGTGAAGCCTCCAGACCGGTCAAGGTCGGATAGAATACAATTAAAATCCCCCCCTAAAATTTTTTTTGTCCCCTTATAATTTTCCGTTAGGATGTCGTGTAAACCTTCATAAAACTTAAGTCTGTCAATTTTCGTCGCTGGGCCATAAATATTAATGAGTGTGTGTATGTCATGTTTGTTGTGCTTGTTTTGTATTTGAATTATAACAATTCTGCCACACTTGTCTGTTCTATAATGTACTGTCTCCCAATCTTCATTGATTTGTAGAGTGGCTATACCGCTACCATGACTGGTGCCCAAGGCGAACCAGCCATGTTTAAGTCCTAACCTAGATACCATCTGACCGGCATGATAGTCAGAAAAAATTCCCGTTTGTTGCAAAAACAGAAAATCAGGTTTATCTCTTTTAATAAGTTTGATTACATGGTCCAGCTTATTTCTCAAACCGTTGATGTTGAGAGATATTATCACTAGACTGCATGTCGGAGTGGTAGGCTGAGGTTGGCCACTCCCTATAACCTGTCTACATGGCAAAGTGGCAGAGTGGCCACTTGCCATATCTACACTATTTGACAAAACGGGGCCTTGCGAACCGTCTGTCTTTTTTGGGTTACAAAGCTGAGCAGTGTTCTGAGGCTGGCTACTCGCTACAGGTGGGTTACTCAATAAAACGCTAGTTGGTAATTTATCATAAGTTTTAAAGACTGTAGTGGGCAAAGTGATAATCCGGTCATTTATTGCACATGGTTTGCACAGCATAGCGGTGCCTTTCGGCTGACCGCTTTCTGTCGTAACTAGGTCACTCGACACATTCATGTTTGCATTTCTTGTCGAGGGGGTGCATAGGGGCTGACCTGTTGACCTAGTTACATGACTAATTGACGGAATAGTGACCTGGGGCTGACTATCCGTTCCGCACTGATAATTTAGGCTGGACGCAGATGAAACTGCATCGCCTAACATTTCCACCCCAGTAAGGGGGGGAGGAGTTGACTGTTTAAATGAAACTGTGCGCATGTTAAAGTGTGTGTATTGTGGACAAGCTAACTATCAAAAAAACTATTTACATAAACACTATTTACATAAACACAACTCTTAATAATACATTTTAACACCACTCTTAAACTATGGGTGTTGGCACACTTTACTGTAATAAGATACATTTTTATTTTTATTTTTATGGACAGTTTCACTTGGGTCCACTTGAGGGGGCACATCTTCCCACGCACTGGTAGTCTATCTTTCAAGCTTCTAACAGGCTCAAAGGGGAGGGTAGCTTCGGGGTGCAGCTCAGGCGTGCCTTCACCTGCACCATTCGTCCTCACTCGTCTCACCTGCTTGAAGTCTGGAAGTAACTTCTTGCACTGGGCCCCAGTGTCGGGAAGAAAGACTTGTAGGTGTAGGCTCATTAGTCACTCACATCTTCAAACTCTTGCCCATCTATGTACAGGGTGGTCATCGACTCCATGGCCTCGTCTTCAGTCATGGTCGCCCAGTTACCGTTTATACTGTCTTGTGTTAGAAGTGCCCCTGGCACTTCCGGATCCGATCTAAAGGCCCCCGACACAAATGACTGAGTTGGTGATTTGTCAGGGCTATTTGGCTGGGATCTTCGTTCGTCAACAACAGGTGTCAACGCTGCCTCCTCATGACAGGACTCTTCTGCAGTCACCTTGGGTGATGGGGGGAGATCCTCTTTGCTCGGTGAGCGCTTGCTTGGAGAAGTACTATTATTTCGTTTCACCTCTTTGGGTTTGACAGGCCCTGTTGTCTGGCGCAAAAGACTTTTCCTATTCTTCTCTCCCGTCCTAGAGAGCACATCTATAAAGTCAACTTCCTTACTTGTATCTGCTTCAGGGCTCTCTGCAGTGTGGCACTCAAGTGCATCGCTCTCTGACGCGAGGAACTCACTCCTCCTGTTCTGCTCAGCCGGCGTTTTGTTCCCGACTGCCTCTTCTTCTTTGGTCTGTTTGGCCTTAGTTGGGGCCGCCCGCCTTCTTGGGCACTGGCTAACCCAGTGTGTGTCCAGTCCGCAAATAGTGCATTGGGTTCGTCTACCGGGTAGAGACACCCATACCTTCAGTATTTTATCTTCTGCGGCCTTAAGGTGCACAAAGTGCGGTATTTGATGTTCTGTTGGCCGGTATAAAAAGAGCCATTTATCCTGGGCATTTTTTATTCTGCTCACCTCCACATCTTTGTCGCCCGACACTTCGGCCGCTATTCTCCTCACCGCTTCTGGCTTTATAGTGGGGGCATCCAGTTCAGTGTCCCTTTGGACTTCTCTTTATCCAGATGCTCTATATAGATGCTCATCTGGGGGTTGGTCCACTCGAACCTCTTGCCATGCAGGCCTTGGTAATGTTTTATTTGTGCCGCCGCTGTCAGAGTGGCGTACCATCTGTAGGGCCCCTCAAAACGATACAAGGTGGCTATGCCACTCATTCCGACGCCAGCCGGTCCTGCCATAATACTAGATGTCAGGGAGTAAGATGCCCTGTTGGCCTGCGGCCCAGTAATGGTAATAACCAGTGTTCCTGGCCTATGGAGCATACCTCCTTCTAGATCTTCTTCTGCATTGATCATGATCACAGGCACAAAAGGTGCGGACATTCTTATATCTCTTTTCTTGGTACTGAAACCAAATTAAGCACGAAAAAAAAGTCACAAAGGCTAGCTTAAGCCGAAGCCTAAACTAAACCACCACAAAAGTCCAGAAAAAAACACCAAAGTCCGAGAAAGAAAATCACAAGACGCAGGTCGCGTCTGCTCGCGACTTAGACCATTTCTAAAACTCCCGAGCTGGGCGGAACACACCAAACGAACTACAAGTTTAGGCATGCGCAGAACTCCAATACCTGAGTAGCCGTTCACATAAGACGATTCTAAGAACATTCGAGATAAAAGGCTTACACAGTCGCGCCTTTTATGGTCATGAACAGAAACGTTAAGACAGGTTTTCAGACATCTACAATAGTTGACTGATACTACCAAATAAGGAGATATGGTCACGCTTCGTTCAAGAAATTATAGACCGAACGTGTCTCGATACAAGAGAAGGTAAACTCATAAAAAATAGTAGTCTCAATATCTCGGGTTATGTTCCTTTGACTGTAAAAAACATAATACACATTTCAGTCAAAAAATGATCATACATACGAAAAATGATCATACAAAGACTTTGAAAAAAGTAATTATTTGTGCGTAACACTTGCATTGGAAACAGAATAGGCGCCCTTTACTTTCTGAATAGCATAACCATTTTCTTGCATGTTGCTTGTTTGTAAGTTTATGAATTATGTGTAAAATAAGACTTCTGACAGTATCGAGTTTTCTTTTCAGTGTCATACAATCGCACGGATGAAGAGAAGGCACTATCAACATGTTGACATTTTTCACTTACCTTGGATATCCAATATTCACGCTCACAGTCATCTATATTGTTCGGCTAGTCACCAATATCATTAGAGTACTTCTACGTTTCACTTATTCTTTCACATTCAGACTCAGTGTATACTGGGTTTTGCTGTATGTTTTCTGCTGCACAGCCTGCACTAGTCCTAGTTGTTCCTGTACTTCCAGCTTCAGCGGTAAGAGTACCACCACCATGAACATCAAAATATTCTGTCAGCTTACGTGTTTTTGATATCACAAGTTGATCTCTTCTTTCTTTTTCTTCCTTCGCTTTACGTTTTTCACTTCCTGAAGCATAATTACGTCCAATATCTCTGTGTCTACTGCTCATTTTTTGAGTTTTCTAACCTTACAAATCAAGAAATTTTAATCAAGATCGAAAGAGAGTGCGAGCACGCCGTATGCCTCAATTAAAACAGGAAGTTTCCATTTCTAGTTTTTATTGTTAATGCAAATTCATTTCACAAAGAACGAAACAAAATTAGAGGGGCAGTTGCCTAGAGCCAAAAAACTGGCTTCCGTCCAAACGTGACCAAATTTTCAACGCCACTTAAATAACTTCCGTCTACAAACAGTTAAGATAAAAATAATGAAGAGTCACACTAAGTCACCCTCTTATGCTCTCTCTCTCACAATTTCGTGACACCAATGAAAAGGCGCTAAAGATGGCATAAATCACAAGATCATTGGTTTAACGCTCGTATTAGAAGATGACCAAACAATTATGTACATATTTATTGGCGCGGGGCCCCTAAAAGCGCGGGGCCCGTAGCATATGCTACTTTTGCTACTACGTTAATCCGGCTCTGGGTGGTGGTGGTGGTCTCTGTAGCAATTTTTTTGCATGATGAAGTTGCCAGCTCCATAAAGGTGCTTAGATGGCAGGGAGGATAGTGTGATTCGCTTCCGTAGCTAGGCGGTGGTGCCGCACAGAAGGTCCGGGGTTAGACTCCCCGGTAAGCCACTCACGTCTGTTGTTTTACTGTTGTCAAGTTTTCAACTTCTTTATTTCTCACGAGTGCCTGAAAACATACCTTTATGTTTGTGTGTGTGTAATATTTTTTTACCAGCTTCATGCACAATCTTATATTACTCATTTCTTGCCACATGCCAGAGGTAACAGTCGTCCTATTCTTTCCTAGTCTCTTCAGAGAACCCCAAGAACTACCCAGAGTTATATGATAATACTGGATGTTTTTGTTTTAAGCAAACTGTTACTTTCATGTTACATTAAACAGCCATAGCTTATGGGAGCCTTTCAAAATTTGTTTGCACTTTTATCTCTCTGTCCTGTCTTACTTACTTAGTCATTCCTCTTCTACCCTGGGATGAAGAGGTTTGCCAGAGAGAATGTCATACTATCTGATGGGCTGTCTTCCTCCTGGCCTGGTTCTAATCTAGTCCTTGGTGCTTCAGAGATTGTCTAACATTATCCTCCCAGTGGACTCTGCGTTGTACTGGAGATCTGGATCCTTGGCTCTTAGTTTCCCATACTTTTCATGCTAGCCGATATTCTCCC
Organism: Oreohelix idahoensis; assembly: GCA_024509875.1. Taxonomy (NCBI): domain Eukaryota; kingdom Metazoa; phylum Mollusca; class Gastropoda; order Stylommatophora; family Oreohelicidae; genus Oreohelix; species Oreohelix idahoensis. The sequence goes on along the minus strand of JAMPIV010018681.1, from coordinate 121,936 downwards.
ATTCTGCAGACCTGGGCAAACCACCACAGTTAGGACTGTTCTACTTGGATCAGCAGGGGCGGGTTTTGAGGCCTTGCCATATCATCTGGTTGCAGACCATGTCTCATCTTGTTATTTGAACCAGATACCTCATTTCTGAGGTTTGGATCTGGCTGTTGTGGGTTGTTCATTGCCCATGACTCGCATCCATAGGTCAAGATTGGAACACCGCTGGAGCGGTATACAGCCATCTTCGCCTTCTTGCCAACTTCTCTTTTACTGAGGAATCCTCTATTTATGCTGAAGAAGTCTCCCCACTGCTGCCTTTTGGGTAGCCAACTCTTCTTTGATGCCTCCCGTCCAGTCTATGACAGCTCCAAGGCATTTAAAGTGGTTGACCTGCTCCAGGACCTGTATAATCTGATGTCTTCTTCCCTCTCATGATATGACCATGGTTTTTGTTTTGGAGCCTCTGATAACCATTCCTCTCTTCTCCAGCTCTTCCTTCCAGACTTGCAGGTTGTATTGAAGATGTGCCTCTGATTTAGCAGTCAGGGCAACATCATCGGCAAAGCCAGCTCTTCTGTCATGTCATGTGTCTATAAAGCACAGCACCAGGGGTTCTCAAGCTGGGGAGGGGGCCTCCCAAAGGGAGATACAAAGAGGATACAAGGGATGTGTGAGGTGACTCCTAGAAAATTTATCTCAATGGCTTTCTTAATGGATAAAATTTTTAAGTTTATAATCAAACTATGTAGTTTTCATTCAAGTACTTCATTAATTTTTAAACTTTTTTTTTTAAATGTGAGGAATTGATTAGAAATAAAATCCCATCAGTAACATCTTAATTATGTCTTAATTGGTTGACTGATTAATTTAAGGAAGGGTGGAGGTTTTGAACATTAAGTTCACTCCCTGAGGAAGTGTGAGGACAAAAAGGCTAAGAATAATTGCATTATACTGCCTTCATAACTCACCTGGACAGTAAAAGTTAATCATGCATGGCTGAGACTGTACATTCTCATAGTCGTTCCTGTCACAGTTGTTGCACACCTTTGCTCTTGACCTCCAACCTGCACCACAAGACACAGAGCAGGGTGACCACTCTTCCCACTTAATCAACTGTCCATCATCATTCTTGCCCATGTGCTTATCAGACACAGCATAGTCTAAGAAAATCAGAAAAAAATATCTCTATCAGAGACAGAGAAACGTATGGTTGTAGAATTAGGTATTCCTGATCTATACAGCAATTTCTGAACATGACAGCCATAATGCAGACATGGAGTTTGTTAAATCCCAACATTTTTTTCTTTCTATATTTTAATATAGATACAGCTGTTTAAACTATATGTTTACATTACTGTCCACACTTATTAAAAAATGTTTCCATTAATCTGTGTCACAAAATGACTGAAGGATTCCCTGTAACATTTTTAAGGCTAATAAAAAAATTTAGGTTTGGTTTTCGTTTTAAGTACTATCTTCAGGACTATCTTCAGTGCACACAAACAGATAACTCCATCAGTCCTCTGATCTCCTCCCTTAGATGGGGTCGGAGTGGCTAAGAGGTATGGAGTTCACCTTGAATTCTAGAGGTACAGTAGAGGGAATATAATTTATGGACATTTTTTTTCACAACCAGTGGTCCTAATGATGTCATACTCCCCCCCCCCCCTGGTCTCCTGGGTGGTGAGATCAGATGTCTAGGCTTCTCGGATAAAGGCGAAAAAATAGGAGGTCTCATGTGCAAGTTGCGCATGTTGAAAATCCCACGGCAATTCGAAATCGTAAAGAGTAGGCCATACGGCTGCTGCCCTGGCAAAATTTTAAAATTAGAAACCTACCAACCACAAAAATATTTATAAAATGTGTGATTCCTGTATACACATATTGGGATTCTCGCTGGCGCTACGGATTTTGTGCACTGTGCTGAGATCCTTCTTGTGTGAAAAAAGTTTAAAATCCACTCAGTGTAAATTGTCAGCAGATGGTACAGAGTAGCAGAAATTTTTTTTTTTTTTACAGAAAAATACTTATAATATATGTAAGATTAATTTCCATGGGTTGGCAACCAACCCGTCTGGGTCAGGGTGGTCTTAGATAAAAATTCTTCTTATTCATGTCACTTCACTGAGGACACCACTATAGTTGGATGCTGTTGGAAGCCTGTGTCAAAGATCTTCATGTGCTCCTCCAGTAGTAGTTTATGTAGCATTTAGTTTTTGTATGATGTGCCCTGCACCCTATTGTTGGTTGATTGGAATTCATCAGGGGTAGATTTACAAATGATGTCTAGCATGACCATGTTTGTTTGCATTTGTTGTTTGTTCAAAAGAAATCCGCACATTATCATCAGTTTCTTCTAAATACTGTATATTCTCTTTTGTAAAGAGAAGCATCCATGCTGTTGATCAGACATTTAATAGCATTCTTCTTCTTGTTTCGAACACCAGGGATTTGAGTTTTCACTCTTTACCTTTGTGCATGTGGGGGATGAGTTCCTGGGTTTACTTCCAAACCCAGAGGGCTTCCACTACTCAGCGGGCTCAACGCTGGTAGAGTGTGTAAAACATACCAGACCCACTAATTGGCTGGGGGGGGGGGGGGGGTGCAATGCCTCAAGTTGGATGGTTCTCTACCCTAGCGGTAAAACAGTAAAGGTAGTCCCATAGCAGATAATGAAGTAAGGGAGTGAAGTGTTACAGACTTCACCATACTGGGTCCAGCATCGAGAGGTGGGGTCCCTTCCTCGCTGCCTTATCCTTACCTAACGCAAAGTCAGAGAGGGATCACATAAAAGAATAATTAGAATTTTCCCATCTAACAGAGGGTATATTCTAGTTCCAGTGGCAGTTTTTTTTTAAAAACTGTTTCCTGCTGAAGAAATGAAAAGCGCTGAGTACTTTCCATATAATAGTTATTGATTTGACCCTTATATAACTCATGTAAATCAGCTCACAGTTAGTAATGTAACTACACTCTAGTCGACGGGCACCCAAGGTCCCAGCACCATGTGGGTCCAGGATTATATATATATATATTCTTTAAATTTTCTTTGTTCCTGTGTTAAACGTTATATAGAGTCCAGAGCTGGATTTATACATGGTGATGCCCTAAACCAGTGTTTCTCAACCTTTTTGTTAGATGATAGATGCCCCCAGGATTCACCGAATAAGGGGGGGGGGGGGAGATGAATCCACAGGCGCTTCATTGGAATCGACCAGACCCGTTACACGGACTTCGAGCTCTGAACAACGGCTGGAATTTCCATGTGCCTGTGGTAGGAAATTCTCTACTCAGAGAGGAATGAAAATCCACAGAACAAAAAAGGGTTGTGGGAGCTCATCACGGGAAGATCAACAGCGCTCTGTCTTGACGGGTAAGACGTTAGAAGAACGCAGCCAGGAGTCAATCCACAGTGCTGAGTACATTCAAGTTGATCTATCTGATAATGATCTCACACACTTCTTGGACGGGAAGAGAGATGCAATCAAGTTTCCACCTGCCAGTGCAAAAGGGCTTTGGGAACAGCTGGACGAAGCCTTGGCAAAAGAGTTGGATAACAACCTGAAGCATATAACTTTGGAGAAGAAGCTGGAAATCTTCGGCGACATAATATATCTTCACTGTCGCAAAGTGTTTGGAGTCAGAGAGGCAAGGGAAAGTAACCCACCACGAAAAAGTAGAAGACAAATTAAAATAGAAGAAATCAGGAAACAGAAGAAGCATGCCCGAAAACTGTTCAAGAACGCAGTTGCCACAGAGAAGGAAGGGTTACGACAGGTTTGGGAGCACCTGAAAGGCCAAAATAATGCCCTTTGTAGAGCAGAAAGGTTGTGCAGGAAGAGAAGGAAGACTCGAAGAGATAGGGAAAGATTCTTCAGGGAACCCTTCAAGTTTGCCAAAGAACTGTTTGAGCAACCACGGTCGGGTTCGCTAAACATCAGGAAAGAAGACCTAGAAGACCACCTTAGAATGACATATTCAGATGATCGCAAAGATGAGCCGCTCAGCAGCATGGCAGGTCTTAAATGGCCGAGTAAGCCAGGAGCTGAATTTAACACCAAGCCCCCAACGATGCAAGAGGTAGAAAGCATTGTCCAGAAAGCTCGGTGCAAGTCAGCTCCAGGTCCTAATGGTGTTCCATATGTTGTGTATAAGAGATGCCCTGAGGTGCTCAAACGACTGCTCCGTTTACTGAAGAATGCGTGGGAAAACCCAACTTGTAAGCAAGGAATGGAGAAAGGCGAACGGAGTCTACATCCCGAAGGAACAAAATTCCACAGACATCAGTCAGTTCAGGCCAATCTCACTACTTAATGTGGAAGGGAAGATATTCTTCTCAGTGATGGCGAAAAGGCTCACAACATACCTCCTGGCAAATGGGTACATTGACACTACCATTCAGAAAGGAAGTATCCCAGGTACACCAGGAAGTCTAGAGCATGCCACAATGATCTGGGAAGCAATTCAAAAGGCAAAGTCTGACAGAACAAACCTGCATGTAATCTGGTTGGATCTAGCAAATGCTTATGGATCCGTTCCACACCAGATGTTGTGGCAGGCCCTAGAAATGTATCATGTTCCACAAGAGATTGCAGCAATGCTGAAGCTGTATTTCACAGGGTTCTCTGTCAGATTTTCAACCAGAGAGTACACAACGAAGTGAATTGGCCTTGAAGTTGGAATTGCGATGGGATGTACCATCTCTCCGATAGTATTCGTGATGGCTATGCAGGTAATCCTCAATGCGGCTGAAGGAATGGCTATAAGTTCAAAGCTCGGTGGAATGTGTCACATGCCACTGCTCAAAGCATTCATGGATGACACAACAATTCTGACATCAGATGAACATCAGGCCCGGAGAATGTTAGCACGCCTGGATGAACTAGTCAGCTGGTGCAGAATGAGCTTCAAACCCAAGAAGTCGAGAAGCCTATCAGTTAGGAAAGGGAAAATAGCAGAGGTCATCTTCATGGTTTCTAACCAAAGAATCCCTACTGTCATTGAGGAACCTGTTAAAAGTCTTGGCAGGGTGTACGATGCCTCATTAAAAGACTCGAAGGCAGTGCAACAGACAATAGAAATGGCAGGCAGAGGGCTACAGATCATAGACCAAAGCAGACTCCTAGGAAAATTCAAACTGTGGTGCATCCAGTTCATGTTGATACCTAAGTTGCTGTGGCCACTGCTTATATATGAAATAAGCACAAGTACAGTGGAAGCTGTAGAGCAGAAGGTCAACAAGTTCATGAGGAAATGGCTAGGGGTACCACCAGGTCTGTCAGATGTAGCACTGTACTGCAAAAAGTCAAAACTTCTGCTTCCTGTCAAGTCAGTTGTTGAAGAGTACAAAGTTGGAAAGGCAAGGCTTGCAATGATGCTACGCGAGTCAGCAGACGACGTGGTTAAGTCCATTCAGCCCACACTGAAAACGGGAAGGAAGTGGAGAGTGGAAGAAGCTGTTGATGCTGCCCAAGAGTCGCTCAAACTGAGGGAGGTAATTGGATACATACAAACGAATAGACGGAGATTTGGTCATGGAGACATCCGCTGATGGTCCAAGGCATCAAGCAGGGAGCGTAGAGACATGGTAGTTCAGGAGATACGAGGAGCTGAGAATGATAAGAGGTTGCAAAAAGCAGTGCAGCAGGCCCAACAAGGCCAATGGACTACATGGGAAGGAGCCCTGCAAAGGTCCTTGACATGGAATGATATATGGCATATGGCACCTCTTAGGCTCAGCTTCGTTGTTAGATCAATGTATGACCTCCTGCCATCGGCCACAAACCTTGTGAGATGGGGAAAGTCGGATGATGAGCAGTGCCCCCTGTGCCATGGGAGGCAGACACTTGAACACGTGCTTTCAGCTTGTAAGGTGTCATTAGGGCAAGGGCGATACACATGGCGCCACAACAAAGTGCTAAATGAGCTGGCTGCGACAATAGATCTGGCAAGGATGAAGGCGAATAGCAATGTCAGGCCAAACACCGCAAACACATACTTTCTGAGAGCACACCCAAAACCGAGTAAATCAGGTAGCAATATACCATCTCTCCTTGACTGTGCAAATGACTGGGAGATGGCGGTAGACCTACCTGGACGAGGGGCATATCCAGAGAGTATCAGGAAATCTCGAAGACGGCCGGATATAGTGCTGCATTCTTCATCATCGCATCAGGCTATATTGATTGAACTGACCGTGCCATTTGAATCCAGATTTTAAGAGCAACATTTGTTTAAAGCGGCCAAGTATGGTGATCTGGCCGCAGATCTGAGACACGATGGGTTCACTGCAAGGGTCATGGCTGTTGAGGTGGGTGCAAGAGGGCTCGTGGCTGCATCAGTGTATGATTTATTGAAACTGTTGGGGCTGAGGGGACAGTCGAGAACAAGGGCACTGAAGAGGCTTAGTGAAACTGCGGAAAAGGCATAATGCTGGCTGTGGAACAACCGCAATGGGCTATGGAACTCGGGACAGTAAACTCTGCGGTACAGAAAACATCAGGAATTTTTCTAAGTCCACAATACGTTGAGTTTTTCGGTGTGCTGGTGAAAGGGCTGTGACTGACGGGCAACACGCGGTGTATATTATAAGAGGTGGCTAGCCTCGTCGGCTTCGTGAAAGTCTGTCAGTGTCTTTTCGCAAGTCGTGGTGTGTGGCGGAACGAACGGAATAATTTGTCTTCTCTTTGGTTACTTTCACAGTTGCCTCCACGGCTGGCGGAGTTGTGGATTTTAAAGTTGCTACCAAAGTGAAATGGGTTCATTTTTGATACAAGATAACAGGAGGCTGAGACACTTAGGAGTCATGACCCAAGTGGGCCCGCCCCCGTTAGAGTGTAAAGGAGTATAGGACCGAAACACTTGTTCGACGGGGGACCCCTTCTGATGATCAGATTGCCTCCTGTTGTATCGCTCTGTATAGAGTTTCCTATCACAGTCAGTGATGTAACTACACTCGAGTCGACGGGCACCCAGGGTCCCAGCACCATGTGGGTCCAGGATGATATATATATATATATTCTTTAAATTTCCTTTGTTCCTGTGTTAAACGTTATATCATGTCCAGAGCTGGATTTATACATGGTGATGCCCTAAACCATTGTTTCTCAACCTTTTTGTGTTCACGGCACACTTTTCAATTTTCTAAAAATTTGCGAAACCGCTGCACGAACATAAGAAGTCGTTGATGTAGGATTCCTGCAAGGGGACCAGCTGTAGATAAGGATCAAACAAGGGACAATAAGAAGATAACATGAAAATAGAAACTCTGAGTCACAAGAGACAGTATACATTCAGTTCACATGAAAATAGAAACTCTGACTCACAAGAGACAGTAAACATTCAGTTCAACTTATAAAATGAGCACACGAGAAAAGACGTCAAGAATTGTTACCCCATCACGAATTAGCAGATGCCCACTCTGAGAACTCGACTTCTGGCTTTGCGCTTTGAGAGCTAGAATAAATGAAATCTTTAAAGCTTTAAATACACCCCCCCCCCCCCCTTTTTTTTTTTTTACTCCACGGCAGTATCAGTCTTTGGACTACCATTACTTCTATTTATTTAGTTTTCTGTAACTAGGCGGTTTCTACACGTGTTTTTTTTTTTAAACGAGAGCAAGAACAACTGAAGGTGATCGTTAGTACGAGTTACTTCCCATAACCCAGTTTTCCGGATCCTATGATCGTAGCCTCTCATCATGATGCCAGTGTCATCTTCTACTTGTACTTCTATTTCGTTCACTCTCATAAACCACATCTAATTCTTTCATCAAGTTAACGGTATGTCTCCGATTTTGATAACGTTTTCGGTGGTAACTGTGGCGAGATGGATGTTGGATTGAAAATATACGAGTAGATATAGTTCCCAGGAATGGAGAACAGAACTGGTGAACCAGTGGTAGCAATGGCACAGGACAAATCAGGTAGTTAGCTGCACAGTTCTAGATGGTAGCTGTAGAAGAGAGCTGTGAAGTAAGTCGTCTTATAGCTAGATCTATCCTATGCTCCAAGGGTGTCTCTATTAATAGTTAATGTGAAATGCAGCTCGTTAATTATCCCTGCCAATTTTAAATATTAAATAATTCTCTTAATTTCCACACAATAATAACATTCTGGAATTTAAACATAATCAATCAACTGTGATTTATAAAATATGCCTGTACACTTTAATAATTGAAATATAAGTTTGGTAAAGATTGCAGATATTTATTTACATGAATCACAAGTTGAAAAATTATAAGGTATCAAAGTCTTTATTCACCATTTCGGGCAATTGGTGACTTTTGGATCTTGTTTCTTCAAAGTAATGAGTACTTATCTAATTCAAGACCTTTCACCGCAGACACCTCTCGTCATACATCAGGTGTTGATGTCCAAGATACTTAAAACACATAGACAGGTAGCCACAATGGCGTCGTCATTTCAGCTATGACATTTTGAGAGTCCAGAATTGAATCTGAGCGTGCTTATATACCAAATCTCAGGTCTAACCCTTGTTTCTCGAAGGTCTGCGTCGGCGTTCACGTTTCTCCTTGTAACTTTTGTGGGATTTCAATGCTGTTGTGCGATTTTGCAGACAAAATAATGATTTCCATAGATAATTATTTCCTACTGCCATAATTACATGTATTTGTAGTTGCTATTAAATTCCCAAAAATAATTTTTCTGTTCTGAGCATTACCATAAACTTCTAGCAGAAATACTGGTGTGCGATTCATAATTTATCATAAAGACACTAGTTTACGTAGCAATTCCGGAGTGTCTTTGCCCGTGTTATGATTGAAGCGCACCCCCCCTCCCTTTTTTAAGCCATATGTACGTCTGTCTGTTTTGGGCACAGCACTTCTGGGGATTGCCTTCTGACCGGTTCTCCTCCAATTTCCCTTCCGCATCCTTACTGCTGGTATCGTAGAATAGGGATTTGCATGAGTCTTTGTGTACAATGAAGTGGGGTCTGTAACCTTTATACTGTGTCCACTGTATGGTACACAATACTTAAATCAGACCTAAAGGATTTTTATACTTGGACATGCGCCCTAAAATAACCGACTAGGTTGAACGCCAAAACGAAGCAAAATTTTATTTTAAAAAAGAAATTTGGTACAGCCCGGTTTTCCAATATATGTGTCTGCGCGCTTCCTCCACAACTTCTTGACCCACCGCTATTGGGCTGTGGTAAAGAGTTTGCTGTTCTTAACTAGCTCATGAGGTTCCGGCATGGGATGTCTCTTGCCCCTGTCGTTGCAGTAACGAGAGTCACCATGGGCGCTGGTTACGTGTAGACCGTCTGTGATATCGCTTACGTGAATTCACATAGCCCACCTTCTGGCATTCTGGGCAGGAATTTACATACCGGGTAATCTCATCGGTAATCCCTGGCCAGAAGTAATGAGAATCTAACCTTTGACATTTGGCGTTATTCCCAATATGGACAATCAAAGGAAGAATATGCCCACATTCTAGGACTTTGTCCCTATATGTGGACGGAACTGCAAGCTGACCATGTCCTAGTAGTCCTCTGCCAGCTTTCAGGAAACCTTGTGGACTTCATTTTCGATACAGTAATCTGCTGTCTCCAGGGAATTGAGAGCTTTTGGCAGCTTGCCAAAGCAAGGCTTTAATGAGCAGTCCTCGGCTTGAGCCTTTTTCATCTCTGCTGGATGAGTATTTATCGGGGGCCCCCCCCCCCCCCCATTCCTTGGAGCTTGACCTGGTCTGGACAGCAGCCATGACCACAGGTTTCTACGATTTTCCTAGGAACACATATCTACATTCCACTATTAGGATCATCGAGTATTGCTGCTTTTATTTCCCCTTCCACAAAGCGGGACTTCACTCTGATCTTTGCTATGGGCAGCGTCATGAGTACTGCTCCCGTTGTTGGCCCCTGACTCAGTACCATTTTCTTCTTTTAAAAAAAAATATGATATACAGTATAATCTTTACATTTCACAGAGTTAACATGATTAAAATACACACACACATACTTACGTATTAATAAATAACATTATAACCATAAATATTATAAGTTTATTTACATATATTTTTAATATGTTCACCAGTTTAATGACAACATAAGAAATATTTTTAACATTTTAAACAGAATAAATTTGGTAAAAGCCAGTAAGCGATTATAAATCACTAAGATCTATATAAGCGCACGGTTTGGTAGTGATCGAGGAGTTGGGTAAAGGTAAGCAAATGGAAGTTTGAGACTACCATTTTGATTACTCTCATCTTGTGACTTCAAAGACTAGCTAAGTGAAATATTTTAGATATACAGTCCACACAAAGAAAGAAGACAATTAAGAGGTCAGACATACCCTACTTCACAGACTGTCACCAGTTCCGGACTTTATTATTAGCTAGGTCTAGTCGCTGTGCATTAATGGCCATCTTTCATAGTCATAAAATTATGTCCCGCATAAGTTTTATTGAGTAGTTATCTCCCGTAATAAAACGTCTTGGAAGTTTTACAAGGCAATTTACCAGTCCTCCAACGTTTCCTTTGTTACAATTCCCGCCGTTTTTGTTGAGTGGCACGGTAGTTTACTTCTCTTAAACAATGTATGCCTCCACTTAGTGTGTCAGTGTTAGTAATATTTCTAAACTAAATGCGTTATCGAATGTGCCATAATGGTCATGGTAGGCATGTGAGACGCGAACTAAATATCACACTGGCAATGTTTTAGATTTTCACTATACTGTTTCATTGTTAAGCTACGTAATCTGTTTCACTATACTGTTTCTTTGTGAAATTATACATTATGGAATTTACTGTACTGTTTCTTTGTTTTTGTGAAGTTGTGTGTAATGGGTTGTGCTGTGCCGTTTTTCGTGAAGCTATATGTTATGTGTTTTAGTGCACTTTGTGAAATTGCATGTTACAGGATCAATGATGGGGTGAGGATAAGGGTTAGTCTGATGGAGTACTCGTGTGGATGATGGCAGATAGTTGGTGGATTTGATGTAATATCGGACACCTCCAGGCTTTTTCACCCACTTCCACCTTGTTAACAGCTGGGCAGGTGTTAGAGACTTAACTTTTTTTTCCTTGTTTGTATTAGTTTGTTTTTTATTTTTATTGTTTGTTTGTTTCTTGAAAGTGGGGTGTCACACACAAATTGATTCACACAATTTCGGTTTTGATTTACTATATTTTGACTGAGTGGAGGGCAGAAGAAGATACTATATTTGGATTTAGGAAATCTGATTTTATTGTCTTGAATTTATTACTCTATATGTCCTAATTATAACCCATTAAGGGTTGAAGGGGTACTTTGTTTAAAAAAAATGTGTTTCAGGTTTTTCAGCTCTGTTTCATTGCGAATGCACCTTATGAATTTTACTGAACTGTTTCATATCTTCTTTCTATCGGATTGCTGTCAACATAAGATCTCAGAGGCGAATGAAATGATGTCCCTAGTCTGGGAAATTTTATTTTGATAAATGTAAAGCTTTCCACCTCATGCTACTCATTTCATATACCACTATTTTATTTTGAAGATGAACATAATTGGTTTGAACATCTCGTGAGAATCAAAGTGAATCATTTGACGACACTAACTTTAAAGAGCTGACAATCTGGCAAATTTGTGCACGGGGATGCCATACAGGAAGTTTTTATATACACAGTTCAAGTTTTTTTTTAAAACATAAAATTTTGCCTCGTTTTCGGTTATATTAAGGCACATGTCCAAATATAAAAGACCTTTAGGTGTGAGTATAGGTCTGAAAATGTTCAAGTAATTCACACTTAGTATAGAGAATACAACTGTGTCGCCAAACAGTACGGTTCCATTTCCTTACGCCACGGTCCGCAACCGGTCGATCATCATTATGGGAAAATCTACTGGTAGATACCAAGGCATCATTTGATAGATCCTTAGGTGACGGAGGGGGTAAAATAGAATTTTTTAACCTAGGTAAAATACGGACTAGCCCTCTCAAACCTATAATTAAAAGCGTGGTATCCCCATGTTTAACGGTACTGTCTTTCACTGCATTTCCAGGTAAAACCCACAAGTTAGCTGACTAAAATTCAAATAAAGAACAAATAAATCATAGTGGTACCGAAGAAGTGATTGCGTCATTAATTAGGCCAGATCGTCCTAGGTACACTTCCGGTGTTGTGGTGCCTAGTTGGTAGAGAGTATAGTATGATTCGCTTCCGTATCTAGGCGGTATTGCCGTTCGGAAGGTCCTAGGTTTCGATTTTCCGACGAGCCTATCACTTCTGTTGTTTTTCTGTTGTCTAGTTTTCTACTTCTTTATTTCTCACGAGTGCCTGAAACATACCTTTATGTGTGTAATATTTATTTATTTACTAAAATTTACTTTATTCGTTAACTGTATCATATAGAAAGCGATCGTCTCTGTGAATAGTAGTTTACATTTGGTAAAATATTTAATTATAATTTTCCACCGCTTTGTTGATGAGATTGCAGGAAGTAGATATTGTGGCAGAGATGACAGTTACATTTAGGCTGGACTTACTCCCAAAGTCTAGAAACTCTGAAACCTGCAAACAGGCATGGTTTTATCAAGGTAAATCCTTAGAGACCTCAGTGTTTCTAAAGTAGATCTCCACAACTCCTGGGATGCCGACCGCTGCCTTACGTTGTACGCTTGATACTCATTTTATACGTTTAAACAAAAGTCACGTGACATTCGTGGCGTCATTCATATACTGATGCACAGGAAGTGGTATAGATAAACTGTATGTGCCGTTTGGCAGGGCCGACTTTTTTTAAGATCAGAAAAGCTGCTGTTAGAATGTTATGAGTCAAGGAATACAAACTAAAGAGCCCTAACATAATGATGTGTAGACCTGAAGACTAGAACCTTTTTCACATTCAGCTAACGTTTGTTCTGAGCAGGGCTTCTCAACCGGTGGGTTCGAAGATCCTGGGGGGGGGGGGGGGGGGGGGGGGGGGTGAGAGTTGTAATGAAATGCAGTGCCTAACAGTGTTGCCAACTCGGAAAGTTATTTGTAGCTAGATGGTGTTTGTCGTAGATTTGCGATAGGTGATTAAGACTTAGTCAGGTCCCTTCTGAATAGACATAGAAATAAGTGATATCTCAGTGGGAGGTGATAAAATAGAAATAGATTTCACGAGTGAGGTGGAGGAAATATAGTAGATTCTGTCTCTGACACTCGAGAAGCTTCTCTCAGTCAGCCTATCATCTACAACAGAGTTAGATTAGTCAGACAAACCTAATATAATATATATAAATATATATGTTCTTCACATACCCACACACATAAGTGACGACAACAGACGCACAAACGTGAAACTGTGACCATGAAAATATAGATATTTGGGAACGAACTGACCGCCACACTGATTAAGTTTAATTGAATTTTAATTATCATAATAAAATTCCATCACAACACATAAACAAATTACATTTAAGCATATACAGATAGTCATAAAGTCAATAAATTTCTACAAGAATGATAGACCCATTGGTATGATCTTTTCCCCCAATGTATAGCTCACAGTCCTGTTAGAAGAAAAGTGATAGCCACAAAGAGTCACGGATACATATGCTAGATGTAAGATTTCCCTTTAAAGGTATGAACAGACTTTGATACTCTGATCTATCCTGAGAAAAATATTGTTAGCACAAACTTGCATAAAGAAATTACAAAGTGGGTGCATATATAAAAAAAAACATCACGCAGTCTACTCTCACTCTGTTCTTTCAGCAGGGATCCCTGTCTCACTTTCTTACCTAATGTCTGGATGGTGTTCGCCGTCTGGCGCACTTTATGACACACCCAACGTAAATCTGCCTTTCGTTTGATGAAGCGGATACCCAGCTCTGCAGATCTTGGTTTCATCCAATGGGTCCGGGGAGCGTCCTCTTCATGCGATATTTTGTTCAGATTTAGTTATTGTCACTTTACTCAGCTCAGGTAAGAATTAGTTTTAGTGGGCCCACAATGTCAGAATCACGAGGTTTCCCGTATTTAGGAAAATGACCGGTTGGTAACTTCTCTCAAAAAAATAATTATTATTCACACCACCATTTGTCAAAGTCGTCGGAAAGTTAATGCTGGTAATATTTTTCGCCACAGAGGCTGCATGTACTTGATGTTTTTATCAGGAAGAATTTAATCTGGCTCGGTAGGCGCAGTTATTCAATTTGTCTTAAACCACAATGCCAGACAGGTTTTACTTTGTACACCCACACGTCTTTAATTAAAAGAATGTTTAGTTCTTCACCGATATTTCTCATCAGTACTTAAACGCTGGTAGAGTTGGGCTACCCAGTTTTCACTGAATAAAGAAAAACAAACATATAAAATACTTATACATACTATTCCTCGGTTATAACTTACATTATAAACTGCAAGCGTAGAGCTTGTTTTATCGTTTAAAATTCCCGTGATATAAGTTATATTCATAAAATCAATCATCATGAATTAGAAATACGTACGTATCTCGTCAATACTCAATGATGAATCAGTGCAGTTATAAGTTAGTTAAAATATTCTCGACTGATTATTAGCAGTTTAATAAAATTTATTAATAGCTGAATGAGTTTAAGCTAGAAATTATAATTTATTCTGCTTTCCACTGTAACATGTCGACTAGCGAATATAACAGACTTATAAATTAATTTCTTCTGCACAGAAATCTAACTAGTAAAATGAAATAAGCGGTTATCACTGGATCACTCAATTCTACTAGATATATATATTTACCTCCACACAGAACTACAGATTAATACCACGAACTAGAATCCTTCAATAAAATGGTAATCTAGAACTCGGCATAATGTTGCCAAGAAACTCAGAACTTTGCAATATACAAGATATTTTCTAGCACGAGTGATCTGTCTACTGCAGATTTAGGAGGACTGAATGAAGTCAAGTTTCAGCTACTGGGTAGATGTATGAAACAGACAAAGGATCCCACGTTATTTCAAAAATCCGAAATAGCCTCCCCTTCTCCTCTTGACACTTCACATACTAGACGCTGGCCATAACTGCCACAACGCGTCTTCACACCTCTATGACATGTCTCATTTCTGAGCGCAGCCGATTGGCGCCTACTCACATCTAACACCGAGAAACTTAACCGTAGAGCGCCGTGTCAGATGAAAATGTTAGACGATATGTCTGCCATCCCATGTCTATCGAGACGAATTTTCACACTATTCGCTCACATCCCGGGACTGACATCTACGTAATAAACTGCATTTCTAAATGAGAATAGAAACCGGCGAAAGTTTGAATGGGAAAGTAATATTTTGTCGCAAGCGAACGAATGCGAAAAAAACAGGAAAAGGATAAAAGAGCGATAATAAAGTAGAGGACACGGGTAGAAAAGAAAAGAATATAAAAAATTTATTGATCATAAATCTCTAAGCGACAGTGTTCAGAAAGTAGCTAGATGGTGTTCAGAAAGTAACTAGATGGTGTTCAGAAAGTAACTAGATGGTGTTCAGAAAGTAGCTAGATGGTGTTCAGAAAGTAGCTAGATAGTAGTCAGAAAGTAGCTAGATGGACCCTAACAGTAACTGAACTTTTTTTTCATTACTAGACTAGTAAGAATCGCTTCTATTGGAGCGTTTCCATTATTCATTCTGATACCAAGTCTGATACTGACTCTGGCAGATTATGTTTGATATTCGTATTTAGTTAATGGAATAATATTGGAGAAAATGTCAGTTTCCCTACATTTAGTGACACTTGTCAACGTGTCCGTAGAAATAAGGACAATTTTCGCATTTTAATTTCAATTGTTCAAGGCTCGCTATTTTAAGTGACGTTTTTAAGTTGTGCCTAGATTTAACAACACTTATCAAGGTGTTCCCAGATTTAGCAGCACTAGTAAAGGGTTCTCAGATTTAGCGGCATTCCAGATTTAGCGGCACTGATCAAGGCGTTTTATGATTTAGCGGTATTAGTTCAGGGATTCCCAGATGTAGCGGAACTTGACTGTGTATGAACTGTGTATGAACTTTCTAAAATACTGAGAAACTACGGATTAATATCTTTCACACTCACCCCTTCTCTAGCTCACAACTTTAAGTTAGTTCAGTAACACTAATGTAGTGACTTCACAGTAGCCACCTCCAGTCATAACTCACTATACCCTTCGGGGATAATGCGCCCTTGAGGTGATAGTCCTCAGTTGCTTTTTTTATCTTGCTGTTCCTTTCGGCGCGTTCTTTTCACTTCTGCTTGTTATAAGAGCTTCTTTTCGCCCAATCCAAGGTGGCACCGTAGGTAGCATCTCCATTTAGGGCGATCGGCAGCTTCGTCCTGTCAGGCTGTTGGATTTATGTTCAGTGCCTTCATGTCTCTCTTGCACACATCTTTGACCCTCAGCTGCGGTCGCCGAGCTGTTCTTTTGCTATCTGCCAGTTGTCCGTAGAAAATATCCTTGGGGACGCGACCATTTTCCACGCGCCGTACATGGCCAAGCCAGCGTAGTCTGCACGTTCTAAGCAGTGTATACATGTTTAAAGTAGGGTTCCCATTCGTCCCGTTTTTCCCGGGACAGTCACGTTTTTTATAAAATGTCCCGGTGTCCCGAATTTATTCCAAATGTCCCGCTTTTTAAGGGTCCTTCCTAAAAAAAAATCTTTGGGTAACGGATTTTATTCCGTGTTTTAGTAGTGTTACTTTATCAATTTCCGGTTACAGTGGACCCTCGGTTTGAATCTCGAACAAAAATTCGAAAGTCGACCAAAACAGTGTTCACTGAGC
This sequence comes from Oreohelix idahoensis, assembly GCA_024509875.1. NCBI lineage: Eukaryota > Metazoa > Mollusca > Gastropoda > Stylommatophora > Oreohelicidae > Oreohelix > Oreohelix idahoensis. Next base: position 105,220 of record JAMPIV010018681.1, on the reverse strand, counting down.
ATCTACCAAATGATTTAATGCGTATTAGCATTATTTTACAGTATTGTCATCGTTTTTCATCCGCATAATGCCGAAACGTAAGTGCAGTACAAATGATAACATTACAAGAGAATTTCCCTTCATTAAAGGTGTAGATGAAAATGTGGAATGTACTTTATGCAGCTCTAAATTTTGCATTTCACATGGTGGTCGGTCAGATGTAGTCAACCACGTGAAAACGAAAAAACATAAAGGTGTTGTTGAAAGTAAGGCTTCCAACAGCAGTATAAGTCATTTCTTAAATGCTAAAACCCAGAGTGAAAAGGAAATGGAAAAACAGTTATCATTGGCAGCATAGGAAGTAACCTTCGCTTATCACACGGCGGTGCATAACCACAGCTTTAAGTCCATGAACTGCACAACAGCCATCGTGAAAAACTTTTCAACGATAAAGTGGAAGTTGTGTTAGTTAATGTGTGTATTTTTATAATAATAATAATAATAAATTCTTTAAGCACCAAACACGGCGCATAAGGCAGAAACCAGTGCTCTCCAGGTTGTTCGTTGTGACGCCACTCCTTTTAGCTCTTGCACATTATTTAGGCCCAACGTTCTTCCTTCTCTTATTATTGTTCTTCTGAGTGTTTCTTTTGGTCTTCCTTTTTTCCTCTTACCCTCAGGAACCCAAGTGAGCGCCTGTAGTGGTATTCTGTTGTTTTGCATTCGTAGGTATTTTTATACCAGTATCTTATTTTAAGTTGATTCTAAAGGCGACGAACTGGAACGGACTACGACTTATGGAACGTGGAACACAAGAAGTATAAATGGGAAGGAAGAGGAGCTGGTGGAAGAGATGAGGAAAGCAAAACTAGAAATCTTGGCTATAACGGAAACAAAGAAAAAAGGACAAGGAGTCATGGATCTCGATGGCAACACGCTGCTCTACAGTGGTGTACCCATGTCTGAAAGAGCTAAAGGGGGCGTGGGTTGCATTGTGGCCCAAAATCAAAAGATAGTATCAAGGGATGGAACTTTGTCTCGGAGCGCATTATGGTTGTTAAACTAAAAGAAGGAGAAACCATAGTCAACCTGGTCATAGTGTATGGGCCAAATGAGGATGAGAGAGCAGAGGTCAAGGAGGAATTCTTCGAGCTGCTTCAAAGGACAGTGGATGACTGCCTAGATGAAGTTATCATGCTCGGAGATTTTAATGCCAGAGTTGGAAATGACCATGCTAGATGGGGTGGAGTTATCGGAAGATATGGAGAAGATACTCTCAATGACAATGGAAAGCGACTCCTTAGATTCTGCAGTGAGCAGAATCTGATCATTACAAACACAAAGTTCCCCCATAAGCGCATACATGCATACACTAGATGTGAACCAACAAAGAATGAGAAGTCAGTGATCGACTATGCCATTGTTCGGAGAAGCTCATTCAAATATGTCCGAGATGCTAGAGTCTGGAGGGGGCCAGAGATTGGAAGTGATCACTACCTGCTAACAATCAAAAGAACAACTGAAAGAGTTGCTCAGCCTAGGAACTGCCCAACATCACGCAAGAAACCAAGTAAACGAGCAGGAGAAATGAGCATTAGGACCTACAAGCTGAGAGAGCCAGAAATTAAGACCAGATATCAGGGGCTTATTGCTGCAGCGGTGAGCAACACAGAAGAACGACCTGATGACTTGGAAACCCTCTGGATTAAATTCAAGGATATCATAAAGACAGCTGCTGCAGAAGCATGCGGTGAAGTCCGACTTGGGAACAAGAGAAAGAGGACACCTTGGTGGACAGAGAAAGTCAAAGAGAAAATAAGAGAGAAGAAAATGGCATGGAAACAATACTTAGGAGCTGTGGTGAAGTGGGATGTTATAAATATTTATAGGGGACTTAGTGTACTGACTGAGATCAGCTGTGAAGGTATCTATATCTATTAAGAGTAGTGTATTATAGATAACCTTACTTGCTACCACATATCTATATATCTCAGTCAGAATTATTCTGGAATAGTGTGATGACTACGTTATGTGTCTAGGGTATGTGTATGATGAAGTGTAAGTCACAACAACAGACAGATAAACAATTTAATTTAATCCACTACTCTTGACAACACTGTGACACTCACATACATATAACACTCTATGAAAATATCTTAAGGAGTCACTGATAACTTTTCAAATAACAATATGTATTCATTGTTGTCATAAAGGTATATGTGTCCTGATTCAAATACAAAGGAACCAGGAATCACAATCAATTTTAATTACAAGTATATGTACAGACTTTATCAATATGAATATTGTAGTGACATATATTATTCAAAATATCCTATGTGTGTCAGTTGTGTAGTAGTAATATGAGGTAATACTGGTTTTGTTTTGTTCAAGCTCTGTTGGTATTTGTCATCATGACTTCAATAGTTTGTCTTTTGGGACTAGTATTGGAGATGTTCTCAGTTCCTGATATTAAGACAATTAAATTCCCCTCTGAATGTTATTTTTACAAAGTCATTTCAAGATGAGGGGACATAATGTTGAGCTCAGCTGGCCAAATCAGCTTATCTTGCGTGATGGCGGCAGGAAAAGACTCCTCTGCTCGAATTCTCCCTGGGCTCTGGAGACACCTCACTGATAGCTAAATGGACCAAGGAGTATGCTGTCCGACTCTGGATTCAGCAAAGCTCTGACCAGGTGCTGCTCAATACCATCAAGACCACGGTCCCTGTAAACAAGAAGGATGTACCTTCTACTTCATAACTAACTTATACTCTCTTTTTACACTGATCACAATACATCACAAACATTGAGTTCAGAGCGTTAGGCCAACTGTCAGCTTCATCTGAAATACTTTATACCAGTATTTACCTCCTTAATGGTTACCACGCCTCTGCACTTCCAGCATTATTTCTTTCTAGTCAATCATCCAGGTGTCAGTGTACTATTTGGCCATTCCATGCCGTTTTACTTCCCTCCGACACCCTCTGTTCAGGCTGGAGCATTATAGGCTTTATCTCCTGTTTGCCACTGAACTACACATATATATACAGGCATAAATTAACAATTCACATTCAATTTTCATTAAAAGATACTGAATGGTTCAAGCTTACCACAATTCATGGAAACAAACACAGATACGTTGATTAGCAATGAATTCTGGCACATTTACTGGCACAAATTCCCATCTGCTTATGTTCCAGGCTTTTATTTAACACAAATATGAGCTGGCTTCAACGCACTGTTGCTTTATCAAGATTATTTGCACTAGTGGTCTCGAACTAACGCTCCTAAGTGAGTATATCAGCGAGTCTGGCCAATCGAGCCACGTTTCGACAAGTGTTTGAAAAAATGTTACCTTCCTACGTCTCCCTAACAACCAAGATAGTATTTATAGCCCGACCAATCGTGGTTAGTCTTTCATTTGTTGCGCTCCAATCAATTTGGAGTTTACATGGTAGGCTATTTCTGTAACGTAAGGTTTTTTCAAACACGTTATAAAAAAATTTTATGAGCAGAAATGATTCCATGTTGTCAGGCATCCCCACTATTTTATTTTGGTTATAATTTATTAATTCCTGGACTATTTGCGTAACGTTTTACATATTCTTTGTCAGCAAGCCCTAAGGAACCCAAATATCCAAATTTAAAAGAGCTACGTGGCTGCGTTCAAAATATGCAATTCCTTCTACCTCCTGTTTCGAAGATGTGCTGTCTGGGTACTGTAATGTTTTCAAACGTAAACCCATATAATGTTATCTTTCCTAATAAGCGTTTTTTATGATTTTAAAACCTAACTCTGGGAAGGGTAGTGAATTTATCACTGTCCGTCCGAAAAAGTTAGTGCATGTAGCCTTACACGCGTGATAGTAGTAATTGTGTATCGCGCGACGCGGGTTGGGGGTGGCATTAATAGCGAGACGCGTGTTTAGTGTTCGGCTTTCTGCCTCTCCCTTCTCGCTATCCTTTAGTCCATCTGTCTTTTGTTTTTGGTAACATAGTGTAGAAAAAGACATGAATGGAATTTAAAATTTAGGTCAACTTGCATATTTCAAGGTTTTTCTTAGAAAGGCAGCACATTTTATTGTGTGTTTGGGAAACGCGTGTATGTTGCAGAAGGCCTTTAATATCAACGTGAAAGCGTTACAATTTGCCGACGAAGTAGAAAACAAGGGGGATTTCGAGTACCTTCTTTGTGACAGCACTGTTATTTACCATTGCTCTTTTCTTTATTAATTTTATTTGTTAGGCTTCATATTTACCTAATAATTTATATATGTGGATTAGAATATTCCACGACAGGAGCTAAAAACACAACAGGACAAATGGAAAAATATAGAGAATATGTGACACTCAGAACAGAAGCAAAGAACAAAGTGCTAGCAGCAAAACAGAAGTCCTGGGAAGAATTTGGAGAAAAGCTAGAAAAAGATGCACAAGAAAACCAGAAATTGTTCTATAAGACCCTAAAGAACATGAGGAAGGAAAAACAATGCCCTCTCAAATTTATAAAGGACAAGCAAGGCAAATTGCTTACTGCCCCGAAGGAAGTAATGGGAAGATGGAAAGAATATTTCTCAGAACTCCTGGATGGTGAGCATGGTGAAGCATCAGAAATGATAAACACTAGCACAGAAGAGAAAACCAATGATGGTGAAGATGACATAAAGATGGAAGAACTGAAGGCAGCACTGGAGAAAATCAAGATGGGCAAAGCAGCAGGGCATGATGGTATAACACCAGAAATGGTTAAGTACATGGGAGCATCAGGCGACCTATTACTCTTAAAGGTCCTACAGGCAGCATGGTGCAACAAGACCATACCAAAGTATTGGGAGATTGCCATCATAACACCAATTTTCAAAAAGGGTGACAATCGACAATGTGGAAACCATAGAGGCATATCCCTTCTCAGTGTCCCTGGTAAAATCTGCTCTAGAATCCTAGAGCAGAGACTCCGACGCCTAGCTGAGCCACAATTGGATGAGGTCCAGTGCGGATTCCGAGCAAACCGAAGTACTCAAGACCTAATCTTCACACTCAGACAGCTGAGTGAAAAGGCCCTTGAGTATAAGAGTGAGATCCATCTTTGTTTCATAGATCTGGAAAAGGCGTTTGACAGGGTCCCCTGGAGCAAACTTTGGGACTGTTTGGCAAGGAAGAATATTCCAGCACCTCTGATTCATGCTATACAGAGCTTCTACAAGTCTTGCAGAAATTATGTGAGGACAGCAAACCATAAGTCAGAAGAGTTCAGGACCACCACTGGTGTAAGACAAGGTGATATCCTATCACCTTACCTCTTCATACTCCTTATGGACGATGTCATCAAGGCATGTAAGGAGAGAACAAGAAAGTATTCAGTGGGGTACTGGAAGATGAGACAGGTCTATATTTCGGAGCTGGCATTTGCTGATGATGTTGCCCTGATTGCTAAATCAGAGGCACATCTCCAATCCAACCTGCAAGTCTGGAAGGAAGAGCTGGAGAAGAGAGGGATGGTCATAAGCAGCTCTAAAACAAAATCCATGGTGATATCACGAGAAGAAAGAAAACATCAGATTAAGCTGGGAGAACAGGTCCTGGAGCAGGTCGACCACTTTAAATACCTCGGAGCTATTATAGACCGAAAGGGAGGCATCAAAGAAGAGTTGGCCACTCGAAAAGCAGCAGCTGGGAGACTTTTTCAGGCCATAAATCGAGGATTCCTCAGCAAGAGAGAGGTTGGTAAGAAAACGAAGATGGCTGTATACCGCTCCACCTATGTCCCAGTCTTGACATATGGATGCGAGTCATGGGCAATGACTACAACCCATAAAAGCCAGATCCAAACCTCAGAAATGAGGTATCTGAGGAAGGTGGTTGAAGTAACAAGAAGAGACATGGTACGCAACCAGACGATACGTCAAGGCCTAAAATCCCACCCCCTGCAGACCCAAGTAGAACAGTCCCAATTAAGATGGTTTGGCCATGTCTGCAGAATGGGAGAAGATCGGCTACCACGACAAGCATGGGAAACAAAGAGCCAAGGATCCAGACCCCGAGGACGACCCAGAGTCCGCTGGGAGGACAACATTAGACAATCTTTGAAGGATCGAGGACTAGAATGGAACCAGGCCAGGAGGAAGACAGCCGATAGGATAGTCTGGCGCTCTCTCTTCCAAACCTCTACACCTCACGGTAGAAGGGGAACGACTAAGTAAGTAAGTAATCTTATTTTAAGTGCAACATATAATATATAATAGATTTATTTGGGCTTTACCCTAATTTTTAACATGTCCCGTTTTTTTACAAAATGTCCCGGGTTTTTAGGTAAAAATTTGGAAATGTCCCGGTTTTTAACCAAAACATTATGGGAACCCTAGTTTAAAGGCCAGCACATGACATCACCTTGACATTTATCACTTTGTCCTTCCATGAAATACCAAGGATGTGGTGTAGATACCATCGAGTGGAAGGTATTGAGCTTTATTTCTTGCTTGGCATAGATTGTCCATGCCTCGCTGCCATATAGAAGTGTACTGGTGACGCAGGCATCATATACAACAGCTTTTGTCTTCATTCCCTAGACTCGCGTTCTGAGGCGGGCAAAAATGGTTGCAGCTTTGCCAATGTGGCTGTCAATTTCTGTATCCGGAGAAAGTTTGTCGTTGATGGTAAACCCCAAGTATGTTAAGTGGTGCACTACTGCCAATTCATAGTTTTCAATACTAATAACTGGTGCAACATCCACATCTTGGCCCAGCACATTTGTTCTCTTTAGACTTAATGTGAGACCAAAGTCCTTGCATCCTTGAGAGAAGTGATTCATCAAGCTCTGTAGTTCCTGTTGAATTTGAATGACAATTGCAGCGTTTTCGGCGAACAACAAGTCTCTTATAGTAACCCCTCTGATGTTCGTGTTTGCCTTCAGCCTTGCTAGGTTAAACAGTCGGCCATCCGATCTAGTGTGAAGGCAAATTCCTTCGGTTGCATCCCCAAATGCATTTTTCAAAAGTAAGGCAAATAAGATCCCGAAGAGGGTCGAAACCAGCCTTGTTTGACGCCACTGCGTATGTGAAATGGCTGTGATGTGTTTCCAGCATATTGTTCCCTTCATGTCTTAATGGAATGACTTTATCATTTCCAGCATTTTAGTTAACACGAGGATTCTAAAGAGTCCATCCCTGATCTCCAGGTCAAATGCCTTTGTGAGATCGATAAAGGTGATGTATAATGTTGTCTTTTTCCTGGTCTCTTAATTTTTCCTGAAGTTAGCAGAGGAAAAAAGATAATGTCTATTGTTGATCTACCAGCTCGGAATCCACATTGAGACTCCGGAAACATGCGCTCAGCTAACTTATGTAGTCGCACTAAGATGACTCTAGTGAAGACCTTACCAATAATACTAAGTTCATAAGATACATAAATACAATGAATGTGAATATCATAAATATATTAAATGTGATAGCATAAAAATAACGAATGTGAATAAACTAATGTGGACATGAAAACTAAACATGAGAAAAAAAGATGCAATAGTGTATGCCAAAAGTTCCTTGGGTTATCTAGCCCCTCTGCTATTGCTAGTAGCAGTGATGATGATAATGATGGAGATGATTTTTAAGATAATAATCAAAATAACAGACCAAACAAAAAACACGTACCTCGTCTAGCTGGTGCAGGCCAGGAGAACTCAGTGGTGGTGGTCACACTTGTGGTGGTGGTTATGGGATGTGTTGTAGTTGATGTGGTGATCAACACACTACTAGCATCCGACGCCGTTGATGGCGCTTCTGAGCATGGAATGCATCTAAAACGGTTTCTTCCTATCTTAATCTGTTACAATACATAAACAATACACAAATCAGCAAAACGCCCTATTACTACGGACACAGACACACTAAGTAAATGTGACTGGCAGATAAACACGCATTATTTTGCAACAGACAACTAAATGGTTATCATCATGGCCGTCGTATTCCTTTGCACTTATTATATAGCATGGAGCTACTACTGCAGCTAGTCCCCCTTGAAGGACGCCTGCACCTAGCAGTCCCGTGCTCTTGCAGCGGCAGGTTCTGTGGCAATTTGTTTTCCATGATTAGGTTGCCATCCCCCATGCATACCCTCATATTAATCGCCTTGTACAACATGCCTGAGGGTGGCAGTAGGCCTGTTCTTGCTTTGTCTCATCAGAGACCCCTGTCAATTTACACTGGGCAACTATATTGTGCAGTGATGGAAGAGCATCTTGCACTGTGACTACCAGGTAAACGCACTTTTTACCTCAATAGACTAACAACCTTTACTGTGACGGACAGATAGACACACTTGTTATTGTAACGGACATCTTGTACGGTTACGGGCTAACATCTTGTACTGTGGTGAACATAAAAGATTTACTGCAATATGTAAACGTGTTGTACAATAAAGGCGAGATAAGCAGGATTTATACTGAAAAGCAGTGGCGTACTAAGGGGGTGGTGCGAGGGGGCGGCGGTCCGCCCCGGGTGACATCCAGGAAGGTAGTGCCAGCGGACACTATTATGATAGTACTTACTGTTAAAAATATACTTGCAAGTGTTTTTCTTTATGGTAGGAGGGTGCCACAGGTAGGATCCGCCCCGGGTGCCAAATATTTTAGGGACGCCTCTGCTGAAAAGGACAAATATCTTGCACTATGATAGACAAGTATATTATACGTTGATGGACGTATCATACTCTGTGAGGGTCAGGGTAGATAAATATACTAAGTGGACAAACACCTTGTACTGCGATAGACAAATATTTTTCACCGTCAGGTGCACGTAAATAGACTTTACGCGGCAATGAACAAACAGCCGGTGTTCGCTGAACACTGAGGCGGTACGGGCAGCGTTGGCGTAGCTGACGGTCCTTTTCAGGACAAATCATTTTCAAGACATCATCATGGTAGCAGATATGTAATGTCTGCCCTTTTCAGGACTTAGTATATATCAACGCTGGTCGGACTAGTAGTCCTTTTCAGGACTAGTCCTTTACAGGGCTAATTCATGCCAGCTAATAGATGGCAGTAGTCCTTTTCATGACTTAAGAGTTTATCACCACAGCGCTTCGGTTAACAGAGTTCACTTATTTGGAATGGCTAATTGCGCTCCGATATAATCAACGGACTTATGTCAAGGTTGAAAGGGACGTGCCTCGCCATAAGAAGGCAAAACCCTCAACAAACAATGAATAAACAACCATAATGCAATGAGCAACCAACACGTCTTCTATGGGATGAACAAACTGTTTGTGCTGTACTACAAAAACGCAGTGTGATGAACGATTAAAAAAACAAAAGAAATCTAGAAAAGGATAAAACAAACTGTTGAACAGTTACTGCAACAAAGGCATCTTGTATTATGACGTGACAAACAAAGGCATCTTGTACTATGACGTGACAAACAAAGGCATCTTGTACTATGACGTGACAAACAAAGGCATCTTGTACTATGACGTGACAAACAAAGGCATCTTGTACTATAACGTGACAAACAAAGGCATCTTGTACTATGACGTGACAAACAAAGGCATCTTGTACTATAACGTGACAAACAAAGGCATCTTGTACTATGACGTGACAAACAAAGGCATCTTGTACTATGACGTGACAAACAAAGGCATCTTGTACTATGACAGATAAACATCAGCATCATCATCAGAGCCCTTCAGCTCAACAAAGAGCATAAGCCTTCAACAAACGCATGTCACGTGCCATCATCTCCAGATTTGTCCAAGCCCTTCTCATCCCTTTCATTTCTGTCTCCTGCTTTCTTCTCCATATATATATATATATATATATATATATATATATATATATATATATATATATATATATATATATATATATATTGTGTGTGTGTGTGTGTGTGTGTGTGTGTGTGTGTGTGTGTGTGTGTGTGTGTGTGTGTGTGTTTCATTTTTGCTCTCTTACCCTGGGTATTATTGTCGCAAAATGGTTTCAAGTCATTGCAAACGGGTTCAGTTAAATTTATAAACCCGTCAACGATCGATTGACCGCTTTCAAAATGGCGGCGTATCAGCGAAATGTGTATCAGACAGAGGAAATCGCCAAGGATAAATAAAAGCAGAAGGGAATCAGTATAAAAGGATTTTACATTTTGGTCCAGGAAAGGATTGGGTATAACTGCATATAAGAAGGAACGGTAGGAAGTTCTCATTTACGGAGATATATGCGTATTTCGGCTGCCCACAGTTACGCTAACAGCTGGTAAACCCACTTCTGTTCTAAATATTAAAATCAACAAATAACAGTTTGGGAAATTACAGGGATAGGAAGATAGAGATTTATCGGCTGGATAAAACTAGATAAGATGGAACAGTATGGATATTATATATGCTGAGAATGAGAAAGGCAAAATTTCAGTCGACGCACAGATCGGCTGGAGTCGCTGTTCGGGAAAGATTTTTCAGGCATAGTCTTAGGCTGTGACGTCACTGCTCTCCGATACGGCCGCGTGATGCGTATAAGTAGCGGATCGGTAAACGGGAGACACAGACTATAGAAATCACAATATAGACTTAACAGGTGATAAGGTTTTAAGTATAGATGCCCCAAGAGATGCCCAAGCAATACTTAAAAGATATATACACAAAACAAAGGAAAACATATAAGGTTAGTACTCCAGGAAAAACATCCAACTAAATAGAAATTAAGCAACAAGAACTTTCAAAGCATTAACAAAAAACTAACTACTCATATGACAAGGAAAGACAACAAGGTTTAAAAAAAAAAAAGGGACAATAACTCATAATGAACAAATACTAATACAAATTAAAACCAAGCGTAAAGGACAATAGTTATCTATAAACAATACAAAAAATAAATAAAATTGACAAATACTAATATAAATAAAAATCAGTAACTGCAAAAGACAACAGTTAATTAAATTAAATACAAAATTAGTAAATAAAATGACACTAAATACCCCAATTATAACCAAATTTCAGGTTGAACAGGGTAGACTAAGATGGAACGAGAAGAGGCAATAATGGTCAGCTGTTAAGTGCCCGCCCTCCACCCATCACCTCATCAAAACAACAACAAACAACAACAACGGAGACACAGACAACGAAAGAGGTTTGAGACAGACTGGAGGCAGAGTTTCGCCACTACCCATGAATTGTGAGCGGATCGCCAGAAACATTGTTAAGTCCAGTATCTGAAGTCTGAGGGTAAGCGAAATTATGATAACTACCGTGTATAATATTTGTTATTTCAGGTTCATATAGAATTCACAAAATATGCCTGTATAATAGTTATTGATATAATGTATTGTATTTTTATATGATCTAAACATGTGCATTGTGGATGATTGTTGCTTGTACAAAAATTAATCACAAATAGCCCCACAGCCTAATGAAGAGATATTTATCATATTGCTTTATCGCTTACGAAGATAAAGGCAGTCCCACGGCAGAGATGGTCATAGGGAAATGAAGTGTTAGAAACTTCTTCGTGGAAGATCCCAGTTTACGAGGTTAAGGTGACTAGTCCCCTTCCTCGCTGCCTTTGCCTTCCCTAGTTCGAGCGCACAACTTTGTACCCATTTACAGCTGGTAAACTGGAGTGTTCTACAGCCAGTTTCAGTAGAAAGCAAGCTGATCACGTGGTCACTCACTTTATTTATTTTATGTATTAATTTTGGGTAGTTGCTAAGATAGCACCAGTATTGGAATTTGTACTTGATATGATTTAGAAGGATCAAGTTATAGATCAGAAAAGGATGTATAGGAGCAGAGTAAACCAGATGATGTTTATTACTGATATGTTAATATTAATCCTGTATCATTGAAATGATGTTACTTGCTGTGACTGTATAACTTTGACACCTGATGACTGACTTGTCTGACTTATGTGCTAGTCAGTTACACTTAATTGACATGTTAATATTAATGCTATATCACTGAAATGATGTCCTTACTTACTATGATTGTATAACGGTGACATCTGATGACTGACTGGTCTGACATCTGTGCTAGTCAGCTACAAGTCTAGCCAGATACTAGCCAAGGCTGATATGTTACAGGTTCCATGAAATAACTCAAACCAGACTGTCCAGTATCAGAAGCCTGTGTCGTTCATCAGAGGCACTCCCACAAAAGTGCAGGACCCCAAAGAGTGAACTTCAACTTGTCATTGGCATCCCTACTGTTGGGCCTACCAAGTCTGATATCAGCAAAGGACAGTTCAGTGTCAGCAGTATCAAGTTGAACAGATAAGTGTCACTTAGGACACTGACTACCACAATATATGAAACACAGTAAATAGTCAAGTGATGACATTTATCAGAGGACTAAGAACAGTGATATATTTAAAATGAATGCAGTCTAAATAGACAATACTAGGAATTGTGTGACTTAATTTTATATATATATATATATATATATATATATATATATATATATATATATATATATATATATATATATATATATATATATATATATATATATATTTCAATGCTCTTTTCCAACTAGTAGAAATAGAATATTAGTGTAATTATTAAACTATTTTAACTGTACCTGAGGATTTATTCACTTCTTCCATTTGTGGTTTCAGTGAATGTACATTTTACTTATCCCCTAGAGTATAAGTAATCATAAGATAGTCACAGGGAGGAGACACCTTAAATCCTGGTACTACTTCTTACCAACTGGGCCAGGGTTTTCACAGTCTGACTATTTTTATGATAACAATACACCAGTGCTTATTTCTAAGACTGGGGTATTACTTGTAAGGTCAGAACTCTTTACTGACGAACTCTTACATAATAAATAATTTTAAATAACCTCCCGCTACAATTATCACAAATTCCTTTCTACGTGTGTGTGTTTTTCTCTATTTCTATGATTATCTGGATTTCTGAAAACGTCTACCTGTTAACGCTATCGGTTAGATTCTTCAGTAAACAACGTCATCGGCGTTTCTACACTTTTTGTTCTACTGGCACTTGTCTGGTTCTTTCTATTAGTTCCACATTGGTGATCTTGTCATAGCACTGTAATCCTTCTATACTGAGCAAATACGTACTTAATGAAAACCTGCAGCTGATTGGTTCTCATTTTATTTGTTCTTCAGGTTTAAAAGCCATAATTCCTTAAATATCAAAGATATTTGAAGCGTAACGTAAAGGGGAAATAAACTAACAACTAAAGCGCATCTCCAGCTGTAAATGGACGAACCACTGGCAGCTCGTTCTTAGGAGACAGGTGTCCATAAACACGAGAACTTTACAGGAAAACAAAACCCTTCCTTTCATATTTTAAAAGTGGGAAATCTCGGTAGATACATTATCGCCGTTATAATTCATTAAGTTCTCCTCAAGCCCCACCCACCACCTCTCTCCCTCCCACTCCTGCTTATTCATTGCAAGAGCTTCGTCTTCCGATCCTTTCTGAGCTCGGGGAACAAACGAGTGCCACACCCAAGAATGCAACATAAATGTTTGACGAAATTTATGTTCCATAAATCTAGGCCTCAAAGTGCTGGTGAAAATACGCCTATATGCGCGTGCGCAGACTACTGCACAAGGGATCTTGTCACCCATTTCCATGATAACTAGAGTTATTTTCTTAATAATCAGTATTACTAAGGAAGTGGCTGTCTTGTGATTTAGTTAGTGTTAATAAGAGAACTCAGTAAATTAACCCTTATTTTTTTCAATGAACGAAGTAGATTTTTAAAAAAATGTAAAAACAGTGTTCAGCGCAATGACTTTTCAACCAATGTTAGATGTTAAAACATTAAAGACCAAGTCAGTCTACTGGCTTTGACCTTATCAACAACAAGGCCGATTTGGACAACCTAAAGGGAGATTGTTATATCAGCGCAAGCAATTTCGAGTAATTATACTTACTTACTTACTTAGTCGTTCCCCTTCTACCGTGAGGTGTAGAGGTTTGGAAGAGAGAGCGCCAGACTTTCCTATCGGCTGTCTTCCTCCTGGCCTGGTTCCATTCTAGTCCTCGGTCCTTCAAAGATTGTCTAATGTTGTCCTCCCAGCGGACTCTGGGTCGTCCTCGGGGTCTGGATCCTTGGCTCTTTGTTTCCCATGCTTGTCGTGGTATCCGATCTTCTCCCATTCTGCAGACATGGCCAAACCATCTTAATTGGGACTGTTCTACTTGGGTCTGCAGGGGGTAGGATTTAAGGCCTTGACGTATCGTCTGGTTGTGTACCATGTCTCTTCTTGTTACTTCAACCACCTTCCTTAGATACCTCATTTCTGAGGTTTGGATCTGGCTTTTATGGGTTGTAGTCATTGCCCATGACTCGCATCCATATGTCAAGACTGGGACATAGGTGGAGCGGTATACAGCCATCTTCGTTTTCTTACCAACCTCTCTCTTGCTGAGGAATCCTCGATTTATGGCCTGAAAAAAGTCTCCCAGCTGCTGCTTTTCGAGTGGCCAACTCTTCTTTGATGCCCCCCTTTCGGTCTATAATAGCTCCGAGGTATTTAAAGTGGTCGACCTGCTCCAGGACCTGTTCTCCCAGCTTAATCTGATGTCTTCTTTCTTCTCGTGATATCACCATGGATTTTGTTTTAGAGCTGCTTATGACCATCCCTCTCTTCTCCAGCTCTTCCTTCCAGACTTGCAGGTTGGATTGGAGATGTGCCTCTGATTTAGCAATCAGGGCAACATCATCAGCAAATGCCAGCTCCGAAATATAGACCTGTCTCATCTTCCAGTACCCCACTGAATACTTTCTTGTTCTCTCCTTACATGCCTTGATGACATCGTCCATAAGGAGTATGAAGAGGTAAGGTGATAGGATATCACCTTGTCTTACACCAGTGGTGGTCCTGAACTCTTCTGACTTATGGTTTGCTGTCCTCACATAATTTCTGCAAGACTTGTAGAAGCTCTGTATAGCATGAATCAGAGGTGCTGGAATATTCTTCCTTGCCAAACAGTCCCAAAGTTTGCTCCAGGGGACCCTGTCAAATGCCTTTTCCAGATCTATGAAACAAAGATGCATCTCACTCTTATACTCAAGGGCCTTTTCACTCAGCTGTCTGAGTGTGAAGATTAGGTCTTGAGTACTTCGGTTTGCTCGAAATCCGCACTGGACCTCATCCAATTGTGGCTCAGCTAGGCGTCGGAGTCTCTGCTCTAGGATTCTAGAGTAGATTTTACCAGGGACACTGAGAAGGGATATGCCTCTATGGTTTCCACACTGTCGATTGTCACCCTTTTTGAAAATTGGTGTTATGATGGCTATCTCCCAATCCTTTGGTATGGTCTTGTTGCACCACGCTGCCTGTAAAACCCTTAAGAGTAATAGGTCGCCTGATGCTCCCATGAACTTAACCATTTCTGGTGTTATACCATCATGCCCTGCTGCTTTGCCCATCTTGATTTTCTCCAGTGCTGCCTTCAGTTCTTCCATCTTTATGTCATCTTCACCATCATTGGTTTTCTCTTCTGTGCTAGTGTTTATCATTTCTGATGCTTCACCATGCTCACCATCCAGGAGTTCTGAGAAATATTCTTTCCATCTTTCCATTACTTCCTTCGGGGCAGTAAAGCAATTTGCCTTGATTGTCCTTTATAAATTTGAGAGGGCATTGTTTTTCCTTCCTCATGTTCTTTAGGGTCTTATAGAACAATTTCTGGTTTTCTTGTGCATCTTTTTCTAGCTTTTCTCCAAATTCTTCCCAGGACTTCTGTTTTGATGCTAGCACTTTGTTCTTTGCTTCTGTTCTGAGTGTCACATATTTTTCCATTTGTCCTGTTGTGTTTTTAGCTCCTAAGTATTGTTTCCATGCCATTTTCTTCTCTCTTATTTTCTCTTTGACTTCCTCTGTCCACCAAGGTGTCCTCTTTCTCTTGTTCCCAAGTCGGACTTCACCGCATGCTTCTGCAGCAGCTGTCTTTATGATATCCTTGAATTTAATCCAGAGGGTTTTCAAGTCATCAGGTCGTTCTTCTGTGTTGCTCACCGCTGCAGCAATAAGCCCCTGATATCTGGTCTTAATTTCTGGCTCTCTCAGCTTGTAGGTCCTAATGCTCATTTCTCCTGCTCGTTTACTTGGTTTCTTGCGTGATGTTGGGCAGTTCCTAGGCTGAGCAACTCTTTCAGTTGTTCTTTTGATTGTTAGCAGGTAGTGATCACTTCCAATCTCTGGCCCCCTCCAGACTCTAGCATCTCGGACATATTTGAATGAGCTTCTCCGAACAATGGCATAGTCGATCACTGACTTCTCATTCTTTGTTGGTTTACATCTAGTGTATGCATGTATGCGCTTGTGGGGGAACTTTGTGTTTGTAATGATCAGATTCTGCTCACTGCAGAATCTAAGGAGTCGCTTTCCATTGTCGTTGAGAGTATCTTCTCCATATCTTCTGATAACTCCACCCCATCTAGCATGGTCATTTCCAACTCTGGCATTAAAATCTCCGAGCATGATAACTTCATCTAGGCAGTCATCCACTGTCCTTTGAAGCAGCTCGAAGAATTCCTCCTTGACCTCTGCTCTCTCATCCTCATTTGGCCCATACACTTTGACCAGGTTGACTATGGTTTCTCTTTCTTTTAGTTTAACAACCATAATGCGCTCCGAGACAAAGTTCCATCCCTTGATACTATCTTTTTGATTTTGGGCCACAATGCAACCCACGCCCCCTTTAGCTCTTTCAGATATGGGTACACCACTGTAGAGCAGCGTGTTGCCATCGAGATCCATGACTCCTTCTCCTTTTTTCTTTGTTTCCGTTATAGCCAGGATTTCTAGTTTTGCTTTCCTCATCTCTTCCACTAGCTCCTCTTCCTTCCCATTTATACTTCTTGAGTAATTATAAAATTCTTATAAATTGTAATTTTTAAGTTTTTTAACGTGTAAGAAATAATTATTTTGTGGTGTTAATACAACCTTGATGATGAGTAACATGAACTATTTATGATATTGCCATCTTGAACCCTTGTTGTTTCATATGTTTTCGCGACCCTATGAGCATATGTAACTACAAAATTATTTATAGATGTCCCCACCAGCTAAAACGCATTGCTGTCGCCACTGGCACAAACATACTGTCTACAGGAATAGATAAACTCAACGTGTACAGCGATAGATAAACAATACATTTGTCTATTTTTCCGTTTCTGTGATCCATCTGGGTCTTCACCTATCCAACTCACCAACCTACCAACCCTCGTATCTATTTACGTAGTTTATCTGTTGATCCGTATTTCCATTTATCCATTAATTTCTGTGCACGTCTGTCGTATTATTTCTGCCTCCTGTTAATGTGCTATTCTCTGCGCCATCTCTAGCAGCAACAGATTTAAACAAATAAAGAGAGGAAACCCGAGGCCATTAATTAGGCTGGATCGCCCTAGGTACATATCCGGTGTTACATGCTGCGAATCGCGCTAATGACCCTTGTCTTCGAAGCAATATTTTTGTGATGCTTAGCTGGCAGGGAGTGTCACGTAGAGATTATGAGCAATATATTTTCTATTTTTCTCTACTTTCCATACCCGTGTCCTCTATTTTATTATCACTCTTTTATCCTTTTTGTAATTTTTCGCATTCGTTCGTTTGCGATTTAAATATTACTATTTTCCCATTCAAACTTTCGCCGAGTGTCTGTTCTCATTTAGAAACGCACTAGTGATGTTATTACGTAGATGCCAGGCTCGGAAGGTTATTGCGTAGTGGACGAAACTGTGAATATTCGCTTTCGCCAGACCTATAGGCGACATTTTGTCTGCATTTTCACCTGCCACAACGAGTTGCATCGGCTGAGCGCTTAGGTGAGGCGCGATAACCGACATCTCCTCAGCGCAGTTTGAGACATTTGTCTGGAAATCCCAGCTGACAAGGCACTCACTGTTGGCCCTGGTCAGCGTGAGGTGTGAAAACGCACGAGTGTCAGTTCATGGTAGTCTTCTAGTTTATGTAAGGTGTTTAAGAATGAGAAGGGGAGATTATTTCGTTTTGCGAAATAAGTTGGGACCCCTTTGTCCTGGTTTAAGATATTTACAGGAGTTTGAAACTTTAATTTCATTCATTCTCCAAAATTTGCAGTAGACAGGACGTTTCGTGCTAAAGAGAATAAGCTGTATAGCGAAGCCCTAGTTTGTTCCTGGCAAAATATTTGCTGAGCTTCTAGACTACCAATAAATATAAGCGTATAATTCTAAGTTTGTGCGATCGCCTGTAAGTATCTGATATTTTGTGAAGTTATTAAGTGTTAATCGCCTATTTCATTTTAACTAGTTCTTTTGTGCAGAAGAAATTAATTTATAGTTTGTTATATTCTCTAGCTGACGTGTTTCAGTGGAAAACAGAATAAATTATAATTTCAAGCTTAAAACCAGGTAGCTAGAAGTAATTAAATTTAACTGCTAAATAATCAGACGAGAATAATCTTTCTAAAACTAACTTATAAATGCTAGATGCCTCATGAGTGTTGACGGAATACGTAGGTATTCCTAATTCATGATGTTTGATTTTTATATATAACTTATTTCACGGGAAAGTTTAAATGATAAGTCAAGCTGTACGCTTGCAGTTTAAAAATGTAAGTTATAACGAGTCCCTAGTATGTATAATTATTTTATATGTAGTTTTTCCTTTATTCAGTGAATACTGGGGTTAACCCAAAACTTTGCCAGCGTTAAGTATGGATGAGTGATATCTTGACGAACTAAAACATCTTCCTTGAAAAAAAAAACCTGGGGGCATAATCTTTACAAGTACCCTATAGGTTAAATGAAGTAACAGGCCTATCGCGCCATATTTAATTCTTCCTGAGAAACAACTCAAGTACATTTTTAGCCTATGTGGCAAGTAACATATTAACGTCAGTAACATTCCGACGGAGTTTTGACTAGTGATGTGGTGACCAAATATAGTCCTATCCGGAAAGAAGACACCGACCTGTCATTCCTCATTTCTAGAATACCTAACCTAGTAATACTGTGCTCGTTGTTAATGTTCGTGCTTGGACAATTTTTTTTATGTGACTTAGACAGACATTCGAAAAAATAAGAACACCCAAGGAATCGTTCCCTGAAGCAGAGAATTTCAACCCGTCTTTTTGGAACTGGGGATTTCTTGGTCAAGACTGCATTTGACGAGTCTGTATGTGAATGTCCCTAAGAATTATGTTCCAGATGCTGCGAACAAAGCTGTAAGTATGCAAGAGAGCACGTGGCCGCAGCTGAATGAATAGAGTGAGTGCAGTTCTGAGTGATTCATTATTATTGTATTTTGGCACTCATTTTGCTGTCTTAACTTTCTTTATGCAAGTATTGCTAACCATATTTCCCTTAAAATAGAGCAGAGATATCAAGTCGGTCCATACCTTAAAAGGGGGAAATATTAGACAAAATCATATGTATCTGTGTCTCTTTGGGGCTATCACTGTCTTCTAACGGGACTGTGAGCTATACATCGAGGGGAAGGATCCTACCAACGGGTCTAATATTTCTTGTAGCAATTCCTTGATTTTTATGACTATTTGTATATGCTGTCGTGTAGCGTTTGGAGGATAAGAATTTATTAGAAGAAATAATAGATATGAATGTGGAATATTTGGCTCAAGGAATTCCTGCTGGGTTTTCCACCACTGAAGGGAGACAAAGAGGGTAAATTCTCCTAACTAGACAGGTCTGGAAAAGATTGTAAGGAGATATTTGGTCTCTCGCTACCGTCGTCCCCTTCTCAGTTATCTATTATTGTTATTCTTTAAATTATATTATATTTTACGAGCCCCCCCCCCCCCCCCTTATAAAGGAAGATAAACATCGGACAATATTCAACATCTAATGGAAGGAACAAAGCATGGGGTACATTATATACACCCAATTGGTTTATTGCAATTAAAACGAATAGATGGTGAATGATAGTATTGTCGATGGAATTAGTGTCTGCTGTATGTACTATGTGTCTCACAATTCAAGTGTTTTTCATCATGGATGACAAAAATATGCATTGATCTGGTGAGTTCCCTTTCTATAGGAACTTAGCTTTTCAGCCCCCGGCTGATAGTGAAGCGTGGTTAGTTCTCCGGTCTCCTGACGTTGCCCCAGGTAGGTCTTGAATGGTTCGGATTTGCCTTCTCTGTGCTCGACTCCGTATTCTGCTCTGAGATTGGACTGTCGTGCAAGGCTCCACCATAGACTGAAGACAAATACGACGGCTTCATTAATTTTCTAGCTTTAGAAAGCAGTCTTCCCTAAGCCGTCCCTCTGCCAGTCATCTCAGATTTTAGTCTCTAACATCATATGTCTAGAGCCTAATCTTGAATTCAAGTTTCTCCTTTCTGTCCTTTATTATATTTCTCTGCCCCAGTAGCAGTATTATAATTCTTTAGACTGATTTATCGTCAACTTAACCCGATGAATTATTATAAATGTCAGTTAAACCCACCAATTTTATCATAGAAATGTCGGCAACAGTATTCTAGTTCTGTGCCTCTAGCCTAATCGTCATGTCAATGATGAATTTAACAAATAATTGGACACCAGTGTTTTAGAATTGTCTGACAACATTATCACACACTTCATGTCTGGTCGCATCGTCATATAATTTATAATGAATATATGTCACAGTCTGTCAACATTATCGTTAATATTAAATTCCGTTAGTCTAAGCGTCGGGTCGAAAATAATCAAATAATATGGAAATTAATAGCTATATATATATTCCCGTTATACATTATTATGAACATGTACATATCCCGTGGGATCATAAAATACACCCGATCACATGTGGCTGGATGTGATCGTAAAACAAAAATCATGAATAAAGTAAACGCAGTTATACCAATTTTGCGTCGATTTTGCAAGGTACTACACATTTCATCACAATATTAGTTTCTAACGAGATTTTCACTTACCTACTCAGATGGACCAGCAATTTAGACACGTGGCTTCAGTGCGTTTAATGCATGAATTCGCACGATCTGGATTAGGTCTAGCTTTCTTGGTTACCTGGGCGTAAGTGAAAAATGGCCGTGTTTGGCGCACTTTTAGCGGGACATTTCCGCTTGGACACGTGATCCGTAGCGTGCATCATGTGACCTTAGCCTCATATAGACGCTCCAATCAATAACGTTAAAAGTCACGTGATGTTTTCCTAAGTGGCCTAAACTGGTTCTCCCTAAGTTTAAGCAGTCCTAAATTAAAGCGGGTTTCTCGCTACCGAGGTCAGGGGTCAACAATGACGTCGTATCTAAAAATAGCGAGGAGAAAATCACCGAACGCTAGGAGATTATCCATAAGTGACAATTCCCGGGACTTTGCGATCATGCATTGAGGATGAGAAAAAATGATGTCACGTAAATAAGAAAAAAAATGAGGAGAAGATTGGGCAAGTCGTCACACAAGCCCCTCCTCAAGTTTGACGTTCCGTCCAACTCCTCTGGTCCTGTCTTCCTCTTCTTTTTCAGTTTCTCATATCTCCTCGGTTGCGTCCGGATGTCTGCTCAAAAATCTGCCTCTACGTTGTTCTTCCCAGGTAAGTATTCTGGTTTTCTTCCTGGTTTTCTTTGGATGCCTACGTCTGCAGCAATGCTTTCCTAGGTCCTGTAACTGGTCTACCCTATGTGTTGAGGTCACCTGGTTACAATCTGAACAGGACTTCATATACCGAACTATGTCTTCCATGATGCCGGGCCAATAATAATGGGTGGCTATCCTTTGATTTGTGGCACCATTACCCAGGTGTTCACTCAAAGTAGCACCGTGCCCCCATTCCATAGCTTTATTTCTATATATGGATGGCACCACAATCTGTCCATGACTTTTTAGCCCTCTGCCAGCTTTCCTGTGCAAGAGTCCATGTTCCATATAAAAGTCACCCTTTCTCCGAGGGTTATGTGAGTTTTTCAATTTGCCAAAGCAAGGCCCCAATGTGCTATCAGCTGCTTGAGCCCTTTTCATCTTATTCGGATGAATTTCTAATTTAGAGTCCCTCTCTATGCATTTGGAGTCAGACCTGGTCTGGATGGCAGCCATAACCACAGGCTTTACTGGTTCTCCTAAAAAGACATATCTACGCCCTAACATCAGGGGGTAGAAATGATCCTCTAAAACTGCTGCATTGATTTCCCCTTCCACATAGCGACAACTGACCTGAATCTTCGCTATTGGCAAATTTAAGGGTAATGCTCCCTTGAGTGGCCCTTGGATATCCACGGTTTCTGTGGTGAGTTGTTCGGGGTGCACCAGAGATGAAGAAACGACCGCGTCATAAGACAAACCTGTGTCATACATCCCGATGAGTTGTTTGCCATTCACGGTCACTGTCTCCTGTATAGTGGGTGATGGAGGCTATTCTGACTCACTGTCAGTTCCTTCCTGTCAACAGCCCTCACCTGCAAACATGCAACCTGATGTGGAGGGTTTTTCCTTCTGCACTCGGCAGTATTGTGGCTGCTCATTTTGCACGTCTTACACCACTTTTCTCCCCGCCTCTGAGTCTGGAAAGCTGATCTCTGAGTAGTCTTATTTTGCCTGTCATGTTTTCTGAAGTGGTGGTAAGGTAGATTCATTTGGGGGTCCAAGTGTGCCTGAGGTGTCGGCCTCGATAATTCTTCCGGTTGGTTCCACCGGGATGGGTCATTCTCTGTTAGCGCTGCCTGATAACGTTCCGCCAACTGGACGATGGATTCTAAAGTGCTGGTCCCATTCTCTGTCAGGAATCTTCTCATGTCGGAAGTCATGGTGTCCTTCAGTTGTTCGATCATGACCATTTCCTTCAGGCCTTCCCAATCATGAGTAAAATTCCCTAGGGCACCCCACTTCTCCACGTAGGAATCCAGTCTAGCGGCAAATTGAGCAAAGTTCTCTCCGACTTCCCTCCTAGAGTTACGGAACCTCTTCCTATAGGCGTCAGCATGTAGCTCATAACGAACCAATAGTGCCTTTTTCAGAGAGTCGTAGTCATCCTGTAAACCTGGAGGAAGCTTGCTATATACGTCATAAGCAGTTCCTCTAAGCCCTTGTGACAGTTTCAGGTTCCATCTGCTCTTCTCCAAACCAAACGTGGTGGCAAACTTCTCAAATTTGTCCAAATACATATCGATCGAGTCGGCTTGTTCCGAGAAAGCTTCAAATGGAAACGTCAAGGGTCCTAAGTGTGACATGTGTGAGGATGGCAAAGGTCCTATGCTCCCCATTTGCAAGGAGGGCATATTATCTGACCGTGGAGATTGGTTGCCTGATGAGGTAGATGCTGTCGCACCGGCTACCAGTTCAACTCTTTGAGCCTGTCCCTGCATCTCTAACTGCTTCATCTTCAGTGCATGCTCGCGTTCATCTCTCTCGCTTCTTTCCCTAGCGTCTACAGCTTTTATCCTCTCATCTATTTCTGCTAACTTTATTCGCTCTTCTCTTTCAGCTTTCGCTGTTTCTCGAGCGTAATACTTATCAGTCTCGACACTGACATAATTCGCAAGGTCCACCCCACTATAACCTAGATCTCGACCGGCCTCCCCTAGTGCTGCCTTAAGCTTAACTATTTCAGCCATCTTTTGCTGTTATAGTCCACACTGAGTAAGCTAGTGCTACCTTCCAATAGTATTTCTAACAACAAGTAAATACTAATTATTTATCAGACTGCTGTAGAATGAAATTACTACAGTTATGGAGACTTAAGGTCTGTAATTCAATGAAATACAAAATCATGAACTAACTTAATTAAATACAACATATATAAAGGGATTCACCAATCAATGCCTGAAATTCTAGAAAAAAATGTTTTCTGTCTTTCTAGAGCTCACTGTGTGAAAATACATGTGTTAAAATGGTATACTGTAATGACTGAATGAATGATACTATCCCGGAGGTATGATAAAATACATAAGTTCAAATCCCGGACTGAGACCCCAGTGTCGCGTAGCGTTTGGAGGATAAGAATTTATTAGAAGAAATAATAGATATGAATGTGGAATATTTGGCTCAAAGAATTCCTGCTGGGTTTTCCACCACTGAAGGGAGACAAAGAGGGTAAATTCTCCTAACTAGACAGGTCTGGAAAAGAGTGTAAGGAGATATTTGGTCTCTCGCTACCATCGTCCCCTTCTCAGTTATCTATTATTGTTATTCTTTAAATTATATTATATTTTACGAGCCCCCCTCCTCCCTTATAAAGGAAGATAAACATCGGACAATATTCAAAATCTAATGGAAGGAACAAAGCATGGGGTACATTATATACACCCAATTGGTTTATTGCAATTAAAACGAATAGATGGTGAATGATAGTATTGTCGATGGAATTAGTGTCTGCTGTATGTACTATGTGTCTCACAATTCAAGTGTTTTTCATCATGGATGACAAAAATATGCATTGATCTGGTGAGTTCCCTTTCTATAGGAACTTAGCTTTTCAGCCCCCGGCTGATAGTGAAGCGTGGTTAGTTCTCCGGTCTCCTGACGTTGCCCCAGGTAGGTCTTGAATGGTTCGGATTTGCCTTCTCTGTGCTCGACTCCGTATTCTGCTCTGAGATTGGACTGTCGTGCAAGGCTCCACCATAGACTGAAGACAAATACGACGGCTTCATTAATTTTCTAGCTTTAGAAAGCAGTCTTCCCTAAGCCGTCCCTCTGCCAGTCATCTCAGATTTTAGTCTCTAACATCATATGTCTAGAGCCTAATCTTGAATTCAAGTTTCTCCTTTCTGTCCTTTATTATATTTCTCTGCCCCAGTAGCAGTATTATAATTCTTTAGACTGATTTATCGTCAACTTAACCCGATGAATTATTATAAATGTCAGTTAAACCCACCAATTTTATCATAGAAATGTCGGCAACAGTATTCTAGTTCTGTGCCTCTAGCATAATCGTCATGTCAATGATGAATTTAACAAATAATTGGACACCAGTGTTTTAGAATTGTCTGACAACATTATCACACACTTCATGTCTGGTCGCATCGTCATATAATTTATAATGAATATATGTCACGGTCTGTCAACATTATCGTTAATATTAAATTCCGTTAGTCTAAGCGTCGGGTCGAAAATAATCAAATAATATGGAAATTAATAGCTATATATATATTCCCGTTATACATTATTATGAACATGTTGTACATATCCCGTGGGATCATAAAATACACCCGATCACATGTGGCTGGATGTGATCGTAAAACAAAAATCATGAATAAAGTAAACGCAGTTATACCAATTTTGCGTCGATTTTGCAAGGTACTACACATTTCATCACAATATTAGTTTCTAACGAGATTTTCACTTACCTACTCAGATGGACCAGCAATTTAGACACGTGGCTTCAGTGCGTTTAATGCATGAATTCGCACGATCTGGATTAGGTCTAGCTTTCTTGGTTACCTGGGCGTAAGTGAAAAATGGCCGTGTTTGGCGCACTTTTAGCGGGACATTTCCGCTTGGACACGTGATCCGTAGCGTGCATCATGTGACCTTAGCCTCATATAGACGCTCCAATCAATAACGTTAAAAGTCACGTGATGTTTTCCTAAGTGGCCTAAACTGGTTCTCCCTAAGTTTAAGCAGTCCTAAATTAAAGCGGGTTTCTCGCTACCGAGGTCAGGGGTCAACAATGACGTCGTATCTAAAAATAGCGAGGAGAAAATCACCGAACGCTAGGAGATTATCCGCAAGTGACAATTCCCGGGACTTTGCGATCATGCATTGAGGATGAGAAAAAATGATGTCACGTAAATAATAAAAAAAATGAAGAGAAGATTGGGCAGGTCGTCACATATGCTTTGATGTAATTTTTATATGTTGTGAGAGAAGTTTGTTATGATAATTAAACTACTCAATAATTATTCCAGCGTGTCAGTCAGTTTCGTTCCAAAATATCTATATAATCACTGTTATAGTTTTACCACGTCTGTGTGTTTAACTGTCGTCACTTGAATGTGCGTGCACGTGAGTGGATATATATATATATATATATATATATATATATATATATATATATATATATATATATATATATATATATATATATATATATATATATATATGTGTGTGTGTGTGTGTTTAGACTGTCTGACTCATCTAAATCTGTCGTAGAAGATAGGCAGAGAGAGAGAGAAGATTTCTCGATCTCAGAGACAGCCTCTATCACATTCTACCATCTCACTCGTGGAAATCTATTTCTATTATCATCTCCCACTGTGACTATCACTTATTCTAATCTATTCAGAAGGGACCAACCCTAGTCTTAATTCTCCTATCAAAAATGTACGACAAATGTGGTCTCGTCCGAAGGATTTTTGAACTTAGAATAGGAAGACGAGTACGACAAATGGTCGCTCGTTTCCGGAAATTGAACTGGAAATCCTGAGCAAGGACGACAAATGTGGATTCGTCGATCGGGATTTTGAACTTAGAATAGGAAGACGAGTACGATAAATATCAGCTCGTCTGAAATTTTCTTTATTCTGTAATAGAGTAAGAGTGTGATTGTCTCGTGGTTTCATGTATCTTTTAAAATAACTATTCCCCTAGACTAACGATCTGTTTATGGGCGTGCTGACCACACAATTAATAATTGTTTTTCCTCAGCATTTTTGAATATATACATTTGAGTTACAGGTTGATTTTGTCGGAATATATGTTAATTACTGATTTTGTGATACTAAACGCTGGTAAAGTTTGTGAGTGTATAACATTCACAGGGTTCTGAAGAAGTAGGTGTTTGAGCTAAGCTAAGGAGTGCGTTCAGACAATTACGTCCTGTAAATTGCCTAACTTACCCTAACTGACTTCAGGGGTGAACGTATAGTGGATTTTAAAAATTTTGGGGATTTTTTTTTTCTCTTATAATTTTTGCAATAATTATTTTGTTTCCACTGTAGCAACTTATTTTTCAGTGAGTAATCTTAACTAGCATTTATTTGGTGTAGTCGTTTGCATTAGGTGCTTTATTGCCGATTAATAGCAGCGATAGTTAGATACTATATATTTTGGAAGAGGTATCCCAGGTTACAGTATATCATCTTTTGTTTTGGTATTTTCTCGCAAGTGGTAGGAACCAGTGTATCCTTTTCTTATCTCTTTCTCGTCTAAGTCTCAGCCACTGATTTACTATAGCAGAAAGGGCGAAGCTTAGGCAACTCCTCAGGGAGGAGGCAAGAGAAGAAAGTTTGGAAGGAGAAGAAGCGAAAGCTTTTGTCAGAGACGAACTTGAGAGATATGATGCGGAGAGGAAAGCAGCTGAAGCTAAAGAGGAAAAAGAAGAACTAAGGAGGAAAGAAGAAGCAGCTGAAGCTAGAGAGCAGAAGAAGATGGACGAGGAAATGCAAATCCGCAGGGCAAATGAAAGAGAGAAGGAGAGACAGCATGAGGAAAGAGAGAAGGAGAGACAGCATGAGAAAAGAGAGAAGGAGAGACAGCATTTGGAAAGAGAAAATGAGCAACGACGACAGCATGAGCTTTCGCTTAAAGCTCTAGAATTCCAAAGTCGTGGCGCTGCCTCTACCTCCAGCAATGGAGAGTCTCCTCATTCTTCCTTAACTGATCTTTCTAACACTCAATCTACTCATCTCACCGCTATGTCTTTCGCTCTAGAATCTTTCCCTTGTTCTAATGAGAAGATTGACACGTATCTAGAAAAATTTGAGAAAATTGCAACTCTGTACGGGTTAGAGAGGTCGCGTTGGAATATGAAACTTTCTCAGTCTTTGAAAAGTAGTGCGTATGATGTTTACGCCAAACTGGAAAGCAGCCAACAAGAAAATTACGACAAGTTGAAGAAAGCTTTGCTTGAGCGTTTTGAAATGAATGCTCGCAAATTTTTGCAACTGTTTCGCAACAGCAGGAAGGAGAGCTCTGAAACTTTTCAGCAGTTCTCATCTCGTTTAAAGGGATACTTGATAAAGTGCCTTGAGCTTTCACAGCTCCCCTCTACCTATGAAGGTTTGGAGGAATTTGTTTTAACAGAACAAATAAAGAACACTTTGTCTGCTGATACCCGGAGATTTCTAGCCGAGCAGGGTGCAGAAAAGCTTGAAGACATCTTAGAAAAGTCTGAGCGATATCACAATGCGCTGGCTGAACTACGGGTCACAAAACGTAAACCGACAGAAGAGCATTTTCGGAAAAATAATCTAGACCAATCTTCTCATGCTTCTCATGCTTCTAATCAGAATAACCACAGAGAAAATGGACCTCAAAACCCCCCTCCTGAAAAGTCTAAGTTCTACAAAACCAAGTACCCCAGTAACCACAGTAAACAGTCTGATTAACCCGACCGCCCTACATGGCAGCGCAGCCAGAAAGGACAAGGTGGCAAAGGGAGAACCCCTGAGCACGGGACTAATGATCAGAGTGAGCACACCGAACCTAAACGCATAGGATGCTTGCTAACAGTCTCGCAAGGCGGAATTATTGACAGTGATTCCCAACCTGTTGGGGATACACCCTCAACGCGAGGTACTGTTACTTTGAACGGTTCTCAAACTTTTTGTTTATTTGATACGGGGCTTTCTTATGATTGCATTGTCGCCAGAAACCTGGTTAAACCCGGTCAAGAGACAGCAGAGACAGTCCAATTTGTGGAGTTCATAAGTGATGCACCTACAGCGCTTCACATCGCACTGGTGGAGATCCACTCTGAATTTGTCAGAGGCGTGATCAAAGCAGCTGTTATGAATGACCCCATCTACCCAGTCATACTTGGCGGGAGATACGTGTTTATTGGGAAACCGGAAGAGCCGATTGTGGCAGCAGTAACTACAAGAGGGCAAACCAAGAAAGAACGGAGCATGCGCCTAATTTGTTACCTATGGAACTTAAAGAAGCGCAACAAAAGGACCCTATCTTGGCACCCTGCTTTAGGAAACTGCCCATGGCTAAGGAACCCAGACAGCACGGGGACATTTTTTCTAAGGATGGCGTACTTTATCGCAGAACAGGCAAGCCTGACCAAGGTTACAACCAGCTCCTAGTACCGAAACAGTACAGAAGCCAAATCCTAGAAATGGGGCACTCTCTTCCCTTTAGCGGACATATGGGACAGAACACCACAAACCAACGGATAACCACTCATTATTGGTGGCCAGGAGTAAACACTGATATTATCAGGTATGTCAAATCCTGTGCCCAGTGCCAACGTGTGCCACCCAAGCAACGGGCACCCCCAGTCTCTTTGGGTGAAATGCCAATAGTGGGAACACCATTCGAACGGGTTGTGATCGACATTTAAGTCCCTTAGAAAGGACTAAAATAAGGAATAGGTACATCCTGACCTTAGTCGATACATGCACTTTATGGGCAGAAGCTATCCCGCTAACATGCGCAGATGCCAAGCATGTCGCAGAAGCCCTCGTGCAGATTTTCACTCGGTTGGGATTCCCTCAGCAAGTGTTGACGGATAACGGATCTCCATACCGAAACCTGTTGATGGATGAGATCGTGAAGATCTTGAGGGACCAGCACACTACACTAAGCCTTATACTTTGGCCAGAAATGGGCTAGTAGAACGTGTTAACGGAAACCTCAACATGATGTTAAGTAAACTGGCACAAGTGAAACCTGAAGATTGGGATTGTTGCATTCAGGCAGCTTTATTTGGCTACAGAGAATCTCCTCATACTTCCACAGGATTTCCGCCAGCTACGCTTTTATTCGGCAGACCCATTAAGGGCCCGCTTGAAGCCTTACTTTGGTCGCTGACAGACCAGAAGGCTGATGAGACAGTTGTCTCAGCCAGTAAATACGTATCGGATTTAAAGGATAGGTTGAAACTAGGATGGGACCTAGCAACGACTAACTTTAAACGAGCACGCACAAAGCACGCTAACCGATACAGGAAAGTCGCGAAAGAGAGAGAACTGGAAGCAGGAGAGAAAGCTTTGGTGTTACTCCCTACCGGAAACAACCAACTGAGGATCGGATGGCAAGGGCCGTTTACCGTCCTGAAAAAGATTTCTAAGGCTAACTACCAGATCTCTATTGAAGGAAAGGAGAAGGTTTTCCATTTAAATCTGTTAAAGAAATTCTTGGAAAGACCGGTGCCGACCTCCGAACATCTCCTGACGTTCGCCAAAATTGACGAAGAGGACGTTAGTGGCAGGGAAATTCCACTGCAATCACACGTAATCTTTCAAAAATGTCAAAAGCGGCGACGCTCTTTCAAGCGCGCATGGGAGACATTCCAGAGAAAGGAAACTTTGGGCAGTAGACTTGAGTAGGAATTGGACAGAGATGGAGGGGGAAGATGAGAGGGAAGAGGACAGACACCCTGAAGCTACGGATATAGGAAATTTATTTCCATAACGTAGACATGGAGTGCTTCCATATCTTAAAGGGGGGACGTTCTGTCACGTAGAGATTATGAGCAATAAATTTTCTATTTTTCTCTTCTTTCTATACCCGTGTCCTCTATTTTATTATCACTCTTTTATCCTTTTTGTAATTTTTCGCATTCGTTCGTTTGCGACTTAAACATTACTATTTTCCCATTCAGACTTTCGCCGAGTGTCTGTTCTCATTTAGAAACGCACTAGTGATGTTATTACGTAGATGCCAGGCTCGGTAGGTTATTGCGTAGTGGACGAAACTGTGAAGATTCGCTTTCGCCAGACCTATAGGCAACATTTTGTCTGCATTTTCACCTGCCACAACGAGTTGCATCGGCTGAGCGCTTAGGTGAGGCGCGATAACCGACATCTCCTCGGCGCAGTTTGAGACATTTGTCTGGAAATCCCAGCTGACAAGGCACTCACTGTTGGCCCTGGTCAGCGTGAGGTGTGAAAACGCACGAGTGTCAGTTCATGGTAGTCTTCTAGTTTATGTAAGGTGTTTAAGAATGAGAAGGGGAGATTATTTCGTTTTGAGAAATAAGTTGGGACCCCTTTGTCCTGGTTTAAGATATTTACAGGAGTTTGAAACTTTAATTTCATTCATTCTCTAAAATTTGCAGTAGACAGGATGTTTCGTGCTAAAGAGAATAAGCTGTATAGCGAAGTCCTAGTTTGTTCCTGGCAAAATATTTGCTGAGCTTCTAGACTACCAATAAATATAAGCGTATAATTCTAAGTTTGTGTGATCGCCTGTAATTCTGTTTGGAGGTAGTATATTATATTAAGTATCTGATATTTTGTGAAGTTATTAAGTGTTAATCGCCTATTTCATTTTAACTAGTTCTTTTGTGCAGAAGACATTAATTTATAGTCTGTTATATTCTCTGTCGGCGTCTGTGGCCTAATGGATATGAACGCAGTTTCATAATCCAGATATACCAGGTTCGAAACCTGCTGCAGGCGGTTTGGTAGCAAATCGCTTTGTGTGGATTTTTAACAATGGTATAAGCGCCGTACCGTTCAGAAAGCAATGGCAAACTACTGAACGTAAAAATTGCCTAGAAAAATCACAAAACAGCCAATAAAAGCTGGGGTTGATTGCCACGTCCTGTAAAGGATAAGCAACTAACTTATATTCTCTAGCTGACGTGTTTCAGTGGAAAGCAGAATAAATTATAATTTCAAGCTTAAAACCAGGTAGCTAGAAGGAATTAAATTTAACTGCTAAATAATCAGACGAGAATAATTTTTCTAAAACTAACTTATAAATGCTAGATGCCTCATGAGTGTTGACGGAATACGTTGGTATTCCTAATTCATGATGTTTGATTTTTATATATAACTTATTTCACGGGAAAGTTTAAATGATAAGTCAAGCTGTACGCTTGCAGTTTAAAAATGTAAGTTATAACGAGTCCCTAGTATGTATAATTATTTTATATGTGTTTTTTTCCTTTATTCAGTGAATACTGGGGTTTACCCAAAACTTTGCCAGCGTTAAGTACGGATGAGTGATATCTTGAAGAACTAAAACATTTTCCTTAAAAAAAAACCTGGGGGGCATAATCTTTACAAGTACCCTATAGGTTAAATGAAGTAACAGGCCTATCGCGCCATATTTAATTCTTCCTGAGAAACAACTCAAGTACATTTTTAGCCTATGTGGCAAGTAACATATTAACGTCAGTAACATTCCGACGCAGTTTTGACTAGTGATGTGGTGACCAAATATAGTCCTATCCGGAAAGAAGACACCGACCTGTCATTCCTCATTTCTAGAATACCTAACCTAGTGACACTGTGCTCGTTGTTAATGTTCGTGCCTGGACAATTTTTTTATGGGACTTAGACAGACATTCGAAAAAATAAGAACACCTAAGGAATCGTTCCCAGAAGCAGAGAATTTCAACCCGTCTTTTTGGAACTGGGGATTTCTTGGTCAAGACTGCATTTGACGAGTCTGTATGTGAATGTCCCTAAGAATTATGTTCCAGATGCTGCGAACAAAGCTGTAAGTATGCAAGAGAGCACGTGGCCGCGGCTGAATGAATAGAGTGAGTGCAGGTCTGAGTGATTCATTATTATTGTATTTTGGCACTCATTTTGCTGTCTTAACTTTCTTTATGCAAGTATTGCTAACCATATTTCCCTTAAAATAGAGCAGAGATATCAAGTCGGTCCATAACTCAAAAGGGGGAGATATTAGACAAAATCATATGTATCTGTGTCTCTTTGGGGCTATCACTGTCTTCTAACGGGACTGTGAGCTATACATCGAGGGGAAGGATCCTACCAACGGGTCTATCATTTCTTGTAGCAATTCCTTGATTTTTATGACTATTTGTATATGCTTTGATGTAATTTTTATATGTTGTGAGAGAAGTTTGTTATGATAATTAAACTACTCAATAATTATTCCAGTGTGTCAGTCAGTTTCGTTCCAAAATATCTATATAATCACTGTTATAGTTTTCCCACGTCTGTGTGTTTAACTTCGTCACTTGAATGTGCATGCACGTGAGTGGATAGAGATATATTAATATATATATATATATATATATATATATATATATATATATATGTTTAGACTGTCTGACTCCTCTAAATCTGTCGTAGAAGATAGGCAGAGAGAGAGAGAAGATTTCTCGATCTCAGAGACAGCCTCTATCACATTCTACCATCTCACTCGTGGAAATCTATTTCTATTATCATCTCCCACTGTGACTATCACTTATTCTAATCTATTCAGAAGGGACCAACCCTAGTCTTAATTCTCCTATCAAAAATCTACGACAGGGAGGATAGTGTGATTCGCTTCTGTTGATTAGTGGGTGCCATTCGGAAGGTCCTGGGTTCGATTCTCCGGTGAGCCACTCACGTCTGTTGTTTTTCTGTTGTCTAGTTTTCTGCTTCTTTATTCCACACGAGCGTCTGAAACATACCTTTATATGTATAATATTTATTTATTTAACAGCAAAAGAAACATTAGCAACAAAGCAGACTTCTTATAGTCGACTTTACTGAATGACATGCAAACGTCGACGTTTTATAGGATTTGTGGAAGATTTGTTTCGTTTGGTTTTAAGGACTATCTTCATTGCACACGGACAACTCCATCAGTTCTCCGATCTCCTCCATCAGATCCCACAAGGAAGATCTCAGCACAGTGCACGAGCTCCGTAGCACCGGCGAGAATCCCAATGTGTGTATATAGGAATCACACATTCTATAAATATCTTTGTGGTGGGTAGGTTTCAAATTTTTAAAATTTTGCCTGGGCAGCGGCCTGAGTGGCCTACTCTTTACGATTTCCAACTACCGTGGGATTTTTAATGTGCTCAACTTGCACACGGGACCTCCTATTTTTTCGCCCTTATCCGAGAAGGCTATGTATCTGATCTCGCTACCCGGGTGACCAGGAAAGGTGGGGGGGGGGGGGGGGGGGGAGGGAGGAGAGTATGACATCATTAGTATCACTGGTTCCGGAAAAAAATGTCTATAAATTAAATTCCCTCAACTGGGAATCGAACCCGTACCTCTATAATTCGAGGCGGACGCCATACCTCTTAGCCACTGCGACCCCTTTGGTGAAGATAGCTCCAGCCACCCCATACATCAGTGCCGGTTCATACTAACAACATTTAGATGTGTAGCATTAATGAGGTGAGTGGGAACGGAACTGCGTCCCACAACAAAATAAAAATATTAGCAACACTTTAATTTATGTTTATATTTGTCGATTACAGTGTACATCTGAGCGTCAGATCAACACAGGGGTTAGAGCGCTGATCTGTCACGGTCAAAGTACCGATTTCGATTCAAGGTTTCGAAAAGCCACAGTCTACCCAACGGTAAATGGGTACCTGACTTTTCTCTTGAGTTAGGGAATGAAATGGCAACACGGAAGGGAACTGGTCACGCCCAACCTCTCGATGCTGGACCCCATAATAGTGAAGTCTCTAACACTTCACTCCCCTACTGCAGTATCTGCTATGGGAATACCTTAACCTAGTGTACACAGACGGCGCTATCACATCACACAGATACATATGTAGGACAACATGCAAGCTTATACTTAGATATTTGGTAAATCTGTAAGCCAGATTATAACTGAAAAGAAGAAATAAAGACGTGACAACAGTACTTTTTGCTGTTTCACAGCCCAACTTTAACATGCAGATATATGGACATGCTCACTGTCTACATTTAGTATTAAACACTTTTATCACGACTCAGACCCATTTGACAGAATTAAGCTAATTAGTATATCAACTTGAAGCAAAGAATTTGACAAATGGGAAAGCAAGTATACAGTATAAGTATTAAAACCAATAAAACGGTATTTAATCAGTTTCACGAATAACGGTTCACAAGAAACAAGGGACGTTTCGGGTTTTACCTTTCGTCAGACACAAACAGGTGACAAAGACAAGAATACATATAGGTACTAAAAAACTATACGGTGATGAGAAATATACAACAAATGGGTGATACAAGCAGATGGAAAAAGTAAACAACAACAGTGATGAGAGAAAAAGAACAATAATAATACAAGAAAATCGTAAAATCTAACAGAAATACCGAAACAAGAAAGTAAATAATCAACGTAACGAAAAAAAGAGAATTAACAAAACTGATGAACTAATAAAAGTTATCTCAGCTCAATCCAAAGAATGCAGTAGTACTCCGTCACAGAAATCGCAAGGAAGTGACGTACGATAGCAGCAAAACCAAAGATATAAAAAGATACGAAACGAACCAAAACAAAAACATAAGAAGATAGATCTAAAAGGCAAGGAATAAAGAATGAAAAAGAGAAAAGCTACCAGAATTTATGCAAAATGATGTTGGATATTCAAACCATCGGGAGCTAAGACACCCATATTAAAAATAAGGCGATTCTCCAACGAAAAGCGAGTCTTGTCATTACCGGCACATGAAAGGAGGGCAGTAACATGAATATCAGAATTACCTGCATGGTCAGGCCTATTGAAATGAAGGGCCACCGATAAATGTTTGTCATGATAGATATCATTCAAGTGCTCACGAAACCTGTCTGCCAAACGCCTGCCAGTTTCACCAATATAGGTCATGCCACATCTCTTGCAGATGATAGCATAAATCAGGTTTCTGGATTCGCACGTAAAATACTCTTTAATGATAAATGTTCCTTTCGGAAAAGTGACTGTCTGAGTTTACAGTACAAACGGACAGGTCTTACATATCCGGCGTTGGCACGGTTTAGTACCAAAGTAAGACGGGCTAGTATGTCGTAAGCGACTGTGTACAAGAATATCCCTAAAATTTTTATCCCTACGATAAGCTACCAAAGGTGTATCACGAAACAACTCTTTGGTATCAGGATCAGAGTTGAGAATAGGCAGATGTCGAAACAGAATTCTCTTTACCGCCAGACAGTGAGGATGGAAAGTTAGAACCAGTTTGAGTCTGTCAGATTGGACAGAAGGTTTAGTAGTGAGTGCCGTCTGACGAGTGACGCGTGTGATACGATTTAGGGCATCAGATAAAACATGTTCTGGATAAAGACGTCGGCGAAAGAACTCAAGCATCTCTTGAGCTCGCTGATGAAAATCATCGTCATCGTGACATAACCGACGCAAGCGAAGAAGTTGAGAAAATGGAATGGGATTTTTACAACTAAGAGGATGCGATGAAGTATAAAGAAGGAAACCATGAGCGTCAGTAGCCTTATAATAGACAGACGTTTTAAGACCAGTAGGGATAATAGTCACAGTGATGTCAAGGAATGTTCACTGAAGTCGTAGAAATTTCAGAAGTGAATTTGATGGCAGGATTGAAATTACCAACATAGTCAATAAATCGACGGAGGTGTACCTCAGACATGTCTGTAATACCAATACCATCATCAATATAGCGGCGGTAAAACTCAGGTATTGGTCCATCATAACTTTGAAAGGTATACAGTATATACAAACTCAGATTTAGAGATTATATTTCAATGACACGCCAAAAAAGGGTTTCCCCAAAAAGGTATATATATATATATATATATACACTTTATGTCGCGCGACTGTGCGAATCCGCAAATACTGAACACGCGAATAACGAGGAATGACTATATATATATATATATATATATATATATATATATATATATATATATATATATATATATATATATATATATATATATATATATATATATATATATATATATATAATAAAGCTACACTAAACACAGCACCTCCAACGGGCTGATCACCCGTTTGCCAGTCACTTTGATTACGGAAACAACGGCGAACGGATTGATTTGTCGTTGCCCTAAAGACGCCATTAGGCGTGATGGGAACAACGGCAGAGAAAATCTATTCGCTGTTGCCCTTAAGACGCCACTAGGCGTAATGGCCACTGACTGCTTTGCCGGTCGTTGGCTAAGGACGGAAGAAGAAGAAGAAGAAACACAGCACCAACAGATAAACCTTTTTAGCAGCAAAGCCCTTTCCTTTGGTTGAACAGCAAGACTCGACGTCTGTGTACTTGTTTTGTCGCATATAACCTCCACACTTGTTCTTCTTCTTTAGCCTTCGGAAGCAGAAAAAGCGACCTACGGAGAGAAATGAGACAAAGCTGACACAAATCTTTTTCCCCTTATTACATGCGTCAGTGATAGGAAATTCTATAATATGTATTACAATATGAGGTGACCTGATCCTCAGAAATGGTTCCCCCGTCAGCCAAGTAGTAAGCTAGGTAGTTAGATCGCTTGGTACTCCAGGTAAAGGACCTGGTTTGAAACCAGGTTGCGACACAACCGGTCAAACCTGTCGTAAATAATGGGTACTTGAGTCTGCTCTCGAGTTAAGGAAGATTAAGGTAGCGAGGCTGCTTTTATCACTTTTTATTTCGTTGTTGCCAGCAGGACATAATTTTAGTGAAATGAGCAAATTTGCCAGGGATTACTGTACGGTTTATATCTAGGGATTTTTTCAAGCGAATTTGGTGCGAAGTCTCGTTTTGACGCTCCTCATCTCCCCTGTGACGTACTATATATAACTATAGTGTTCTCTTGTGATGGTCAATTTTATACTATCAGGTTGGATCACACTACAATTTCCGGATTTTGAAAAATTTCAGCACCGCCCAAGATAAGGTGCTGTTTATATCATACCGTGGTCTCTCAAAGCCCAGAAATAAATTAATGAATTAATAAACAATAATAATAATAAATAATAATAATCATACATCACAGAAAGGCAACGTAAATGCTCCAATTGGCATTACTCTAACAATCTATGCTCGTTATTTGCGGCACACATTATTAGAAGAGTTATTACAAGTTCGTAAAATTAAACTCAACGAAATGTGTCATTCAAAGCAAAACGTACCGCCACAACTATGAATGAAGCTGGAAAACTGAGGCAGATCACAGCAGAAATGAGGAAATACAGATTACATATCCTGGGAATAAGTCAGAGCAGATGAACCGGGACGTGAAGAATTCAAACAGCAACAGGAGAAACAGTGCTTTACTCCGGTAGAGAGGATGGTCAGCACAATGAAGGCGTTGCCATTATACTAAATAAAGGAATAAAAAGGTGATTACTGGAATGGAAACCCACCAACAACAGACTGATACGAACAAGACTGAGAGGGAGATTCACTAACACCACAATAATACAATGCTATGCACCAACAAATGACAGCAATGAAGAGGTCAAGGGCGAATTCTATCAACAGCTGCAAAAGGAAATAGAAACCACACTTAGATACGATCTTATCATAGTAATGGGAGACCTCAATGCGAAAGTTGGAACACACAGTTCACATAATGAAAGAGTGATGAGGAAATGTGGCAGCGGAATAGTAAATTAGAATGGGGATAAACTAATAAGCTTCTGTAGCATTAACAACTTGGTCATTGGAGGAACGCTTTTTTCCACACAAAGAAATCCACAAGTTAACATGGAAATCACCAAACGGCCCTCTCCACATGTAAGCCTACCTTGCCGTGGTTGGAGAGCTTGAGCGCCTCAATGATCCCGGGAGCTATGCCGGCGGGAGTTTTACTCCTGGCAGGGTCACCCAAGCCGGACAGGTCCTGGGTGAGGGGCCAGACTAAATGGGCTGAGGAGTGGGTGGAACCCTATAGGTGTAGATGCAGAACCCACCGGCGAGTGGTACATGCTCTGGTCTGCACCAATCCACCCCCACTTCATGGGTTAAATGCTTTCTTGCCTCATTCTTCACTGTTTGTCGTCTATCACGCCCATGGCGACCGTTGCCTCAATTGGCTGTGTGTGGTGTACCCGGAAACGGGGCCTCCCAGTACTGAAGCAAAGTTAAGTCCCCGATGTCACTTATCGGTGCAGAATTGAGAGAGATGGCTGAGCATCACAATCCCTCCTGTGTTGCAGCATGATGAGAACCCAGCATTGCACACTGAGCTTGGGGGGATCACTTGGGCACCAGACTTAATACTGGCTCTTGACTGGATGGCCGCATGCAGGAGATTTCTACAATGGAGGGTTGGCAGGTGGTGGGTATCGGGAAGTGGCTCTGTGCAGGACGTGAGGATTCCTTGGGAGAGCCCCGAACCAGAGCACAGCATTGTGCAAGCTCTGCATAGTTGGAGAGCCCCCTGGATGACGGGGAATGCACAGTGTGCTACCCCACCTATCCCCAACTGCTAACTTAGAACCAGAAGTGGGGTCCTCTGTATGCGTGCCAGGCCAGGATAAAATGCCTGGGAAAGAGACTGGAGCTCAGAACTCCCTAACTCAAAGTTGCAGGATGGCAGAAAAGCCACGGGAAAGACAGGGCTATTTTGAAGATAACGCAACCATATTTTCACCATACGAGCTCGGACGCCGCCTCGGTAAACAAGGTCCGCGCAGAGCAGTGACACCCCCAGGCTGCTTGCGAATAGTCTACTACTGGGAACATAAACAGATTAGGGATGAGCCCACTCTCCCGTTGAACAGGTGCTAAAGTCGTAGATACTGGGCCAGAAGGCGCACCGGAAACCACAGTATCATGCAACTCGCTTTTTTTTTTCTATGGAGAGTACACCGTCAAATAAATCTCGTTCTGGTGCTCGCCCTGTGGAGCTCCACCAGGCAGGTGCAGTGCCGGGCTCTGAGCCTCGACAGAGCCCACCCTCAGCTACTGGAGGACCCTCTAGACCGTCTTGTGGAGTCAACAGACGGCGGAGGAGAACTACTGACCAAAACAAAACAGAAAAAGAGAAACCCAGAGTGCCACTTGTCATGATGCACTGGAATGCAGAGGGAGTGAACAGCAAGCAGGCTGGATACAGCAAAAAGACAGAGCTGGAAAACATCTTGTATGAGAAGCAAGTCAGTGTTTGCTGTATCCAAGAGACTCACTTGAAAGCAGATCAAACCTTTAAAATAAGGGGATATCAATGCTTCAGATCCGACAGACAAGATAGACGAAAAGGAGGAGTACTTACTCTTGTAAGGAATAACATTCCTGCACACGAAAGGAAAACCTTCATGGATGGAGCAGAATATCAGCTGCTGCAGATAAAGGTAGACAAGATGGAAATAGAACTCCTGAACTATTACTGTCCGAACAACAAACCCCTGAGTCTCAGCTCTATACAGGTACCAGCCACCAACTTTATAGCAGTTGGAGACTTTAATAGCCACTCCCAGAGCTGGGGCTATAACCATCTGGATCACAGAGGTGAAGAGGTTGAAACTTGGCAAGATGATCACTCCCTAATCCTAGTCAATAATGCCACAGATACTCCTACCTTCTACTCCAGAGGATGGCACACAACCTCAACACCAGATCTTGCCTTCTCCACACCAGATATAGCTGGATCTATTAGTAGAGAAGTAGGAGACCAACTAGGGGGAAGCGACCATCGCCCAATCTTTCTTACTGTCCAGAGTGCAACTCTCAGTACAGGCCCAGCCATTACAAGATGGAACTACAAAAAAGCCAACTGGGGTTTATTCAGGCATCAGGTGAACACGCTGCTGTCTACCCTCAAGGTACAGAACAGAGACATTAATGAAGTGGTAAAAGACTTCAACAGATGCATACTACAAGCTGCAAAAGAAACCATTCCCAAAGGATGCCGGCGTAACTACATACCATACTGGTCCAGCACACTCCAAGAACGTCAGGAAGCTATGGACAAGGCTAGAAAGGACGCAGAGTCTCAGCCTTCACTTGAAACTCACAACAAATGGAAAAAGGCTGTAGCAGAGTTTCAGAGAACAAAGCTAGAAGAAAAACGGAAAAGCTGGAGAACTAAAACGGCATCGCTGAACCTTGAGAAAGACGGCAGGAAACTTTGGAGATTAGTCAAGTCTCTAAATGAAGAGCGTTCCTCACCAAGGCAGACTATCACATTGGATGAAGGTGGCAAACTTTTCAGAGGAAAACAAGCTGCAGACTTGTTTGCTAGAAGATACAGTTCAGAAAGCAACTTACCCATTAACATAGATCATCAGAGAGAGATAAGAAAAGAAATACTGGCAACCATGGGACAGACAGATACTCCTGCCCCAATGAGGGAACCCATCACACTAGGAGAACTACAGAAGGCTATTTCCAAGCTTAAGTTTCAAAAGTCACCCGGCCCAGACAAAATCAGCAACGAAATGCTAGTAAATCTGAGCTCAGCAGCAAAGACAAAACTGCTTGAGATATTCAACCACAGCTGGTTGAAAGGAACGGTACCCCAAGTATGGAGAGAAGCCATCACAATACCCATACTAAAGAAAGGGAAATGTAAGACCGAGGCTGCAAGTTACCGGCCAATCAGTCTCACAAGCTGTGTTGGGAAGACTATGGAGCGAATAGTCAACCACAGATTGAAATGGTATTTAGAGTCTGAGCAGATCCTGGTGCCGGAACAAGCTGGATTTAGAGAATGCTACAGTATAGAAGACCAAGTTACTTACTTGTCTCAAGCAATAGAAGATGCCTTCCAGGAGAAGAAAAAGGTCCTAACGATCTGGGTCGACTTCAAGCAGGCCTTTGACAAGGTGTGGAAAGATGGCCTCATTGCAAAACTTAGGAGAAGTGGAATCCAAGGCAACATGATGAAATGGATCCAGTCATACTTGCATAACAGGAGAACTAGAGTCACTCTTGACGGTCTGCAGAGCAGAAAAGTGTTGCTCCATCAGGGGGTACCTCAAGGAGGAGTAATTTCCCCAACACTCTTCCTTGTTTACATCAATGACCTGGTGAAAGATCTCCCTGCAGGAGTTAAAGCTGCCTTATATGCAGATGACCTAGTACTCTGGTGCGCTGATGAAAATGTCACCACAGCAAATTATAGAATGCAGCGGGCAGCAGACATGCTAGTGTCATGGGCAGAGAAATGGCTTATCACAATAAACACAGACAAAACCTCCACAACACTGTTCTCCCTCGCCCCCAAGGACAAATCAGCTAACATACACCTAGGGACAACCGTGATCAAGGAAGAAAGCTACCCCACCTATCTTGGGGTGACATTTGACCAAAGGCTTACATGGAATAAGCATATTGAAAATGCAGAAGGAAAGGCCCGAAGACGACTAGGCATACTCAGAAAATTAGCAGGTACCAACTGGGGAGCAAATGAACGAAATCTAAAGAAGATTTATAATGGAGTAATAAGACCACACTTAGAGTTTAGCTCAGCAGCATGGTCATCAGCTGCTAACTCACATCTGCAGTCTTTGGACAAGGTGCAAAATCAAGCTCTCAGGCTCATTACAGGAGCCATGAAAACTACACCAATAACAGAGATGCAGAAGGTTGCTGGATTACAGACATTGTCCCATAGAAGAGACACAAAAACCATGATCCAGATGGAAAAGTACAACAGTATGCCAATGCACCCAATGAAGGCAAGACTAGATGATCTGGCATTGGGACGTCTAAAGCGTAGCAGCTTTGTGCATCGGGGGAAAAGACTTATAAGACAGCATCAAGAAGACCTATCCATGAAGACAACACCACTGAAGCCCACCCTATACCCTGTACCATGGGAGCAGGCCAGCAGTGCCCTCCAAATTAATACATCAGTCAGTGGTCTCACAAGTGGATGTGAGTATAATGATCTGCAAAAACGAACTGCTACATTGAGTATGATCCAAGAAAGCTATCCCGATCAATCATGGATACATGCCTATACAGATGGATCAGCAACTAATGCTGTTAGGAATGGAGGTGCCGGTATCTTTATCTCATATCCTGACAACCACTATGAGACTAGGCACATTCCCACTGGTAAATTCTGTTCCAACTATACAGCTGAGGTTCAAGCTCTAGAGCAAGCTGCAAATATGATTTATAACACCAACTCTGACTGCCACCAGGTAGTCATCCTCACAGATGCACTGTCTGTCCTGCAAGCTCTCAAGGGTGGTAAACTCCCGCATCTGAGAAATGAACTAAACAAGGTAGCTGCCAAAAAGAGAACCATACTTCAGTGGGTACCATCTCATTGTGGTGTACCCGGAAATGAAAAGGCAGATAAACTTGCAAAAAAGGGAGGAGAATGTGAACAAGAAGATAATGAAGTCACATACTTTGAGAAAAAGAGAGCTATCCAGACTATCAGAAGAGAACAGAACCAACCCAAAGACGACTATCACACTCTCGACCGGCAGGGACAGACAACTATTTTTCGACTCAGGACAGGGCATAACAAACTGAATAAACACATGCACAAGCTACGATTGTCTGCTTCACCACTGTGCACATGTGGATTAAACGAACAAACTGCTGAGCATGTTCTACAGGACTGTCCTCTGTATGACCAGTTAAGAAAGATATACTGGCCCAATGACTCAACACTAAACTCAAAGCTATATGGAGTTAAAGAGGAACTTCAAACAACAGTCGAATTCATCATGAGAACTCGTCTGACGGTGTAATCATCAAAGATGCGATCGCAAGAAGAAGAAGAAGAAGACCAAACGGCCGGGACAGAAACCAAATAGACCACATTATGATCAATGGTAGATAGAGGCATTCACTACAAGTCGTGAAAGTAAGAGGATGTGCAGATGTTAGAAGCGATCACCACCTAGTAGTAGCAAGACTGAACGTGAAACTCAGAGCTGCTGTACCAATTTCAACTAAACAGAAAAGGTATAACATCATCAAACTCAAGGACCCCCTCACCAGAAAAGCTTTTGTTGATGTAAAGAGACGATATCAAATTGCCAATAGCCAGGAAAAGACAGCGACTGATGATGTTAACCAGAAATTCAACACCATTTCAACTATACATAAGGAAAGCAGCGAATCATGCTTGGGATTCCAGGAAAGAAAGAAACAAGATTGGATAACACCAGAAACGTTAAACACC
Organism: Oreohelix idahoensis; assembly: GCA_024509875.1. Taxonomy (NCBI): domain Eukaryota; kingdom Metazoa; phylum Mollusca; class Gastropoda; order Stylommatophora; family Oreohelicidae; genus Oreohelix; species Oreohelix idahoensis. The sequence goes on along the minus strand of JAMPIV010018681.1, from coordinate 61,626 downwards.
ATATCGAAGAGGAAAGAAATGAAAAGAAAGAAAATATAAGCAAATTCTCCCAGGTTAAAGGAAATATATAGCGAACAGTAAAGTCAGCTGGACAAGGAAGTAAAACGTCAAACCCGAGCCAACAAAAGGACATTTCTGGACGATCTAGCAAGACAGGCAGAAGAGGCAGCACTGAGAAATGAACAAAGCACAGTTTATAAAATAACTAAAACTATCAGCGGAAAACGAGATGCAAACAATATTACGTTAGTTTTTTTTTTTCGTACGCCCGCTAATATTCGAGGCGAAATCTCAGGTTATTATTAATGTCTAACCTGACATTGATTTTTACGTGAGTATCCTATTTTCTTGTACAGAGACAAGTGTCCCTCGCCATTCAGGCAGATACTCGCCGTTTTCGGAGGTACCCATTAGAGCTGGGTCGGCTCAGGAGCCGCCAGTCCCTGGTCGACGACACTCCTTCAAATGTCATCGCTAGGTCTCGAGTTAATCCAGTCCAAATCCCGGGCGACGAAAAATCCTCAAATGCCGTCGCCCGGGTTTGATCCTGAATCACCCGGTCGCCAGAGCGGTGTTATAACCACTACGCTAGCGCGGCTCCCATTACGTTAGTAAGAGACAAGCAACGAAATTTCATCACCACAGCACAGGGGCAGGAAACAAAATGGGCAGAGCACTTCAGAGAAACACTGAATAAGGAACCACCAGAGACGCAGCTAATTGTTCCTGAGGCTGAAAATGATCTAGACGTAAATACAGACATTCCACGAAGAGAAGAAACCATCACAGATATCAAAGGGTTACAGAATGGAAGAGCTCCTGGTCACGACAATTTATATGCAGGGTTATTCAAGGTGTGACGATACGGTTGTGCAATCTCACCTCCCCCCAAAGTCAGTATAACTTTTTTCTTCATTTTTCTCTTCCTCCCACTCATCGCTTTCATTTGGCATAATTTTTGCCATTTCATTCATTATTATGTGGCATATTTTATACACCATTTTTGGACTATTTGACAGTGTAGACAGAGAATCACTTTGGAAATTGATGAGGCATTATGGAGTTCCCATGAAGATCATTAACTTAATAAAGAAAACCTATGAATACATGACATGCAGAGTTCTTCATGAAGGACAACTTTCAGAACTGTTTAGGATTAGAACGGGGAGTGAGACTGGGATGCCTCTTGTCTCCATTTATTTTCTTACTAGCAATAGATTGGGTTATGAAAACATCGACATCACACAACAGAAATGGAATCCAGTGGAATCTGACTAAACAGCTTGATGATCTGGATTTTGCAGATGACTTGGCTCTTCTGTCCCATAACCATAATCAGATGAAAGAGAAAATGAAAATTCTCGATGAGAGGTCACAACAAGTGGGCCTGAAAATACACAGGGAAAAGACAAAGATTATGAGAATAAATGCAAGAAATGATAACAAGGTTGAACTTGAAGAAACACCACTAAAAGATGTAGAATCTTACACATATCTTGGCAGTAATATAGACAAAGTTGGAGGGACAGACAGTGATATCAAAATAAGAATACAAAAAGCAAGAGGAGCTTTCATTGCATTGGGAAACATATGGAGAACAAGAGAAATCAAGTAAGAATCTTCAACTCAAATGTGAAGTCAGTCCTATTGTATGGCTCTGAGACATGGAGAACAACAACAACCAAAAAGCTACAGACTTTTATAAACGGGTGCTTGCGTAGAATAGAAGGACTGAAATGGTATGACAAAGTCACAAATGGGGAATTGATGACAAGAACTAGACAAGTGCCTGTGGAACAAGAGTTGAGAAGAAGACGCTGGCGATGGATAGGACACACATTGAGAAAACCTGTTGATAGTATTACAATACAGTCCTTGTTCTAGAATCCACAGGGAAAGAGAGGCAGAGGTAGACCAAAAAACACATGGAAATGAGAACTGGAAACAGAGGTGAAAATGATGAGGAAAACATGGAAAGAACTTGAGCGGATGTCACAGGACAGGAAGACTTGGCATGTGTTTTTTGAAGGCCTATGCTCCTTGGGGAGCTAAAGGGTATTGATTGATTGATCTCTCCCTTATCAAAGTCCAGTGTCCTCACTATGGGTTCTCTCGAGGCCAGTCTGTCAGCTCTCTCATTGCCACATACCTCTGCATGACCAGGACAGTAGATCCACACCAGTTCTTCAAGACTTGAGGATTCTATTGATGTTTTCCATTCCTGCCGCAGCTATCCGTTCTGAACTTTCCGAAGTATGGCTTGAGAGTCTGACAATATAACTGCCCTGATTGATGGAGTTTCAGACAGCCACCTCAGTGCTGCAGTAACTGCCTTTACCTCCATTCTCATGCTGGTGGTTGTTGTCATGTAGGCTCCACTCTGTTCAGCGACGACCCTGCCCTTTATTCTCGCAGAGAAGCCCCATTCTGATTTCTCACCACGCACTACAGACCCATCAGTGTACACAATGGCGTCATCATCCCCAGCATGATCATTTATCAGCTGAATAATCTCAAGTTCTACTTTCCCATTGCCCCAAGATCTGCCCTCTCTGCCAAGGCTAATGATGACCTGCTGGTAGCTGATCCAGTTTTCCCCTGACTTACTCCACTCTTCCCCTTTGGATATATTTTCAACCCTGGTCACCTGACCAATTGTAGCCTCTGCCTGGGTCATCCACGACATCCCCCTCTTTATTCTTGCTCCTTTGATGTCAGCTACGTTCTCATGCAGGGGTGTCTTTTGTCGGTGGTTACCCGCATATAGGATTTTACCTGTGCTATCGCATATCTGGATCTAATCGACATTAATCCGAGCATGTATCTCACTGTCACAATGGGGGTATCACGCGTACAGCCTAAAACTAATCGCCTCCATTCTGAATGCGTTCTAGTCGTTCCAACTGTGACACTGAAAGCGTGAGTATTCCTAGCTCATACTCGATTACTAAAATCCCAAGCTGATGATACAGGAGAAACAGTAGTCTCTGTTCCAGGCGCGCAGCAGTCATTGTTTTTAAGGCTGCCAGTTCTCGCTTGCACTTCTGTATGATCAGTTCGACACGATACTTGAACGATAGCCCACGTGTTGCGCGGGCTTTTCTTTGATGATATTGTTGTTTCGTTTCAGCGAGGTTTATTCTTCAACATCTGTCTTATTTATGTATCGATCTTCTGCCACAACAGTGGATTCGTTTTCTGAATTTCTTTTCGGTGTTTGAATATTACTGTTTATTTCATTTCAATTATTCTTTGCTTGATAGAGTTTGTATTGAAATGTTCTAGTTGAACTGACCTTGAAAATAACGGTCAAAACGCAGACAACCTTCATAACGTGAACTGTAGAACTTTTACTATTTATCAAGTCTCTTTTGACGACTTCAAATCATTTTTAATCAACACACAATTTCCATCATGAGTTTTCAATACTAATATGTCTCACATTAAAGAACACGCAATATATCAGTTTTTTCCAGACATCACACGTCTGTTACTTTACGGATTAGTTAATACTCAATGTCTTGTAATTACAAGCTTGTTATACTTATTATTGATACAGAATTAAATAATCATTCTGCTATTAGTTCTGCTAGGAACTCAAACATATTATTAATTTTCTTTGGCATTCATCGCCCAACTCTATCAGCCTTATATATTCTAACTGCGTTTCATATTTTACGGCTTACGTTAATAATAAAAATGATTGCGGTTTATACTACCGACATATATATATATATATATATATATATATATATATATATATATATATATATATATATATATATATATATATATATATATATATATATATATATATATATATATTCGGACTCAATGGTCCTTACACATTATCCATATATTTTACCGGCTTTGCCACATTTTATAAACACGACCATAAGGCTCCAAGGCCACACATAAGACTACTGTAACTAACTCCCCCGCGTCATGCATCGCCACACGCGACCTAATTCATTTCGGTCTAGTGAGGTGTTCCATGGTGCTACCATTTGAAACAAGTTCAAACTAAAAATGCTCGCTGACCATGCAACAATCCTCAACACCACGATCACACGTTACTCCCAGATAATTCAGCTTGTCTTGTCTTTCAATATTCTGCCCAAAGAAAGTGATGTCTGGAAGGTCTGCTTTCACTATGGAGTTGTCCAAAGAGCACCACATCACACAGGCTTTATTGGGATTAACCTTTGATCCGCTTTCCTCACACCATTTAGAAACCGCCTGTAGTGTCTCTTTATACCTAGGACCATTTCCTGTCTCTCTAAGCCAGTTCTGTACACGAGTATGTCATCTGCGAAAGTTAATGTTCGTCCCAGTCCTGTTAGATGAAAGGTTGCTACTTTTGCTGTGTAGGTGTTAAACAGCACTGGTGATAATGGCGAACCCTGGGGTAGTTCCGGGCAAATGCGCATTGGTTCCGATGTTCATGTTCCCAAGCGAAATGCAACTGATCTCTCCATTAAGGCATCTGCTATCCACCTTGTTATTCTAGGGTTTACACCGCATGCCATTATACAGTCTATTAGGGTTGCAAATTCCACACTGTTATACGCACCCTCTAGGTATTGGAGAATTAGGGCAGTATGAACTGCATAATATATTTATATTATAACATAATTGTTTCCGGCGAGGTTAATAATTAATTACACTACCATTATAGGGCAATGCAATAATTATAACGATGCGTAGTTGAAAATATACTAAAATAAGACGAACTGCCTGGTGATTGGTTTCAGCAAAAATAAACTAGCGAAATTAAATTGTATGTGGGCGAATTTTTTAAGTATAAAGATCTGAGTGGCTTAATGTTCCCCACTTATTTTCCAACCTCGTCAAAGAGAACAGGCCTCAAGGAGAGATAGCAAACAGATTCCATTATATAACAGGCAAAAGTTATTAAGAAGTAACTTGTAAAATTGAAAGTATAAAACTTCTTCTAAAATACTTAGAGTCACAAGTCCAAGGAAATTGTCCTAGTGCGTTAAAGCTAGGAGTTGTGATTTAGCAATTATTCTTAACTCACACGAGAAGACGGCACCTACTGCTGCAGTAAAGTGATATCGTCCATCATGTGCAAACTCATCTGCATACGCATTCATAACGAAGGGGTAAGTCTGAAAATGAATATTTTTCTATCCTTACGTATGTATTTACATGTATGGAAATTGCTTATTTATATAAAGTTGTGTATGAGGCTGGCAACCCATTCATGTACAATAAGTTGCCACATAAACCACCACTGCTAGAGTTGGCGACTGCTTCGTGCGGGTTTCCTCGCAAGTAACCAAAACAAAGGTAGCCCCATGCTCCATAGGGAACAGAAAGAATATGATGATGACATCATGGTATATAAGTTTATGTTAACACTTCTCTTTCAGACCGATGTGTACTGTGATTCATTTGCACTCTTTCGCTCTCCGAACACACTTTCATCTGCCTTGAGGGTCTGAGATTTCATGTTCATCGGGGAAATTCAGAGGAAGACAAGATGGTGGAGGAAAAAGGAGGTCGTCTGATGCTTTTCATGTTCTGCGCTGTACGGAAAACGATCTGTGGGACATCAAGAAGGTGGGTTGTTTAAGAATACATAGTGTTCACAAATTATTGTCACAGAACGTCTGAACATGCTCTTTTGTGTGATCTCTCACACCTTCAGCCCTACGGCAGTATCATTTCTTTTTCTTCATTTTACTCACCAATCGCTTTTATTTGGCCTATTTATTGCCCTTACATTCATTTACTCTGCCATCAATGGTACCTATACCTTGTAGCGGTATGGCAGCTTGCGTACCCTGACAATCCCCAGAGCTATGCCAGTGGGAGTTTTACTCCTGGTAGGTTCAACCAAGCTGGACTGGTCTGTGTGGGTAGGGGTCAGACAAAAGCCGGTACCCTGGTCTTCCAGGTTGGGGGTTTTAGCATAGGGCTGTTGCGTGCATATTTTGACGCACATATTACAAAAATAAGATATGGTTATTTAATATGGAAAATATATATTTGCATTCATTTGTGTATGAAAATGCTTCCTCTAGTAAAGCTAGATAATTCATGATTGATTTACACTTTTGATTATATGAGTGATCTTTCTTGATATTGACTCGGCGCATGGATATTGTATTCATGTCCGTTCTTATTTGTTCGGGCCAGAAAATAGATTAATTTTGCTTGTTATGTTTATGGCCTGAATTCATGTGTACTACTTGTCTAGTGAAAGAAGATTCAGTCGTATATTGTATACCTTTATATGTTCAGGTCGGACTATATTCTTTCTGCCGGAATCTAGCGCAGGTTTTCGTAGTCCTTCTGGGTTGTGAAGAGTTCCGATAATGTCGCCAAGATGGCTGAGTGCTTTTTCCAGGGCTGGCACTGTTTAAGGTTTAACAGTGATTCATAGATGTTTTTCCAGGAGAAGTTTATGTCTCTGCAAGAGTCTATTTGTCAGAGATCCTCCTCATATGTGTGATTCGGACTCCAGGTATGCCAGACCCTATTTTTGATGATCTCGAGTCGATTAGACCTAGATGGAACATTGTGCTTCGTATCGCTAGGGTCGTGTTTTGTATCGACGAAGATGACAGGCTTTCCTACAGCAGTTATGTCTACATGAAGTAACTGGATTACTGTAGAGCTGTATGGAAAACTTTATGAAATTATTTATATGCGCATTCTAAATTAACTTTGGCTTATATCTACCTTCCTACGAGTGAGTGAGCGACAACCCAGGAAGGCGGCCATGTTATATTTCTGTCATCATATTTTTTGATCACTGTCAAGAGAACAGATTATGTATCCTACTATCGGGCTGTGGTATCGAGATCTTGTTAGGAGGTGAAAACCCACTATCGTGGTTTATGATTATTATACAAACATTGGACATATTTCAGCTTAAGAACTTAGCCATGAAATGAAGGTTCGGCCAATGACTTTTGTATGTTTACCGATCCTCATTGACGCGTTCAGTCAGTAGAGGATACGGCGATTAGGTACCAGAACAGTGAATGCTACCTTAGGTTGAATGTTATTTCACTACTACATGAATGTATCATCCACGATTCAAATAACCAATGAATGTATGTCAACATGTTCCCATGACTGTATCCGTGCTGTCCAGTGTGCGTGCCTTCATTAAATTATTGAAATGTCAGCGGCAGTTCAAGTCGTCATTGCATTACATGAGAGTGTGTGAGAGGTATTATCAAGTGGTCTGTTACACCGAACTACTACACCATTCGCGTTACTTGACACTCCCACTCAATGTCAATATGACAGGTTCATTCGATGATGCAGAGGTAACTGAAGAAGACTTTCTTCAGTAATGATCAGTGCATGACTCTAAACATAACACCCGCATCCAGACATTCTACAGTGGTGAACCAGATTCCTGGGGTTATGATAACCAGACCATCCCTGACGCCACATACGACACGCATGAACACCAGTGTACAAGTTACAACGGGGCAGTCGATGTCAGCTTGACCTGTATTACCGATCGGATGCTGTATCTAGGTCAGCGCTTGTTGACAGTTTTTCGCTGTACAGACGGTATTATACAGGACAGTTGTATCAAGTGTATAAAATATCGGGAACAGTACTGTTGACATTTCTCATCTTACAGAAGAAAGAAGTGATTGTTGATCCTGTATAGAAGAATCACAGTGTTGTTGAACATAAAGTGCATATTTCATCGTTGGATCTTCATATGCTCAAAAGAATTGAACATTGTAATAAGTTAATTCAATAATTTAATAACTTATTAAAAGTGAAAAATTATTTTGAATAAAAGATAAGCCTTCTCTGCAACACATCCTTTCTGCGACACTCTATTAACATCACATTGCCATATTATTTAATCATATTATGTATGCATTTATGCTATTAAGGTTTACATGTATTTATGTTTATATGTTATTTGTTGTGTGTTAAGTTAGTTTGTATTCTGCGGGCCTGGATGGGAGGTGACTAGAACAAGAAATACCAAGTGACATTGGTCTTGCTCTAGCGTTCTATAGGGAGCAAATTTCTTAATTGAAATTTGCATGCAACATTGTTTGCAAATATTTGTTAGCTGTGACGAAACTGTCCTTCTTGTTGTTTTTGTAATATTTCTATGTTCTTTAGTTTTGTCTTCATTTGTTTGCATTTGTTGGTCTACTCTTTCCTTTCATTTCAGTTCTTTACACCCTTATGTTTATACACTGTGGCGTTATTTGTCTTGTTGATTTCATTGCGGTTATCATCACAGATTCTGTGATCATTTTTATTTTATTTTTTCTATTTGATTTAATTTGATTCCTGCAATTGTTTTCATATTGTCTTTTCTTGTTTGTCCTTGTTAATGTCTTTGGTTGACAGATAATATATAAGGTATATTTGAATATATTTATATTATAGTACAGACCAGTACTTATGATCATTGATTACACTAAGAAAGTGTACAAGACCTTTGTAAGGTTTGTCTCCCACAGTGATTGGGATAGAAAATATTATTTTCCACAGGTACTCAAGTGATCATTAATTACATTAAGGAAGTATACAAGACCTTTGTAAGGCTTGTCTCCCACAGTGTTTGGGATATACAGATATTGTTTTCCACAGGTAACTCAAGTTATCCTTGGTTATATTATAAACAAAATAACCATACAAGTTTTTCACTAAGACTATGTCTATAGTATAGACTTGTCTCCCATGAAAGTGAAATAGGGTAATTTATTTACTTTTTCAGGTTTCTGATTTAATAAGACAGGATGTCTACATTAGATTACTTTATTACACAAGGGAAATCCCTTGATAAGACTGGTAAAGACTTAGAAGAATGGGCTGTTGCTCAATATGACAAAGCATTAGCTGCAGAAGAGAGAAAAACTGCTGCTGAAGAGAGAAAAGCTGCTGCTGCTGCTGAAGAGAAAAAATTAGAAGCTGCTGCTGCTGCTGAACAAAAGAAATTGCAGATGCAGGTGGAGGAAAGGAGATTTGCTGCAGAACAGAAAAAATTAGAAGCTGCTGCTGCTGCTGAACAGAAAAGATTAGATAGAGAAGCTGAAGAGAGAAAAGCAATAAGAGAACATGAATTTGAGTTAGAGAAATTAAGATTGACAAGTATGAGTAATGTTAATCAGGCATCTGGTGGTAATGGTAAACCCTTTAATTATAAGGTCAAGGTGCCAGCGTTCAACTCTGCCAGTGATGATATAACATTTTGGCTTTCTAGATTTGAACGTGCTTGTCGAGCTCATAATGTTGACAAATCACAGTATGTGAATCAGTTGTCTGAAAATCTAAAAGGGGAGTCTCTGACTAAGTTATGTTTGGTTGAAGAGGCCGACAAGGATAATTATGATGCTATTAGGGCAGCTTTGATAAAGAGATACCAGCTGTCAGAGGAAGGTTATCGTCTTTTGTTTAAAACAATGAGACCTGAGGTAGGTGTAGAATTCTCAGAATTCATTTCAAAAGCACAACTTACACTCTCACGATGGATTGAATTATCCAAAATAGAGAAAACATTTGATGGTCTTACGGATTTATTGCTAAGAGACAAGGTCATGTCTTCGGTAAATAAACCATTCCTAGAGTTTTTACATGAGCGTAAACCTAGTACATTAAAGCAAATGGAAGAATATTGTGACCAGTATGCCACGGCACACCCTGACATGATTCTTAGTAACACTAACATTAAAGAGGGTATGCCAGTTGCTTCAGCAACAGAATATAATCATAATTACTCACACAAATTCCAAGGAGCTCAAAATAAATTTGATAAAAAGGTTAATTGGAATAAGTATCAAAACCAAGGTAACCACTCAAATCAGGGTTCTTCTTCGAAGAACTGGAATCGGGCTGACAGTCCTCGATACGCGAGGGGTGCCCATAATTATAGAAATTTCCGAAAAGGGAGTAACCATAGGAACTACCCAAGTTCTTCATGGAAACAACAAAACCAACATTACAGGGATACTCATTATAATGAGCATGATGATTATGATCATGAATATTGTGATTCAAACCCAAATAGGGGTTATAACAGAGGGAATAATAATTACAGAGGCAACAATAACCGAGGTAGATCACAACACAAAAGACATGGTAAATCTCATTACCAGGCTAACTCTGCACAACAAGAGTTTCACGAAGCCGGTAATCAAACCAATGATAAGAAAGACTCTAATAGTGTGGGATGTTCTGCTTTCGATTTTGACAGAGCATTTCAGTGTTCCCAATGCAAAACATTATTCGAGCCAACCACAGTTTCGACTTTAAGCTGTGGTCATCCTCTTCCTGCTCTTCCTGCGTCAGTCGCGCATGATGGAAGAGGTGCTCTTGTCTTGAATAGAGGTCTAGTAGATGGTACTCCGGTCTCAATTCTTTTCGATTCCGGGTGCACAACCATTGGAGTGAGGCAGTCACTTATAGATCCTTCTCGAGCCACTGGCAAGATAATCAAATGCATAACATTTGGTGGCACATTGGAGAAGTACTCCACTGCCATTATCAACATCTTTACTCCCTTCTTTACTGGAGATGTGCACGCATGTCTGCTGCCGAATCCGATCGCTGATCTTATCGTCGGTCGCATTCATGGTGCGAAAGAATGCACTCCGCAACAAATTGCCGAGTGGGAAAGTGATAATATGCATACTGCAAATGCTGTAGTCACTAGAGCTCAAGCTCTAAACATGCCGCAATCTTCGCCTTCTGGAGATAATGATGACCAGAACCAAGGTGATCTCTTGGAGATTTCGCATGTTTCCTTTATAAAACAGCAGGAAGATGATCCTACTCTAAAGAAATTCTTTACTCTGGCAACAAAAGGTGATCCGAATAAGGATACAAATCGTAAATCTTGGATTACGATGAGGAATGGCGTACTTGTACGTATGGTACAAGACTCCGCTAAATCCATTCATTCTCAAATTCTTGTGCCCAAAAATATGAGAGTTAAAATCTTACAGCACGCTCATGATTCTCAGTGTGCTGGACATATGGGTTTTTCCCGTACTAAATCTAGAGTTCTTGCATCTTTCTTTTGGCCTGCTGTGAATAAGGACATACGAATCTATTGTCGATCTTGTAAAGTATGTCAAGAGGTTAAATCCAGAGGTCCACGCCATGCTGCACCTATTCAGGCTGCAGACATTCCCATTCGACCATTTCAAAAAATGGCGATAGACATCATTGGTCCATTTAAGATAAAGTCTGCTAGAGGACACCAATTTATTTTGACGTGTGTGGATATGTGCACACGTTGGCCAGAGGCTGTTCCTCTAAAGAGCATAACTACTGCTGATATTGCAGATGCTCTTTGGTTAATATTTTCTCGTCTGGGATTTCCAGCAGAAATATTATCGGACCATGGTAGCCAACTTATATCGGATACCATGTCTCAAGTGATGTCGACTCTAAAGATAGAGAGATCTCTGAGTAGTATTTATCATCCTATGTCCAATGGGATGGTGGAACGTCTGAATAGAACTCTGAAAAACCTACTAGGTAAGATAACTGAGGATCATCCTCAGGATTGGGACAGGGTTTTACCCGCGGCTCTCTTTGCATATAGAGAGGTCGCCAACGAACATACAGGATTTTCTCCTTTTGAACTTGTCTTCGGCGCGAAACCGCGAGGTCCTATGTCCTTACTTCATGATCTCATAACTGCTGATAATATTGTCGATGACACAAAATCCTCTTACGAATATGTCATTGCACTTAGACATAAGATTATCGAAGCATGCAAATTGGCAACCGCTTCTTCGGAATGTGCGAAACAGAAGGCAAGGCAATTTGCCAATAAGACCAGACGCTTGCGACAACTCTGTCCAGGTGACAAAGTATTGGTCCTGCTACCTTGTAGAGAAAACAGACTTCTTATTTCTTGGAAAGGTCCGTACGATATAATATCAAAAGTTTCCGATGTTGACTATATCGTCGATATTGACGGGAAGCATAAAACCTTCCACATCAACATGCTCACGGAATTCCATGAACGTCCGGATTATTTACAACCTGTTTTCCAGGCAACGGACGATTTTCCAGTCCAACATGGACATTACTCATCACTGTCAGTAATACAGGATGAGGAAACGAGTTTCTCGGATGTAAATCTACCTTTTCCAATGATTCCGCTTCACTCTAATGAATCATGGAAAGATGTTGCGATTTCTCCCGAATTATCTCCAGGAGAACAGAAACAAGTTTCTACTATGTTAGAACAATTTCAGGATGTCCTTACTGACATTCCTGGTCAAACTAATGTCATTGAACACGACATTATTCTTACTGACCATAATCCTATAAGAGTCAGACCGTATCCTATCCCGATACATTTTCAAGCACAGGTAGAAAAAGAGTTGGATGAGATGATAGAGTTAAAAATTATTGAACCATCCACATCAGCATATTCTTCACCGATGGTTATCGTGCGAAAAAAAGACAACATACGTCTTTGCGTTGATTATCGCAAATTGAACCAAGTGACTAAATTTGATGCTGAACCTATGCCTTTACTAGAAGAGCTACTTACGAGACTATCGAATTCTCATTTCTTTACTAAACTCGATTTGTCTAAGGGATATTGGCAAGTTCCACTATCCGAACACGCCAAACCGTTTACTGCTTTTTCGACGCCTAGGGGTCTATTCCAATGGAATTTTATGCCTTTCGGCCTTATGAACGCCCCTGCAACATTCGTACGCATGATGCGTCGAATCCTATCTCATCGCTCAGATGTCATTGCATATCTTGATGACATCTGTCTTTTCAGTGATACTTGGAACGATCACTATAATGGGATAAATGAACTATTGTCTATCTTACGCGAGCATAACCTGACAGCAAAACCATCTAAAGCTTGTATTGGTTTTAGCGAAATATCTTTCTTAGGTCACCGTGTTGGTCATGGGTTCCTAAAAACAGAAGACCATAATACAAGTAAGATACTTAACATTTCTATTCCTAAGACTAAAAAGCAAGTGCGAAGTCTCTTAGGTCTAATACAATTTTATGGACGATTCATTCCGAATCTGTCCTCCATTATGTCACCTCTTTCTTCCTTGCTAAAGAAAGGGTCTCCTAATGTAGTCCATTGGACTCAAGAATGTCAATCCTCTTTGGATAAGGTTAAAACTATGTTTTCTACTTCACCTATCCTAGTATTGCCTTCTAAGGATAAGACATTTATTCTTCGTAGTGACGCTTCATCCACAGGGATTGGAGCAGCACTAATGCAAGAGTACTCTGGAACTCTGCATCCTGTGATGTATATTTCTCGAAAATTAAATGCCGCAGAGAAGAATTACTCGGTCCTAGACCGTGAATTATTGGCTATGGTTTGGTCAATCCTTAAACTGCAAAGATTTCTTCTTGGCGCGCATTTCATTGTGGAAACTGACCAGAAAGCTCTTACGGCTATTCAGAGTAAAAATCTGAAGAGCGCGAGATCAACGCGATACGCGATTGCTCTGCAGCCGTTTCATTTTTCGGTGCGAGCTATCCGTGGGTCAGAAAATGTGATGGCAGATATTTTGTCTAGATGCCCACATGATTCATAACTGTTAAATTATATGCTTAACTTTGCTACAGTTGTTCCTATGTTGAAATGTGTACACATATGGAATATATCATATATTGATTGTAACACTACTTAGCGGTTCATTGATGTTTATTCACCGCTGATCTTTCAATGTTTTTCGTCTTTGATGATCATGATGTTAAGATATCTAACATGAAATTTATGTATAAACTGATGTAGAAAGTGTGGCATTGCCAGTATTGTAGTATGCGTTGGTGACACCTCTCTAAAAATATTTTCTCTAAGTTCATGAAATATATTCTCAATGCTTATCATCTGCGCATTGTTATTGGTGCGTTGTGAGCCTATTGTATGTTGCTCCTAGATGTATTTCCAAAAAAAATGTACCATTTTTTTCCCGAGGGGTGTGGTAATCTTTTGCGTGCATATTTTGACGCACATATTACAAAAATACGATATGGCTATATAATATGGAAAATATATATTTGCATTCATTTGTGTATGAAAATGCTTCCTCTAGTAAAGCTAGATAATTCATGATTGATTTACACTTTTGATTATATGAGTGATCTTTCTTGATATTGACTCGGCGCATGGATATTGTATTCATGTCCGTTCTTATTTGTTCGGGCCAGAAAATAGATTAATTTTGCTTGTTATGTTTATGGCCTGAATTCATGTGTACTACTTGTCTAGTGAAAGAAGATTCAGTCGTATATTGTATACCTTTATATGTTCAGGTCGGACTATATTCTTTCTGCCGGAATCTAGCGCAGGAAGTGAAAACCAATGAATGTATGTCAACATGTTCCCATGACTGTATCCGTGCTGTCCAGTGTGCGTGCCTTCATTAAACTATTGAAATGTCAGCGGCAGTTCAAGTCGTCATTGCATTACATGAGAGTGTGTGAGAGGTATTATCAAGTGGTCTGTTACACCGAACTACTACACCATTCGCGTTACTTGACACTCCCACTCAATGTCAATATGACAGGTTCATTCGATGATGCAGAGGTAACTGAAGAAGACTTTCTTCAGTAATGATCAGTGCATGACTCTAAACATAACACCCGCATCCAGACATTCTACAGTGGTGAACCAGATTCCTGGGGTTATGATAACCAGACCATCCCTGACGCCACATACGACACGCATGAACACCAGTGTACAAGTTACAACGGGGCAGTCGATGTCAGCTTGACCTGTATTACCGATCGGATGCTGTATCTAGGTCAGCGCTTGTTGACAGTTTTTCGCTGTAAGACGGTATTATACAGGACAGTTGTATCAAGTGTATAAAATATCGGGAACAGTACTGTTGACATTTCTCATCTTACAGAAGAAAGAAGTGATTGTTGATCCTGTATAGAAGAATCACAGTGTTGTTGAACATAAAGTGCATATTTCATCGTTGGATCTTCATATGCTCAAAAGAATTGAACATTGTAATAAGTTAATTCAATAATTTAATAACTTATTAAAAGTGAAAAATTATTTTGAATAAAAGATAAGCCTTCTCTGCAACACATCCTTTCTGCGACACTCTATTAACATCACATTGCCATATTATTTAATCATATTATGTATGCATTTATGCTATTAAGGTTTACATGTATTTATGTTTATATGTTATTTGTTGTGTGTTAAGTTAGTTTGTATTCTGCGGGCCTGGATGGGAGGTGACTAGAACAAGAAATACCAAGTGACATTGGTCTTGCTCTAGCGTTCTATAGGGAGCAAATTTCTTAATTGAAATTTGCATGCAACATTGTTTGCAAATATTTGTTAGCTGTGACGAAACTGTCCTTCTTGTTGTTGTTGTAATATTTCTATGTTCTTTAGTTTTGTCTTCATTTGTTTGCATTTGTTGGTCTACTCTTTCCTTTCATTTCAGTTCTTTACACCCTTATGTTTATACACTGTGGCGTTATTTGTCTTGTTGATTTCATTGCGGTTATCATCACAGATTCTGTGATCATTTTTTTTGATTTTTTCTATTTGATTTAATTTGATTCCTGCAATTGTTTTCATATTGTCTTTTCTTGTTTGTCCTTGTTAATGTCTTTGGTTGACAGATAATATATAAGGTATATTTGAATATATTTATATTATAGTACAGACCAGTACTTATGATCATTGATTACACTAAGAAAGTGTACAAGACCTTTGTAAGGTTTGTCTCCCACAGTGATTGGGATAGAAAATATTATTTTCCACAGGTACTCAAGTGATCATTGATTACATTAAGGAAGTATACAAGACCTTTGTAAGGCTTGTCTCCCACAGTGTTTGGGATATACAGATATTGTTTTCCACAGGTAACTCAAGTTATCCTTGGTTATATTATAAACAAAATAACCATACAAGTTTTTCACTAAGACTAAGTCTATAGTATAGACTTGTCTCCCATGAAAGTGAAATAGGGTAATTTATTTACTTTTTCAGGTTTCTGATTTAATAAGACAGGATGTCTACATTAGATTACTTTATTACACAAGGGAAATCCCTTGATAAGACTGGTAAAGACTTAGAAGAATGGGCTGTTGCTCAATATGACAAAGCATTAGCTGCAGAAGAGAGAAAAACTGCTGCTGAAGAGAGAAAAGCTGCTGCTGCTGCTGAAGAGAAAAAAATTAGAAGCTGCTGCTGCTGCTGAACAAAAGAAATTGCAGATGCAGGTGGAGGAAAGGAGATTTGCTGCAGAACAGAAAAAATTAGAAGCTGCTGCTGCTGCTGAACAGAAAAGATTAGATAGAGAAGCTGAAGAGAGAAAAGCAATAAGAGAACATGAATTTGAGTTAGAGAAATTAAGATTGACAAGTATGAGTAATGTTAATCAGGCATCTGGTGGTAATGGTAAACCCTTTAATTATAAGGTCAAGGTGCCAGCGTTCAACTCTGCCAGTGATGATATAACATTTTGGCTTTCTAGATTTGAACGTGCTTGTCGAGCTCATAATGTTGACAAATCACAGTATGTGAATCAGTTGTCTGAAAATCTAAAAGGGGAGTCTCTGACTAAGTTATGTTTGGTTGAAGAGGCCGACAAGGATAATTATGATGCTATTAGGGCAGCTTTGATAAAGAGATACCAGCTGTCAGAGGAAGGTTATCGTCTTTTGTTTAAAACAATGAGACCTGAGGTAGGTGTAGAATTCTCAGAATTCATTTCAAAAGCACGACTTACACTCTCATGATGGATTGAATTATCCAAAATAGAGAAAACATTTGATGGTCTTACGGATTTATTGCTAAGAGACAAGGTCATGTCTTCGGTAAATAAACCATTCCTAGAGTTTTTACATGAGCGTAAACCTAGTACATTAAAGCAAATGGAAGAATATTGTGACCAGTATGCCACGGCACACCCTGACATGATTCTTAGTAACACTAACATTAAAGAGGGTATGCCAGTTGCTTCAGCAACGGAATATAATCATAATTACTCACACAAATTCCAAGGAGCTCAAAATAAATTTGATAAAAAGGTTAATTGGAATAAGTATCAAAACCAAGGTAACCACTCAAATCAGGGTTCTTCTTCGAAGAACTGGAATCGGGCTGACAGTCCTCGATACGCGAGGGGTGCCCATAATTATAGAAATTTCCGAAAAGGGAGTAACCATAGGAACTACCCAAGTTCTTCATGGAAACAACAAAACCAACATTACAGGGATACTCATTATAATGAGCATGATGATTATGATCATGAATATTGTGATTCAAACCCAAATAGGGGTTATAACAGAGGGAATAATAATTACAGAGGCAACAATAACCGAGGTAGATCACAACACAAAAGACATGGTAAATCTCATTACCAGGCTAACTCTGCACAACAAGAGTTTCACGAAGCCGGTAATCAAACCAATGATAAGAAAGACTCTAATAGTGTGGGATGTTCTGCTTTCGATTTTGACAGAGCATTTCAGTGTTCCCAATGCAAAACATTATTCGAGCCAACCACAGTTTCGACTTTAAGCTGTGGTCATCCTCTTCCTGCTCTTCCTGCGTCAGTCGCGCATGATGGAAGAGGTGCTCTTGTCTTGAATAGAGGTCTAGTAGATGGTACTCCGGTCTCAATTCTTTTCGATTCCAGGTGCACAACCATTGGAGTGAGGCAGTCACTTATAAATCCTTCTCGAGCCACTGGCAAGATAATCAAATGCATAACATTTGGTGGCACATTGGAGAAGTACTCCACTGCCATTATCAACATCTTTACTCCCTTCTTTACAGGAGATGTGCACGCATGTCTGCTCCGAATCCGATCGCTGATCTTATCGTCGGTCGCATTCATGGTGCGAAAGAATGCACTCCGCAACAAATTGCCGAGTGGGAAAGTGATAATATGCATACTGCAAATGCTGTAGTCACTAGAGCTCAAGCTCTAAACATGCCGCAATCTTCGCCTTCTGGAGATAATAATGACCAGAACCAAGGTGATCTCTTGGAGATTTCGCATGTTTCCTTTATAAAACAGCAGGAAGATGATCCTACTCTAAAGAAATTCTTTACTCTGGCAACAAAAGGTGATCCGAATAAGGATACAAATCGTAAATCTTGGATTACGATGAGGAATGGCGTACTTGTACGTATGGTACAAGACTCCGCTAAATCCATTCATTCTCAAATTCTTGTGCCCAAAAATATGAGAGTTAAAATCTTACAGCACGCTCATGATTCTCAGTGTGCTGGACATATGGGTTTTTCCCGTACTAAATCTAGAGTTCTTGCATCTTTCTTTTGGCCTGCTGTGAATAAGGACATACGAATCTATTGTCGATCTTGTAAAGTATGTCAAGAGGTTAAATCCAGAGGTCCACGCCATGCTGCACCTATTCAGGCTGCAGACATTCCCATTCGACCATTTCAAAAAATGGCGATAGACATCATTGGTCCATTTAAGATAAAGTCTGCTAGAGGACACCAATTTATTTTGACGTGTGTGGATATGTGCACACGTTGGCCAGAGGCTGTTCCTCTAAAGAGCATAACTACTGCTGATATTGCAGATGCTCTTTGGTTAATATTTTCTCGTCTGGGATTTCCAGCAGAAATATTATCGGACCATGGTAGCCAACTTATATCGGATACCATGTCTCAAGTGATGTCGACTCTAAAGATAGAGAGATCTCTGAGTAGTATTTATCATCCTATGTCCAATGGGATGGTGGAACGTCTGAATAGAACTCTGAAAAACCTACTAGGTAAGATAACTGAGGATCATCCTCAGGATTGGGACAGGGTTTTACCCGCGGCTCTCTTTGCATATAGAGAGGTCGCCAACGAACATACAGGATTTTCTCCTTTTGAACTTGTCTTCGGCGCGAAACCGCGAGGTCCTATGTCCTTACTTCATGATCTCATAACTGCTGATAATATTGTCGATGACACAAAATCCTCTTACGAATATGTCATTGCACTTAGACATAAGATTATCGAAGCATGCAAATTGGCAACTGCTTCTTCTGAATTTGCGAAACAGAAGGCAAGGCAATTTGCCAATAAGACCAGACGCTTGCGACAACTCTGTCCAGGTGACAAAGTATTGGTCCTGCTACCTTGTAGAGAAAACAGACTTCTTATTTCTTGGAAAGGTCCGTACGATATAATATCAAAAGTTTCCGATGTTGACTATATCGTCGATATTGACGGGAAGCATAAAACCTTCCACATCAACATGCTCACGGAATTCCATGAACGTCCGGATTATTTACAACCTGTTTTCCAGGCAACGGACGATTTTCCAGTCCAACATGGACATTACTCATCACTGTCAGTAATACAGGATGAGGAAACGAGTTTCTCGGATGTAAATCTACCTTTTCCAATGATTCCTCTTCACTCTAATGAATCATGGAAAGATGTTGCAATTTCTCCAGAATTATCTCCAGGAGAGCAGAAACAAGTTTCTACTTTGTTAGAACAATTTCAGGATGTCCTTACTGACATTCCTGGTCAAACTGATGTCATTCAACATGACATTATTCTTACTGACCATAGTCCTATAAGAGTCAGACCGTATCCTATCCCGATACATTTTCAAGCACAGGTAGAAAAAGAGTTGGATGAGATGATAGAGTTAAAAATTATTGAACCATCCACATCAGCATATTCTTCACCGATGGTTATCGTGCGAAAAAAAGACAACAACATACGTCTTTGCGTTGATTATCGCAAATTGAACCAAGTGACTAAATTTGATGCTGAACCTATGCCTTTACTAGAAGAGCTACTTACGAGACTATCGAATTCTCATTTCTTTACTAAACTCGATTTGTCTAAGGGATATTGGCAAGTTCCACTATCCGAACACGCCAAACCGTTTACTGCTTTTTCGACGCCTAGGGGTCTATTCCAATGGAATTTTATGCCTTTCGGCCTTATGAACGCCCCTGCAACATTCGTACGCATGATGCGTCGAATCCTATCTCATCGCTCAGATGTCATTGCATATCTTGATGACATCTGTCTTTTCAGTGATACTTGGAACGATCACTATAATGGGATAAATGAACTATTGTCTATCTTACGCGAGCATAACCTAACAGCGAAACCATCTAAAGCTTGTATTGGTTTTAGCGAAATATCTTTCTTAGGTCACCGTGTTGGTCATGGGTTCCTAAAAACAGAAGACCATAATACAAGTAAGATACTTAACATTTCTATTCCTAAGACTAAAAAGCAAGTGCGAAGTCTCTTAGGTCTAATACAATTTTATGGACGATTCATTCCGAATCTGTCCTCCATTATGTCACCTCTTTCTTCCTTGCTAAAGAAAGGGTCTCCTAATGTAGTCCATTGGACTCAAGAATGTCAATCCTCTTTGGATAAGGTTAAAACTATGTTTTCTACTTCACCTATCCTAGTATTGCCTTCTAAGGATAAGACATTTATTCTTCGTAGTGACGCTTCATCCACAGGGATTGGAGCAGCACTAATGCAAGAGTACTCTGGAACTCTGCATCCTGTGATGTATATTTCTCGAAAATTAAATGCCGCAGAGAAGAATTACTCGGTCCTAGACCGTGAATTATTGGCTATGGTTTGGTCAATCCTTAAACTGCAAAGATTTCTTCTTGGCGCGCATTTCATTGTGGAAACTGACCAGAAAGCTCTTACGGCTATTCAGAGTAAAAATCTGAAGAGCGCGAGATCAACGCGATACGCGATTGCTCTGCAGCCGTTTCATTTTTCGGTGCGAGCTATCCGTGGGTCAGAAAATGTGATGGCAGATATTTTGTCTAGATGCCCACATGATTCATAACTGTTAAATTATATGCCTAACTTTGCTACAGTTGTTCCTATGTTGAAATGTGTACACATATGGAATATATCATATATTGATTGTAACACTACTTAGCGGTTCATTGATGTTTATTCACCGCTGATCTTTCAATGTTTTTCGTCTTTGATGATCATGATGTTAAGATATCTAAGATGAAATTTATGTATAAACTGATGTAGAAAGTGTGGCATTGCCAGTATTGTAGTATGCGTTGGTGACACCTCTCTGGAAATATTTATACTTAGAGAAATACTTTCTCTAAGTTCATGAAATATATTCTCAATGCTTATCATCTGCGCATTGTTATTGGTGCGTTGTGAGCCTATTGTATGTTGCTCCTAGATGTATTTCCAAAAAAAAAAAGTACCATTTTTTTTCCCGAGGGGTGTGGTAATCTGTTGCGTGCATATTTTGACGCACATATTACAAAAATACGATATGGCTATTTAATATGGAAAATATATATTTGCATTCATTTGTGTATGAAAATGCTTCCTCTGGTAAAGCTAGATAATTCATGATTGATTTACACTTTTGATTATATGAGTGATCTTTCTTGATATTGACTCGGCGCATGGATATTGTATTCATGTCCGTTCTTATTTGTTCGGGCCAGAAAATAGATTAATTTTGCTTGTTATGTTTATGGCCTGAATTCATGTGTACTACTTGTCTAGTGAAAGAAGATTCAGTCGTATATTGTATACCTTTATATGTTCAGGTCGGACTATATTCTTTCTGCCGGAATCTAGCGCAGGTTTTCGTAGTCCTTCTGGGTTGTGAAGAGTTCCGATAATGTCGCCAAGATGGCTGAGTGCTTTTTCCAGAGCTGGCACTGTTTAAGGTTTAACAGTGATTCATAGATGTTTTTCCAGGAGAAGTTTATGTCTCTGCAAGAGTCTATTTGTCAGAGATCCTCCTCATATGTGTGATTCGGACTCCAGGTATGCCAGACCCTATTTTTGATGATCTCGAGTCGATTAGACCTAGATGGAACATTGTGCTTCGTATCGCAAGGGTCGTGTTTTGTATCGACGAAGATGACAGGCTTTCCTACAGCAGTTATGTCTACATGAAGTAACTGGATTACTGTAGAGCTGTATGGAAAACTTTATGAAATTATTTATATGCGCATTCTAAATTAACTTTGGCTTATATCTACCTTCCTACGAGTGAGTGAGCGACAACTCAGGAAGGCGGCCATGTTATATTTCTGTCATCATATTTTTTGATCACTGTCAAGAGAACAGATTATGTATCCTACTATCGGGCTGTGGTATCTAGATCTTGTTAGGAGGTGAAAACCCACTATCGTGGTTTATGATTATTATACAAACATTGGACATATTTCAGCTTAAGAACTTAGCCATGAAATGAAGGTTCGGCCAATGACTTTTGTATGTTTACCGATCCTCATTGACGCGTTCAGTCAGTAGAGGATACGGCGATTAGGTACCAGAACAGTGAATGCTACCTTAGGTTGAATGTTATTTCACTACTACATGAATGTATCATCCACGATTCAAATAACCAATGAATGTAAGTCAACATGTTCCCATGACTGTATCCGTGCTGTCCAGTGTGCGTGCCTTCATTAAACTATTGAAATGTCAGCGGCAGTTCAAGTCGTCATTGCATTACATGAGAGTGTGTGAGAGGTATTATCAAGTGGTCTGTTACACCGAACTACTACACCATTCGCGTTACTTGACACTCCCACTCAATGTCAATATGACAGGTTCATTCGATGATGCAGAGGTAACTGAAGAAGACTTTCTTCAGTAATGATCAGTGCATGACTCTAAACATAACACCCGCATCCAGACATTCTACAGTGGTGGCGAATACACAACAACACGGCTTACTCTACAAGGGCTGACATCCCTGTCTGTGTAAAAAAAAACAATGAAGTTACGGAAACAACAATAAATGAACAAACTTTGCTGCGGGATGGACATTCGGAGTCTGTGGCTCGTATGACTGTCAGTGGTGAAAGCCGAAAGGAAGCCACTGACATGAAAACGGATGTCCTCACTGCAAAACAGGATACAAGAATAGGTTTTTGGAATGTCAGGACAATGTACGAGACAGGTAAACTAAGACAGGTCACGGCAGAAATGAGAAACTATAGGTTACACATTCTAGGGATAAGCGAGAGCAGATGGACAGGGCAGGAAAAGTTAAAACAGCAACAGGAGAAACAGTACTTTACTCTGGAAGAGAGGATGGACAGCACAATGAAGGCGTAGCCATTATTCTACAGAAAGGAATAGAAAGGACATTACTGGAATGGAAACCCATCAACAACAGACTGATAAGATTAAGATTGAGAAGGAGATTCACCAACACTACAATAATACAATGCTACGCACCAACGAATGATAGCGATGAGGAGGTCAAGGATGAATTCTATCAACAACTGCAGAAAGAAATGGAAGACACACCTAGATATGATCTTGTTATAGTAATGGGAGACCTCAATGCGAAAGTTGGTACACACAATACATATAATGAAAGAACAATGGGGAAATGCGGCAGCGGAACAGCAAACGAAAATGGGGATAAACTAATAAGTTTCTGTAGCATTAACAACCTGGTCATTGGAGGAACACTCTTCCCACATAAAGAAATTCACAAATTAACATGGGAATCACCAAATGGTCGGGACAGAAACCAGATAGACCACATCATGGTTAACGGTAGATGGAGACATGCATTACAAGATGTGAAGGTAAGAAGAGGTGCAGATGTGGGAAGTGATCACCATTTAGTAGTAGCAAAACTGAAAGTGAAACTAAGAAGGGCTGCACCAACTGTAACTACACAGAAAAGGTTTGACATCAGCAAATTGAAGGACTCCCTTACCAGAAAAGCTTTTGCGGCCGACATAAAGAAACGATATCAATTTGCCAAAAGTCAGGAAAAGACATTGACTGATGATATAGACCAGAATTTCAACACCATTTCAACAATATACAAAGAAAGCAGCAAATCATGCTTGGGATTCCAGGAAAGGAAGAAGCAAGACTGGATAACACCAGAAACATTAAACACCATAACGATGAGAAAGGAAATGAAAAGAAAGAAAACAGAAGCGAAGTCCCCCAGGTTAAAGCAACTATATAGCGAACAGTACAGTCAGCTGGACAAGGAAGTTAAACGCCAAACCCGAGCCAACAAAAGGAATTTCCTAGACGATCTTGCAAGACAGGCAGAGGAGGCAGCACTGAGAAATGAACAAAGCACAGTATACAAAATAACTAAATTCATCAGCGGAAAACGAGGTGCAAACAATATTACATTAGTAAGAGATAAGCAAGGTAATCTCATCACGACAGCAGAGGGACAGGAAACAAGATGGGCAGAGCACTTCAGAGAAACTCTGAACAAGGAACCACCAGAGACACAATTGAATGTTCCTGAAGCTGAAAACGATCTAGATGTGAATACAGACATTCCACGAAAAGAAGAAATCATCACAGCAATCAAAGGGTTAAAGAACGGCAAAGCTCCGGGCCATGATAACTTAAATGCAGAGCTATTTAAGACAGACCCTGAGCTAGCAGCAGAACTATTAGAACCACTATTTGCACAAGTCTGGAAAACGGGGACAACACCATCAGAGTGGAACAAAGGAATAATTGTCAAATTGCCCAAGAAGGGAGATCTTGCAGACTGCAATAATTGGAGAGGAATCACTCTTCTCTCAGTTCCCAGCAAAATACTAGGCAGGATAATTATACAGAGAATTTCAAAGGCAGTAGACCACAAACTGAGGAAAGAACAAGCAGGATTTAGAAAGAACAGAAGATGTGTAGATCATATATTCACTCTCAGGAACATTATAGAGCAGTGCTCAGAATGGCAAAGACAGCTTTACATTAATTTTGTTGATTTTGAAAAGGCTTTTGACAGCATACATAGGGACAGTTTATGGAAAATACTGAGGGCTTATGGAATTCCAAGCTGCATAGTGTCAATTATAAAAAGCCTCTATGCCAACTTTACGTGTAGTGTTGGGCAGAGCAACCTAACCTTTGAGGTGAAGACAGGAGTACGACAGGGATGCCCCTTATCAACCACTCTATTTTTAACAGTCATAGACTGGGTGATGCGCCAGACAACAGAGGGCAGTCCAAGAGGAATAAGATGGACTTCATTTTCTACATTGGAAGATCTGGAATATGCAGATGACATTGCACTGCTAGCACATTCACATCAACACATCCAGGAAAAAACGGATAGACTTAATAAGTTTAGCCAGCAGGTGGGCTTGAACATCAATTTAAAGAAGTCTGAGGTCATGACGCTCAATGTGAGCAACCCTGAGCCCATATCAGTAAGGAATCAGCAATTGGTACAGACAGATACCTTCACATACCTAGGAAGCATAGTAACACCAGACGGTGGGGCAGGCAAAGACATCAACATCAGAATGAATAAGGCAAGAACAGCCTTCTTTAGCCTAAACAACATCTGGAAGTCCTCCCAATACAGCACAAGCACAAAATTAAGATTATATCAGAGCTGTGTGCTTTCTGTGCTTCTCTATGGTGCGGAATGCTGGAGAGTTACAGAGAAGGAAATGTCGAAATTGTCCTCTTTTCACACAACATGCCTAAGAAAAATTCACCGAATCTTTTGGCCGAATACCATCACTAACCAAGATCTGCTTACTCGTAGCAAGCAAGAGGACATGCACACCATCATAGCTGGCAGACGCTGGAGCTGGGTTGGTCATGTCCTCAGAAGAGACCCCGATGCCATCACAAGAACAGCTATGCTTTGGACCCCTGAAGGAAAACGAAAGAGAGGCCGACCAAAAACAACCTGGCGGAGGACTGTGGAGGCTGAGATGCAAAGAATGAACCAGAGTTGGGGCACTGTACGAAGGATGGCCACCGACCGAGCAAAGTGGAATCAATTTGTTGTTGCCCTACAAGACGCCACTAGGCGTGATGGCCACTGACTGCTTTGACGGTCAGCGGCTAAGGATCAAAGAAGAAGAAGACATTCATTTACTGTGACGACTATTACGTTCGCCTGGTGAACTGTGGTATTATCGAAACAATACCCAGTCATTAACACCGGTCAGCGGTAATGCGTTTATCTGTGTGAGTCACCGGTCACCTTTGATAGGAGACGATCCTCGTTTAACACAATATGGTCTTGTACGAGGATGAATAGGAAGCCAATATTGTCTGCCTGAGCGAGCCGTCTGAGGTGTGCGAAAACACAGGTGATAAGAGATAATAGCTTTCGCTGTGAGATTATTACAGATAATTTGTCTGGGTAAACAGTCTTGACGGAAAGCATTTAGACAGGTAATCAGTTCTTACATTTGTTTGTGAGAGTGTACAAGACGTCACTGGAATTATTACGGCATATTAGATAGAGGTCACGCGTTTGGACTATTAAATGTAATATTTTAAAAAACGTGGGGGATATTTTGAAATTAGACACCCCAACCCAATGCTAAAGAGCTTACAATTGGATTGAAGTGAGAGCCGGAATACACAATGAATTTCATTGGGAAGTTTGCCGGGAAGCACAATCTGGGATTTGAACTGTGAATAAGAGATATATTCTAGCAAAATCAGAGACACAGAACACAGACAGCTTCGCAACTTCAAACGAGCAACTCCCAAAAGCCAGAAAGAGAAGGATCGGACCTAGAATTCCATACTTATAAGTGACAGATCGAAGAATTTGGTAAACTTAAAACCTTAAAAAGTAAGCCCGCCTTTATAAATACAAACTTTGAAAAAAATAAAGGACCAGGACTTTAAATATTAGGATACCTAAGGAATTGGATCACCCGTCATAAGAGAAACTTTCCCAGGCCAAGTTTTTCGTAGATTCACCCGTCATAAGAGGAATTCATAATTTCCCAGACCAAGTGCTTCGCCCACTATTTGCACAAGTGTGGAAAACGGGGACAACACCATCAGAGTGGAACAAAGGAATAATTGTCAAATTGCCCAAAAAGGGAGATCTTGCAGACTGCAATAATTGGAGAGGAATCACTCTTCTCTCAGTTCCCAGCAAAATACTAGGCAGGATAATTATACAGAGAATTTCAAAGGCAGTAGACTACAAACTGAGGATAGAACAAGCAGGATTTAGAAAGAACAGAAGATGTATAGACCATATATTCACTCTCAGGAACATTATAGAGCAGTGCTCAGAATGGCAAAGACAGCTTTACATAAAGTTTGTTGATTTTGAAAAGGCTTTTGACAGCATACATAGGGACAGTTTATGGAAAATACTGAGGGCTTATGGAATTCCAAGCTGCATAGTGGCAATCATAAAAAGCCTCTATGCCAACTTTACATGTAGTGTTGGGCAGAGCAATCTAACCTTCGAGGTGAAGACAGGAGTACGACAGGGATGCCCCTTATCAACCACTCTTTTTTTAACAGTCAAAGACTGGGTGATGCGCTAGACAACAGAGGGCAGTCCAAGAGGAATAAGATGGACTACATTTTCTACATTGGAAGATCTGGAATATGCAGATGACATTGCACTGCTGGCACATTCACATCAACACATCCAGGAAAAAACGGATAGACTTAATAAATTTAGCCAGCAGGTGGGCTTGAACATCAATTTAAAGAAGTCTGAGGTCATGACGCTCAATGTGAGCAACCCTGAGCCCATATCAGTAAGGAATCAGCAATTGGTACAGACAGATACCTTCACATACCTAGGAAGCATAGTAACACCAGACGGTGGGGCAGGCAAAGACATCAACATCAGAATGAATAAGGCAAGAACAGCCTTCTTTAGCCTAAATAACATCTGGAAGTCCTCCCAATACAGCACAAGCACAAAATTAAGATTATACCAGAGTTGCGTGCTTTCTGTGCTTCTCTATGGTGCGGAATGCTGGAGAGTCACAGAGAAGGAAATGTCAAAATTGTCCTCTTTTCACACAACATGCCTAAGAAAAATTCACCGCATCTTTTGGCCGAATACCATCACCAACCAAGATCTGCTTACTCGTAGCAAGCAAGAGGACATGCACACCATCATAGCTGGCAGACGCTGGAGCTGGGTTGGTCATGTCCTCAGAAGAGACCCCGATGCCATCACAAGAACAGCTATGCTTTGGACCCCTGAAGGAAAGCGAAAGAGAGGCCGACCAAAAACAACTTGGCGGAGGACTGTGGAGGCTGAGATGCAAAGAATGAACCAGAGTTGGGGCACTGTACGAAGGATGGCCACCGACCGTGCAAAGTGGAATCAATTTGTTGTTGCCCTACAAGACGCCACTAGGCGTGATGGCCACTGACTGCTTTGACGGTCGGTGGTTAAGGATCGAAGAAGAAGAAGAAGTGCTTCGCAGATTCACCCGTCATAAAAGGGATTCAAAATTTCCAGACCAAGTGATTCGAGAGAATATAACCTACATTGCTCGTGTCCATTCTAACCTGTGCGAGGAGATTGTGTATTCCCAAAACTTTGGGGTAAGTGTAACAATTATTTTACAAATGTGAATGTGACTTGTTTCTTGCTAAGTGGTTATATATGAGGGTGGCAACCTCAACATATGAAAATAGTTTATTCATGAACCATTACAGCAAGCGCGGTTATTGCTTCTGGCTAGTCGTGCGGGAAAACCCGACAGCAGAGGTGACCCCAGACTCCGACTAGAGCAGTGATGAGTGATGATTACATCACATGTGCCTCAAGTGTAACATATAATTTTGTGAGACATATGTAACTTTTTAATGTTAGTTCAGGCACAAAGCATTATTCGCACAGTCCAGACACATGTTCCCAGTTTAATAGCCAGAAGAATATTGGTGAATTTTAATCATCTTTCCTGATCTGCACTGTGTACTCAAGGATTTAATTCTTCTGAGAGATTAACATTGGTGGGTGGACAGCGAGAATGCGCCTGTTAGTTGGCAGCCCACAAATGTACTTAGCAGAGGCATTTGTTTTTTTATTTTGTCTAAATCGTTCGTGGAACGAAGCTAGTTATGAGTGAAAAGCAGGGAATCCACACCAACCGCTTAAATCGGACAAGTTGTGCGAAGAAGTGCCCTCATCACCAAGAAGTGACGAAAACCACAGCTGCAGGACACCCTTATATCAGTTAAGTGCTTATAAAAATGCACCAGTAACCGGACATAATTTTCTGAACTATATCCTCTCCCTAAATCTCCATGAAGAGAAAATTTGATTCAAATATAAAATTCACCAACATTTCATTTATTTTAATCTGTCAAGACTAATTGATTATTGAAATTGTTACCTGTTGTTTTAAAACTAAACAATAGTTGTTTATTCAGTTATTACATGTATGAAAGCAAACGAATGAGCCAGAATATATATATATATATATATATATATATATATATATATATATATATATATATATATATATATATATATATATATATATATATATATATATACTCCCTGTGGTGAAGTGGGATGTTATAAATATTTATAGGGGACTTAGTGTACTGACTGAGATCAGCTGTGAAGGTATATATATATCTAATAAGAGTAGTGTATTATATATAACCTTACTTGCTGCCACATATGTATACCTCAGTCAGAATTATTCTGGAATAGTGTGATGACTACGTTATATGTCTAGGGTATGTGTATGATGAAGTGTAAGTCAAAACAACAACAGACAGATAAACAATTTAATTTATTCCACTACACTTGACAACACTGTGACACTCACATACATAAAACACTCTACAAGGATATCTTAAAGGAGTCACTGATAACTTTTCAAATAACAATATGTATTCATTGCTGTCATGAATGAATATGTGTCCTGATTCAAATACAAAGGGAACCAGGAATCACAATCAATTTTAATTACAAGTTATATGTACAGAATTTATCAATATGAATCTTGTAGTGACATCTATTTTCAATAGTATCCTATGTGTGTTAGTTGTGTAGTAGTAATATGAGGTAATACTGGTTTTGTTTTGTTCAAGCTCTGTTGGTATTTGTCATCATGACTTCAATAGTTTGTCTTTATTGGAACTAGTATTGGAGATGTTCTCAGTTCCTGATATTAAAACAATTTAATTCCCCTCTTAATGTTATTTTTACAATGTCATTTTAAGATGGGGGTACATAATGTTGAGCTCAGCTGGCCACATCAGCTTATCTTGCGTGATGGCGGCAGGAAGAGACTCCTCTGCTCGATTTCTCCCCTGGGCTCTGGAGACACCTCACTGATAGCTAAATGGACCAAGGAGTATGCTGTCCGACTCTGGATTCAGCAAAGCTCTGACCAGGTGCTGCTCAATAACGTCAAGACCACGGTCCCTGAAAACAAGAAGGATGTACCTTCTACTTCATAACTAATTGATACTCTAGTTCTACACTGAGCACAATACATCACAAACATTGAGTTCAGAGCGTTAGGCCAACTGTCAGCTTCATCTGAAATACTTTATACCAGTATTAACCTCCTTAATGGTCACTACGCCTCTGCACTTCCAGCATTATTTCTTCTAATCAATAATCTAGGTGTCAGTGTACTGTTTGGCCATTCCATGCTGTTTTACTTTCCTCCGACACCTTCTGTTCAGGCTGGAGCATTATAGGCTTTACATCATGTTTGCTACTGAACTACACATATATACAGGCATAAATTAACAATTCACATTCAATTTTCATTAAAAGATACTGAATGTTTCAAGCTTACCACAATTCATGGAAATAAACACAGATACGTTGACTAGCAATGAATTCTGGCACAAATACTGGCACAAATTCCCATCTGCTTATGTTCCAGGCTTTTATTTAGCAAAAATATGAGCTGGCTTCAACGCACTGTTGCTGTATCAAGCTTATTTGAACTAGTGGTCTCGAACTAACGCTCCTAAGTGATTATATCAGCGAGTCTGGCCAATGGAGCCACGTTTCGACAAGTGTTTGAAAAAATTTTACCTTCCTACGTCTCCCCTAACAACCAAGGATAGCATTTATAGTCCGACTAATCGTGTTTAGCCTTACATATCATTCCAGCCAATCAGTTCAAATGTAACTTGTGGCCCATTTCCCGTACAATGGTGGTTTAAAAAATCTACCACTGAGCGATTCTGATTTTGGGTGTTGTCTGACAGCACCATCATTTTATTTTGGCTATAACTTGTTAATTCCTAGACTATTTGCGTAACGTTTTACATATTCTTTGTCAGCAAGCCCTAAGGAACCCAAATATACAAATTTAAAAGAGCTAAGTGGCTGCGTTCAAAATATGCAATTTCTTCTACCTCCTGTTTCGAAGATGTGCTGTCTGGGTACTGTAATGTTTTCAAACGTAAACCCATCTAATGTTATCTTTTCTAATAAGCGTTTTCCAGGTTTTTTAAAACCTAACTCTGGGAAGGTTAGTGTTTTTATCACTGTCCGTCCGAAAAAGTTAGTGCATGTGGCCTTACACGTGTGATAGTAGTAATTGTGTATCGCGTTACGCTTGTTGGGGTGGCATTAATAGCGAGACGCGTGTTTAATTTTGCATGCGTTCCTGATTTTCATTCGCCCCTCTCTCTTTCTATTTGAGTCCATCTGTTCGTTCGTTTTGGTAACGTAATATAATTAATGTTAGGATTAATTTAGGTCATTACGCAGTCTGCCTCTCAATGTTTTTCTTAGAAATGCAATACCCGTTTTTTTTTTTTTTTTTTTTTTTTTTTTTTTTTTTTTTCCGTACGCCCGCTAATACTCGAGGCGAAATCTCAGGTTATTATTTATGTCTAACCTGACATTGATTTTACGTGAGTATCCCTTTATTTCTTGTACAGAGACAGGTGTCCCTCGCCATTCAGGCAAATACTCGCCGATTTCGGAGGTACCCATTGCAGCTGGGTCGGCTCAGGAGCCGCCAGTCCCTGGTCGACGACACTCCTTCAAATGTCCTCGCCAGGTCTCGAGTTAATCCAGTCCAAATCCCGGTCGACGAAAAATCTTCAAATGCCGTCGCCCGGGTTTGATCCTGTATCACCCGGTCGCCAGAGCGGTGTTGTAACCACTACGCTAGCGCGGCTCCCCAATACCCGTTTTAATGTGTTGAGGAAACGCTTGTATTTATGCAGTGGCTTATATTTAACGTGGAAACGTTACAATTTGCAGACGAAGCATAAAACAAAGGGGGATTTCGAGTACATTCCTTGTGACAGCACTGTTATTTTACCATTGCTCTTTTCTTTATTAGAATTTATTTGTTAGGCTTTGCATCTACCTTTTAATTTATATATGTGGATTAGAATATTTCACGACACTCCCCTGTTCACAAAGTTCCGGGACTCATTTTTTTAAATTCGAATAAGTAGACTTACATACTATTTGGTTCTATCTACTTCAAAGTAGTTCCCTTGAGAGTGTACACACTTATTCCAACGTTCCTGCCACTGAAGGAAGCACCTCTGGTAGTCACTTTGCGGAATAGCCCTCATCTGTCTCGTCGCGTTGGCTTGAATCTGCTCAATGTCATCGAATCTACGACCTTTCATTGTTTTCTTAAGTTGCGGGAACAAGAAAAAGTCACACGGAGCAAGATCGGGTGAGTATGGAAGATGCGGGAGCAATGGAATGTTGTGTTTCGTCAATAATGCGTTTGTGGTGACAGACCTGTGTGCAGGTGCATTGTCATGATGAACAAGCCAATTGCCTGTGCGCCACTTCTCAGGGCGATGTCTGCGCACAGCGTCGCGGAGGCGTTGCAGGACTGTTTTGTAGAATTCAGCATTGACACTCTGTTCTATAGGGACGTATTCATGATGCACCAGGCCATCAATGTCGAAAAACGCTACTAACATGGTCTTGACATTGGACTTGACCTGTCGTGCCTTCTTCGGCCGAGGAGATGATTGCGTTTGCCACTGGGAGGACATTTGCTTTGTTTCCGGGTCATATCCGTACACCCAGCTTTCATCACCAGCTATTATCGAAGACATGAAATTTGCGTCGTTTTTTGCTATCTCAAGGAGGTCAGTATTGCCCTAAAGACGCCACTAGGCGTGATGGGAAACAATGGCAAAGAAAACCTATCTGCTGTTGCCCTGAGACGCCACTAGGCGTAATGGCCACTGACTGCTTTGACGGTCGGTGGCTAAGGACAGAAGAAGAAAGAAGAAGGAGGTCAGTGCAAATGGACAACCGATCGTCCTTCTGGTTCTCAGTCAGGTGGCGTGGCACGAGTTTCGCTGACACCCGTCTCATGTGCAAATCTTCAGTTACGATTTTATGACACGTACCAATTGATATTCCAAGATCATCAGCAACCTCTCTGATAGTCAGACGTCGGTCAGCGCGTATCATTTCTTGCACACGTGCAACGAACTCGTCGGTGTGGGAGATGGAGGGTCTCCCTTGACGGGGGCCATCTTCAAAGTATCGGAGTCCACTTTTGAAACGGGAATACCACTCAAATGTTTTAGTTCTACTTAAACAGGACTCTCCGAAAGCTGTTTGCAACATTTCGAGAGTTTTGGAATCAGTTTTTCCTAGACGAAAACAGAAATCAATACACACACGTTGTTGAATTTTGCTGTCCATTTTTGAAACGCGACGAGCACTATTACGTCACATCCGCTTATACGCTACCACATAGCGCGTGCGCGAAATTACAAACTTCAGGTTTGGTACATATAGTGGCACGTGGTTGACACGTGTACTGTGTTCATATCACCTAGCTCCTTATAACGGTTTTTCGGATAAAAAATGAGTCCCGGAACTTTGTGAACAGGGGTGTATATATATATATATATACCTCTAAACAGAGCTATACCATTATAAGAGGAAATTTGCTGAATTAACTCAGCTGGGGGCTTGAACGGGTTGAAACCATTGCTTAAATCCTTCACAAAAAGCGACGGACAGATATAAGTTAACAAATGTTCAGCACTAAGCAGCATTGATCTGAATTATCTTGTAAAGCCACCCTAAGGTAGAAACGTCACCACCCTTCTATCTACATCTCTGCCAAGAGTAATCTTGTGCGAAGGTAGACACTTTTGACGACCTATTTTAGATACTCTTGAGTTTGGGCCATTGTTGGACCACTACTGCAAAGCAGGGGAGGCAATTCGTGACAATTATGAACCTTAATAAAGTTATATTTTAGGAGCTATTTTTGGGCAAGGAATAACATGCAACTCAAGAAATTTTCGTTAAAACAAAAGGCAACGGATTCCGTCACATGCTCATTGGGGCCCATATTTTCTTGCCTATACGGCACACTAGGGGTGATGTGTGTGGTGAGATCAGTGATACCCTTGATCAAAAGTACATTAATAATTAATTAAATAATTAAAAAGTAGTAAAAACGGTTACAACGCCCGTGTTTATTACCCGTCATCGTCACCAATGCCTCGGGTCGAGCTGAATTTTAAAAGGTTCGCACTAAGCAAAATGATAGCCCATCCCAAAAACCCGCCAGCGTTTTCATCACTCCGCCTTGAGAAATTAAAACTAACATGAAACAGTTTGCGTGCGGCAAATACTTGTTTCGCTCGTTGGATTGATAAAAAAGGGGGAGGGGGAAGAGAGTGAGAGAAGAATAAAACTAATGCTTTTTATGAATCTAAAATTAAACTAATGCATTGTATTGTATCCAAGTCGCATGGTAACCGCCGAGGTTTGAATTTTTATAATATTGCCTGAGACATCACGACCACTTGGTCCCGCCACTTTCCTTAGGCTAGACAGTTAACTACGATTCAAAAACCACATTGAGAGAAGGGGAAATGAGGTAGAACGATACTGAAAGTGAAACTTAGAATGACTTTCGTTATACAGAATAAAAGGATGGTTAGAATGATAGAATTAATATTATTACATATAACAAATCCTCCATATTCCATTATAATAACTTAGATGAATCTTAGAAGATAGATTTTATTAATATTGTGGTTCAGAAAAAGAAAACCCAAAATGCATAGAAAAATACAGAAATGCAAACGGCAATAAAGATTGACATAAAACTTATATAGACTGATAGGGTATAGTCTTCTGGCCAATAATATGTTTCAATATCAAAAATCGCCCAATTAATAACTAAGATATTGTAGAAATACTATATATTTTCGGACAGTGTGACAGACAGACGATCGCTCTTGCTCATTTTATTGGTAACATTTTGAGACGGTTTTTGAAAAGATTCACAAGGGGAGGGATTCAATTTGATTGGTTAACGCTAGGAGGAAGGGAGAGGTAGAAATTGTTAGCCCAAAACGATACATATTTTGCAGTGTAATAGCATGGGCAGACTGACCAACAGACTAAGAAAGACATAGTATATTTGGGGTTTGGTTTTTCAAATTCAGTTCAAAATTGGTAGTCGCTTGATTTCATTGGCCAGCCCGAATGATATTAGCGAAAGCTTACAAGGATCTTGGCCATTTGAATAAAATTCTTACGTACCAAGGGACGATGAGAACAGAAGTGTTGATTTTAAAATAAAAAGTCAAACAGTCTGGACAAGCGGCAGAGAAAAACTTGTGCCAAATCTGCCAGTCATCGTTGCTTGTGTGTTTATATTTCATTAAATTGTATTAAGGAGATTGATTTATTAATAGGTATTATAAAACTGCAAAAAGCTAGATACTGCTATTGGGAAAAGTGAAGGACATGCTTGGAGCAAAAATTATTGAGTCCTCAAAT
This sequence comes from Oreohelix idahoensis, assembly GCA_024509875.1. Lineage (NCBI taxonomy): Eukaryota > Metazoa > Mollusca > Gastropoda > Stylommatophora > Oreohelicidae > Oreohelix > Oreohelix idahoensis. The sequence continues at coordinate 26,137 of JAMPIV010018681.1, read as the reverse complement.
TGAATTGTGTTTGAATGTGCATATTGTTATGACTATTATTATCATTATTAGATCAGAATATAATAGCAAGCCTCTGTGTTCCAAGAACACTTATCAACATGCCTAGAGCGTTTATATTAATGAAAAGAAGAGAAAATCATACAGAAGGAGATGTGTTTACTCAATTTAATTGTATTGAAGAAAACTGTGTAAAAAGACAGTGGCGTACCCGCCATATGGACCTGGGGTGTGGTCACAGTAGGATGTGAAGTCATATGAATTAGGGGCTGGTGCACTTGTATGCACACGAGGCTGACCCCACCATATCATGCATAAATAGTTAATTGAAGTATCACTCAGATATGAAAAGGCCTGGGTGTCTTTTTAGTGCAGGGTTTTATTTCCTGTTACCAGCCGGTGACAGAAAACCTGATGAATATATTTGAAGACAGAAAGTCTCCAGTGAAAGTGTATATTGTATGCAGATAGCCAGAAGGAGCTTCTGTGAGCTGACCTACTATGCAGAGCAGTGTTATGCGTTTGAATCTACATAAAAGAATATAAGGTGATGTGCCATTAGCTGGGCACTCTGGCAGTTCATCGGAATAAAGTGTTCTTCCCCAAAATTAACTATAAAGATCGGGGTATGATGACAACAACAGCTCCTCAGATAAATGACTTACACTACTATATACTAAAGAACAGTATGTGAATACACCTGCAGGAACAATATATTAGTATTATCGGGCAAAGAGTCCAATTTAGTTACTCATTAGTTGTAAGATACATTTTCCTCATTTTCAAAGACCTGTCCAAAAGAAATTGACGGACAGGCAAAATAAAATTGTACAAAAGAGAAGATTAATGTTCAAACTTAAACCACAGACTTATTACTTTACTGTTAGTGTGTTATAGTAGGTTGTTTTGATGTACCATCATTTCATTTCATTCCCTAGACACTAGCCACATCAAACACTACACACTAGAAATAAAATACAGCACCGTGTGAGATCTAGAGAGGTAGCGTTATGTACCCTGAGAACTCATCATCCTCATCATCAACTATTAGACTCAGGGTCTTACATAGCTTGACCTCACACGGTTGACACATACATAGCAATCTTTCTTTTCTTTATAACATCTTAACCTCTCCAGCAAATTAAACTTGCTACATATATTGGGGGCTCGTCCGGGATTTGAAATTCTCATAACATTACTACATAAATTGGGTTTCTGTTCTGGGATTTAGCATTATTAACATCATTTCTATTTAACCCAGGGAATCCCCATTTTTAATATTACGCAAGAATTTGGAAAATTGATGAATTGTCAGAGCCTGGAATAATTTAATTAGAGTTGTACTTAGTATAGTAATAGATTTAGAACATTTTAGAATTGATCAGATGGCGGACTTGGCCAAATTTCGATCTGCTGCTGTGCAGACTGCCAGAGCGATGGGTATGGATGGGCCAGAGCTAGTCCAGTATGTAACCTCAGAGTGTGACAAATTTATAGAACGAGATAGGGAAGATAGGAAGTTAGAAGCAGAAAGAAAATTAGAAGCAGAAAAAGAAATTAAAAGATAACAAATTGAGGCTGACCAAGAGGCATGGGCATTAGAGGCTGATAGGGAGGCTGAGATTAAACGGTTCCAATTTGAAGAAAAGAAATTGGAGGCTGAGGCTAAGAAATTGGAGGCAGAAGAAAAGAGATTGGCTGCAGTACGGGAAGCAGAAAAAGAGGATAAAAGATTACAGAGGGAGCACGAGCTACGACTAAAGGAGTTGGAATTGCAAGGCCATGCTCCTGAAAATGGTCACAGCCCATCTACCTCTGATGCTACTGCCAGTCAGGGGGCCTCTAACTCAGCCATGGGATTTCATTTAGATCATTTTGTTGAAAAGGATGATGACATAGAGTCATATTTAAGTAGATTCGAGATTTTAGCTACAACCTATGCGTTAGGAAAAGAAAGGTGGAGTCTAAAGTTATCCCAGGGTCTTCGGGGAGCATCTTATGAAGTTTTTGCAAAAATGAGAAGGGATGACCAAGACAACTATGACATGTTAAAACAAGCTCTTTTGATTAGTTACGAGAAGAATGGTGAGTTTTATAGAAAGAGGTTTAGAAATGCCAAGCTTTTGTCTGGAGAGACATACCATCAATTCTCTGACAGATTGGAAACCTATTTGGAGAAATGGACTGCTCTGGTTAAAACCCAAGATCTTAAAGAGATGATCATGATAGAGCAATTGAGAGAGTCCATGGCTCCAGACCTGAGAACGTTTCTCATGGAACAAGGTGCAGAGAGGTTGGGCGAGGTACTTAATGTCGCTGAGAGGTATCAGGTGGCCCAGGCAGAAGTAGCTGGCGCAAGAAAGAAACATATAGATAACAATAAAGCCCCACAAAACTCAAATAAATTTGATAATAGAGATCAGGAAAACCGAGGTAAGCCCAACTTTGATAGGCCAAGACTCAACCATAGAGATAGAAACCCGCAATTCAATGACAGAAAACCCTACAGACCAGAAGGAAAATGGTGTAAAGTCTGTAGGATGAATAATCATAATACAATTGAATGTGGTAGGAAAGTTCCTCCATATCACGCTGCATGCATGATAACAGTGGACAAGGGAAGAAAGAAGGACTTGCCAACAGAACAGCATGAACCTCATCATCCCCCATCTGTGAAGAAGTGACATGTAATGGTGCCAGAGTTAAGTGCCTTTACGATTCAGGTTTGGAATATGACTCAGTCGTGAGTTCTCACCTTGTGCATCCAGATCAGTATACCACAGAAACAGTGGAGATCCAAGGGGCACTAAAGGAAGTAGCAACCATGACACTTCCAGTAGCCGAGATAAATATCAAGACAAGGTACGTGGAAGGAGTGATTAGAGCTGCAGTGTGCGACGAACCTAATTACCCGCTGGTGTTATGAAGTAAATATGTGTTCCTAGGGAGCCCTATAAAACCTGTGGTAATGGCCACGCTCCAGGTCAGGTCGACCCCTATGGAAGAGGAAGAGAATGATCCACCACTAATAATTCCTAATAAACAGTTGATAAAGGCCCAGGCGAAAGACAAATCATTAAAACCTTGCTTTGGCAAATTGCCAAACAGCCATGCACACCCTAAGAAAGGACAATTTTACTTGAAGGAGGGACTGCTATACAGGACAGCTGGAGCAGGATCCAAAAGATATGGACAGTTGGTACTTCCAACTTCATACATGGAAAAAGTAATGGCACAAGCACATAATGTACCAGACGGTGGACACCAGAAGATGGGTACTACACGTCAAAGGACATCTGTGACATATTTCTGGCCAGGCGTAGCGGAAGACATTGAAAAATTTGTTGAGGCCTGCGACCAGTGCAGCAAGGTTTATTCCTCAAGAGGGAAAGAAAATAATAATCAGATGCCAGCCAAGCATTCTAAAAAATTTGGGCCTAAAAAGAAAAAGGAAAACAAAAATAATAAGGTAGACACAGTGGATAGGTATGCACTTTTCCACAAACAGTCTTCCCCAAAAATAGCCAGAATGGCAACTCTGCGTATGGCACCCAGAGACAATATAAACAAAGACCAGTCATCCCCTGCTCAATTTGAAGCAGCATTTCAGGAACTGGCAAAGATTAGCATTGAAGATAATCCGCCAAATTTGAAACCGAAACAAAAGGTTAACGTAAGAAAAGTGGGGAGTGGACGATTGAGGAATTGGGAGAGTGATCCAATCGCTTCACAATATGGCTATTAACTTAGCATCATGAGGGCACCGGTGACAGTGGTAGTTAACCGGCCCCACCCAGTCCAATTGGAAGTATTGTACGGACATTGGGTGTAGATCACCCACATAGTATAGCAATGCTAAAAGGGCGAATTGATTTCTGATGCAGAAATTCATTTCCCCACATTATTTATTTTTCACCAAATTGTCCTTAGGCGGAGAATACAGTTGGTGAATATGGCCTCCATTTGAGTGGCACCTTATGGAATCATATATGAATATTATTAAAGGGTGTTTCCAAATTCAAGTCAAGCCAGAGCGCAGACCACTAGATGGCTATGTGCACATCGGAGAGGAGCACATTGAATTCAAATGTTGCTTTTTGGATTGGAAATTACTCCGAGTGTTTTATCCAGGCTGATAAGAGAATTATTGGATCCTCTACATAACTCTGCTATCACCATGTTATAGATTTATTCCTCATAACTATTGCAACCTAGAGGAATTTCTAAGAACCTCTGGACATGTCAATGAACAGACTCAGAGAAGAGAAATGGTGAATACTGATTGATAAGCAGCATTAAGACAAGCAGTAACACTTGCAGCTGTTCGGTAACATAACGGAAATAGATTCTTGGATTGCAGAGGTTTGAGGCAACTTTCGTTAGTAGTGCCTACTTTGAATGACCCCACTGCAGAAATCCACGATCATACAAAAGCAGAGTAAAGCCTATATTGAAATTACCTGATTTGAGTCAGGAATTTGTGGTAAGAACGGACGCTAGTAATGTGGGATTAGGGTCCTCTTTACCAGATAGGGAATAAAACCCAGTCGCTTATGCCAGTCGCAAATTAAACAGAGCGCAAAAAAAACTACTCAACAATTGAAAAGGAATGTCTTGCTTTAGTCTGGGCGATTAAGAAGTTCCAGATCTATTTATATGGTAGAACTTTCGTGATCTAATCAGATCATCAGCCATTAGTATTTTTGGCACAGGCAAAACATGGAAATACCCGTTTGCTAAGGTGGTCTTTACTTACTCAACCACACTCGTTCACCATTGAATACATTCCAGGTTCACAAAATGTTGGGGCAGACTTTTTAAGTAGACACCCTCCGGAAGAAACCCAGAATAATCATAAAGCGTAGTTGAACTTAGTTGATCTAATGTGTATCCCAGATTTTAAACTTGCACATGGGTGCATGTTCTTAACAGGGGGGATGTGTGGTGAGATCAGTGATACCCTTGATCAAAAGTACATTAATAATTAATTAAATAATTAAAAAGTAGTAAAAACGATTACAACGCCCGTGTTTATTGCCCGTCATCGTCACTGATGCCTCGGGTCGAGCTGAAATTTAAAAGGTTCGCGCTAAGCAAAATGATAGCCCATCCCTAAACTCGCCGGCGTTTTCGTCACTCCGCCTTGAGAAATTGAAACTAACATGAAACAGTTTGCGTGCGGCAAATACTTGTTTCGCTCGTTGGATTGATAAAAAAGGGGGAGGGGGAAGAGAGTGAGAGAAGAATAAAACTAATGCTTTTTATGAATCTAAAAATAAACTAATGCATTGTATGGTATCCAAGTCGCATGATAACCGAGGTTTGAATTTTTATAATATTGCCTGAGACATCACGACCACTTGGTCCCGCCATTTTCCTTAGGCTAGACAGTTAACATCGATTCAAAAACCACATTGAGAGAAGGGGAAATGGGGTAGAACGATACTGAAAGTGAAACTTAGAATGACTTTCGTTATACAGAATAAAAGGATTGTTAGAATGATAGAATTAATATTATTACTTACTTACTTACTTAGTCGTTCCCCTTCTACCGTGAGGTGTAGAGGTTTAGAAGAGAGAGCGCCAGACCATTCTATCAGCTGTCTTCTTCCTGGCCTGGTTCCATTCTAGTCCTCGGTCCTTCAAAGATTGTCTAATGTTGTCCTCCCAGCGGACTCTGGGTCGTCCTGGAGGTCTGGATCCCTGGCTCTTTGTTTCCCATGCTTGTCGTGGTAGCCGATCTTCTCCCATTCTGCAGACATGGCCAAACCATCTTAGTTGGGACTGTTCTATTTGGGTCTGCAGCGGATGGGATTTTAGGCCTTGACGGATCGTCTGGTTGCGGACCATGTCTCTTCTTGTTACTTCAACCACTTTCCTCAGATACCTCATTTCTGAGGTTTGGATCTGGCTTTTGTGGGTTGTAGTCATTGCCCACGACTCGCATCCATATGTCAAGACTGGGACATAGGTGGAGCGGTATACAGCCATCTTAGTTTTCTTACCAACCTCTTTCTTGCTGAGGAATCCACGATTTATGGCCTGAAAAAGTCTCCCAGCCGCTGCTTTTCGAGTGGCCAACTCTTCTTTGATGCCTCCCTTTCGGTCTATAATAGCTCCGAGATATTTAAAGTGGTCGACCTGCTCCAGGACCTGTTCTCCCAACTTAATCTGATGTTTTCTTTCTTCTCGTGATATCACCATGGATTTTGTTTTAGAGCTGCTTATGACCATCCCTCTCTTCTCCAGCTCTTCCTTCCAGACTTGCAGGTTGGATTGGAGATGTGCCTCTGATTTAGCAATCAGGGCAACATCATCAGCAAATTCCAGCTCCGAAATATAGACCTGTCTCATCTTCCAGTACCCCACTGAATACTTTCTTGTTCTCTCCTTACATGCCTTGATGACATCGTCCATAAGGAGTATGAAGAGGTAAGGTGATAGGATATCACCTTGTCTTACACCAGTGGTGGTCCTGAACTCTTCTGACTTATGGTTTGCTGTCCTCACATAATTCCTGCAAGACTTGTAGAAGCTCTGTATAGCATGAATCAGAGGTGCTGGAATATTCTTCCTTGCCAAACAGTCCCAAAGTTTGCTCCAGGGGACCCTGTCAAACGCCTTTTCCAGATCTATGAAACAAAGATGGATCTCACTCTTATACTCAAGGGCCTTTTCACTCAGCTGTCTGAGTGTGAAGATTAGGTCTTGAGTACTTCGGTTTGCTCGGAATCCGCACTGGACCTCATCCAATTGTGGCTCAGCTAGGCGTCGGAGTCTCTGCTCTAGGATTCTAGAGTAGATTTTACCAGGGACACTGAGAAGGGATATGCCTCTATGGTTTCCACATTGTCGATTGTCACCCTTTTTGAAAATTGGTGTTATGATGGCAATCTCCCAATCCTTTGGTATGGTCTTGTTGCACCATGCTGCCTGTAGGACCTTTAAGAGTAATAGGTCGCCTGATGCTCCCATGTACTTAACCATTTCTGGTGTTATACCATCATGCCCTGCTGCTTTGCCCATCTTGATTTTCTCTAGTGCTGCCCTCAGTTCTCCATCTTTATGTCATCTTCACCATCATTGGTTTCCTCTTCTGTGTCAGTGGTTATCATTTCTGATGCTTCATCATGCTCACCATCCAGGAGTTCTGAGAAATATTCTTTCCATCTTTCCATTACTTCCTTCGGGACAGTAAGCAATTTGCCTTGCTTGTCCTTTATAAATTTGAGAGGGCATTGTTTTTCTTTCCTCATGTTCTTTAGGGTCTTATAGAACAATTTCTGGTTTTCTTGTGCATCTTTTTCTAGCTTTTCTCCAAATTCTTCCCAGGACTTCTGTTTTGCTGCTAGCACTTTGTTCTTTGCTTCTGTTCTGAGTGTCACATATTCTCTATATTTTTCCATTTGTCCTGTTGTGTTTTTAGCTCCTAAGTATTGTTTCCATGCCATTTTCTTCTCTGTTATTTTCTCTTTGACTTCCTCTGTCCACCAAGGTGTCCTCTTTCTCTGGTTCCCAAGTCGGACTTCACCGCATGCTTCTGCAGCAGCTGTCTTTATATCCTTGAATTTATTCCAGAGGGTTTCCAAGTCATCAGGTCGTTCTTCTGTGTTGCTCACTGCTGTAGCAATAAGCCCCTGATATCTGGTCTTAATTTCTGGCTCTCTCAGCTTGTAGGTCCTAATGCTCATTTCTCCTGTTTGTTTACTTGGTTTCTTGCGTGATGTTGGGCAGTTCCTAGGCTGAGCAACTCTTTCAGTTGTTCGTTTGATTGTTAGCAGGTAGTGATCACTTCCAATCTCTGGCCCCCTCCAGACTCTTGCATCTCGGACATATCTGAATGAGCTTCTCCGAACAATGGCATAGTCGATCACTGACTTCTCATTCTTTGTTGGTTCACATCTAGTGTATGCATGTATGCGCTTATGGGAGAACTTTGTGTTTGTAATGATCAGATTCTGCTCACTGCAGAATCTAAGGAGTCGCTTTCCACTGTCATTGAGAGTATCTTCTCCATATCTTCCGATAACTCCACCCCATCTAGCATGGTCATTTCCAACTCTGGCATTAAAATCTCCGAGCATAATAACTTCATCTAGGCAGTCATTCACTGTCCTTTGAAGCAGCTCGAAGAATTCCTCCTTGACCTCTGCTCTCTCATCCTCATTTGGCCCATACACTATGACCAGGTTGACTATGGTTTCTCCTTCTTTTAGTTTTACAACCATAATGCGCTCCGAGACAAAGTTCCATCCCTTGATACTATCTTTTTGATTTTGGGCCACAATGCAACCCACGCCCCCTTTAGCTCTTTCAGATATGGGTACACCGCTGTAGAGCAACGTGTTGCCATCGAGATCCATGACTCCTTGTCCTTTTTTCTTCGTTTCCGTTATAGCCAGGATTTCTAGTTTTGCTTTCCTCATCTCTTCCACCAGCTCCTCTTCCTTCCCATTTATACTTTTTGTGTTCCAAGTTCCATAAGTCGTAGTCCGTAGTCCGTTCCAGTTCGTCGCCTTTAGAATCAGTCCGGTTTTCTCTCTTGTAGTTCGCGTAATCATGATTTAAAGCAAACAGGTGATTGGCCTGTTGTGCCTTTGCATGGTGGAGGGGCTGCCTCCTTACGGCCTCCATGCAGGCCGCCCTCCTCCTTTTTCATCCGGGCTTGGGACCGGCATTGGCGGAGTTGAATTAATATTATTACATATAACAAATCCTCCATAGTCCATTATAATAACTTAGATGAATCTTAGAAGATAGATTTTATTAATATTGTGGTTCAGAAAAAGAAAACCCAAAATGCATAGAAAAATACAGAAATGCAAACGGCAAAAAAGATTGACATAAAACTTATATAGACTGATAGGATATAGTCTTCTGGCCAATAATATGTTTCAATATCAAAAATCGCCCAATTAATAACTAAGATATTGTAGAAATACTATATATATTTTCGGACAGTGTGACAGACAGACGATCGCTCTTGCTCATTTTATTGGTAACATTTTGAGACGGTTTTTGAAAAGATTCACAAGGGGAGGGATTCAATTTGATTGGTTAACGCTAGGAGGAAGGGAAAGGTAGAAATTGTTGGCCCAAAACCATACATATTTTGCAGTATAATAGCATGGGCAGACTGACCAACAGACTAAGAAACACATAGTATATTTGGGGTTTGGTTTTTCAAATTCAGTTCAAAATTGGTAGTCGCTTGATTTCATTGGCCAGTCCAAATGATATTAGCGAAAGCTTACAAGGATCTTGGCCATTTGAATAAAATTCTTACGTACCAAGGGACGATGAGAACAGAAGTGTTAATTTTAAAATAAAAAGTCAAACAGTCTGGACAAGCGGCAGAGAAAAACTTGTGCCAAATCTGCCAGTCATCGTTGCTTGTGTGTTTATATTTCATTGAATTGTGGTAAGGAGATTGATTTATTAATAGGTATTATAAAACTGCAAAAAGCTAGATACTGCTATTGGGAAAAGTGAAGGACATGCTTGGAGCAAAAATTATTGAGTCCTCAAATTGAATTGTTTGAAAGTTGCATATTGTTATGACTATTATTATCATTATTAGATCAGAATATAATAGCAAGCCTCTGTGTTCCATGAACACTTATCAACATGCCTAGAGCGTTTATATTAATGAAAAGAAGAGAAAATCATACAGAAAGAGATGTGTTTACTCAATTTAATTGTATTGAAGAAAAATGTGTAAAATGACAGTGGCGTACCCGCCATATGGACCTGAGGTGTGGTCACAGTAGGATGTGAAGTCATATAATTAGGGGCTGGTGCACGTATATGCACACGAGGCTGACCCCACCATATCATTCATAAATAGTTAATTGAAGTATCACTCAGATATGAAAAGGCCTGGGTGTCTTTTTATTGCAGGGTTTTATTTCCTGTTACCAGCTGGTGACAGGAAACCTGATGAATATATTTGAAGACAGAAAGTCTCCAGTGAAAGTGTATACTGTATGCACATAGCCAGAAAGAGCTTCTGTGAGCTGACCTACTATGCAGAGCAGTGTTATGCGTTTGAATCTACATAAAAGAATATAAGGTGATGTGCCATTAGCTGGGCACTCTGACAGTTCATCGGAATAAAGTGTTCTTCCCCAAAATTAACTATAAAGATCGGGGTATGATGACAACAACAGCTCCTCAGATAAATGACTTACACTACTATATACTAAAGAACAGTATGTGAATACACCTGCAGGAACAATATATTAGTATTACACTGACAAACAACATTTTTCTTTCTTATATAAGAATAAGTGTTCTTAGGTCAGTTTCTTGCGCTGATTTCAAATTTGAAATCCGTTTATCTCTATCACGTCGGGTTCTTAAGATATTTGTGAATAAATATATTTTTGGGAAACCGTTATTTGCTCCGTTTCATTTTTACTATATAACGTTTTAAAAATTAATAAAATGCAAAATAATTCTACTTTTTATACTGCTAAAAGATGCATGACATATGTTACGTTATATTTCAAATAGTTACTGTATTTTGAAATAATTCTGAGTGAAATATGGCTTCTAGAAGTTGTAGAAATTCGGCTGATCTGTTCTGTTACGTGTGCGGATATTTTACCGATCGTGTTCACCAGAAAAACTTTACAACATTGCTAAAGAAAGCATATGAACTTTATTTCGATTCGAAAGTTGATGATGCAAATAAATCTTGGATGCCAAATGCAGTTTGTTCGACTTGTGCAAATACATTGGCAGGTTGGTTACGAAAATCGCCGAAGCATAAGTCGATGCCTTTTGGAGTGCCAGTAATATGGCGTGAACCGACAAATCACGCTACTGATTGTTACTTCTGCTTGACAAATATCTATGGTTTCACTTTTAAAACTAGAAAGTCTGTGGTTTATCCAAATATTGAATCGGTTTCGAAACCAGTGCCTCATGATCCAATCACGTGTCCGATCCCAGTTCCACCAGAACAATATCCGTTGGACGTGAATGAACCATCAGAAAGTGATAGTTTACCTGCTTTAGAAACTAATTCTGACTCGGATTATATACCGGTGAATGATGGTGTTCACTTAATTAACCATTCAGAACTTTCAGATCTAATACGTGATCTCGCTCTCACCAAAGGACAAGCGGAATTACTCGGTTCGCGACTCAAAGAATGGAATCTTTTAGCGCCCAATACTCCGATATCTAAATTTCGTCATAGACACAGAGAACTTGTTCAATACTTTGAGATGGATGATGACATTTGCTATTGCAAAGATGTAAAAGGTCTAATGGTGCACCTCGGTCATGAGCACATAGTCAACGAATGGCGACTTTTCATCGACTCTTCCAAGACTAGTCTAAAAGCCGTGTTATTGCATAATGGAAATTTATTTTCATCAATTCCAGTCGCCTACTCTGTTCATATGAAAGAAACTTATGACAATATGGCTATACTTTTGGCAAAAATAAAGTACAATGACTACCAATGGCGGATTTGTGGAGACCTAAAGGTCATTGCAATTCTCACGGGCATGCAGACTGGGTATACTAAATTTTGTTGCTTCCTATGTGAATGGGACAGCCGCAACAGACAGGAACATTATGCAAGAAAGGTGTGGCCTATCAGGGATCGTATGCAGCTCGGGCATAAAAATGTAATACACGAGCCATTAGTTAACAAAGACAGCATCATTTTACCACCGTTACATATAAAGTTGGGGCTCATGAAGAATTTCGTAAAAGCGTTAGATAAAACGAGCAAAGCTTTCACTTATCTTCGAGAAAAGTTTCCGCAAATTAGCGATGCAAAGATAAAGGAAGGTATCTTTGTAGGACCTCAGATTAGGAAAGTTATTGCAGACAAACAATTCGAGAACTTGTTACATGGTAGTGAACTTCGCGCATGGATGGCATTCAAATCGATCGTCGATAACTTTCTGGGAAATCACAAATCTGTCGACTATGTGCATATTGTTAAGCAGTGCATAGATGCATACAGAATTATGGGCTGTAACATGTCCCTCAAAATCCATTTGCTCGATTCGCATCTTGACTTTTTCCCTGACAACCTTGGCGAAGTCAGCGATGAACATGGAGAACGATTCCATCAAGATATCGCCGTAATGGAGTCACGTTATCAAGGACGGTGGAGTGTGACTATGCTTGCCGATTATTGTTGGATGCTTCATCGCGATGTACCACATGCCATTCACCGACGAAAGTCGACTGCAAAGAAATTCAAGCCTACATAACTGTTATACTTCTTGTACAAATGATGTTGTAATACTGTATGCGTTGTTAAAAAACTTCAATTGCGTATTTCTAGAGATCCCGACCTGATAGAGAAAAACGGTTTGCAGATTTAAAATCAGCGCATTAAATTTGACCAGAAAAACATAGAAATGTTAGAGAAAGAAAAAAAATTTTTTTTTTGTTAGCCAGTGTTATCGGACAAAGAGTCCAATTTAGTTACTCATTAGTTGTAAGATACATTTTCCTCATTTTCAAAGACCTGTCCAAAAGAAATTGACGGACAGGCAAAATAAAATTGTACAAAAGAGAAGATTAATGTTCAAACTTAAACCACAGACTTATTACTTAACTGTTAGTGTGTTATAGTATGTTGTTTTGATGTACCATCATTTCATTTCATTCCCTAGACACTAGCCACATCAAACACCACACACTAGAAATAAAATATAGCACCGTGTGAGATCTAGAGAGGTAGCTTTAGGTACCCTGAGAACTCATCATCCTCATCATCAACTATTAGACTCAGGGTCTTACATAGCTTGACCTCACACGGTTGACACATACATAGCAATCTTTCTTTTCTTTATAACATCTTAACCTCTCCAGCAAATTAAACTTGCTACAATGTGGTCAGCATCACGCTGGCCGCCTTTAACCTTTTCAGAGTTGCTCTGGTACCCAATTCATGAGGCTGGGTCGACCCCGCAACTGTTTGCGGTATAAAAATCCCACCTCAACTAGGGATCGAACAATGGACCACTGAGCTAGGAAGCCAGTGCACTAACCATTGTGCTACCGCAGCTCTTCTTGCGTGATGGAAAGCTAATATCTCTTTAATCACGTGTTTTAATTCTATGATGTCATTAACCTTCTTTCCATACACTCTGTCTATTATGAGCCCCATAAAGATAGCTCATGTAACAGTGAATTTATGAAGGCTTGTCATTGGGTGCAGAATGTATGGATAAATGTACAATTTCTTATTTTATGTTTTTTAGCTGGAAAAATTTGCTTCGATCTTGAAATTTTCCGTCCTGGATCTTGAACTTTCCATTAAAAACTACACAGCCTATCGATAATTTGCTAAGAGAAAAAAAAAAAAAAATCAGCTCACCCAATGAGCTGGGCACCAGACGGTTCGAGAGTCCAGGAAGTGGTTACCGATATGACATTGAATTAATTTAAATTATGGATGACATTGCTGTTTCTTCTAGCGATCATCACTTTGTCTGGAGGGAATTCTTGAAAACGGGTTGCTGTAGTTAAGAAGGCCTGTCTCTTGTGATATATAGGCATTCAGACCGAATATTAGAACTAGGGCAGCAATGAAAGAGAGAAAAGCTGACTATCGGACAGATAGACAAGCAATAAGACAGATTCATGAAAATACAAGACAGAACGAAAGCAACAACGGATGATAGAACTAGGGCAGCAATGAAAGAGAGAGAAGCTGATTGTCGGACAGATAGACAAACAATAAGACAGATTCATGAAAATACAAGACAGAACGAAAGCAACAACGGATGATAGAACTAGGGCAGCAATGAAAGAGAGAAAAGCTGATTGTCGGATAGATAGACAAACAATAAGACAGATTCATGAAAATACAAGACAGAACGAAAGCAACAACGGATGATAGAACTAGGGCAGCAATGAAAGAGAGAAAAGCTGATTGTCGGACAGATAGACAAGCAATAAGACAGATTCATGAAAATACAAGACAGAACGAAAGCAACAACGGATGATAGAACTAGGGCAGCAATGAAAGAGAGAGAAGCTGATTGTCGGACAGATAGACAAACAATAAGACAGATTCATGAAAATACAAGACAGAACGAAAGCAACAACGGATGATAGAACTAGGGCAGCAATGAAAGAGAGAAAAGCTGATTGTCGGACAGATAGACAAGCAATAAGACAGATTCATGAAAATACAAGACAGAACGAAAGCAACAACGGATGATAGAACTAGGGCAGCAATGAAAGAGAGAAAAGCTGATTGTCGGATAGATAGACAAGCAATAAGACAGATTCATGAAAATACAAGACAGAACGAAAGCAACAACGGATGATAGAACTAGGGCAGCAATGAAAGAGAGAAAAGCTGATTGTCGGACAGATAGACAAGCAATAAGACAGATTCATGAAAATACAAGACAGAACGAAAGCAACAACGGATGGTAGAACTAGGGCAGCAATGAAAGAGAGAAAAGCTGATTGTCGGACAGATAGACAAACAATAAGACAGATTCATGAAAATACAAGACAGAACGAAAGCAACAACGGATGATAGAACTAGGGCAGCAATGAAAGAGAGAAAAGCTGATTGTCGGACAGATAGACAAGCAATAAGACAGATTCATGAAAATACAAGACAGAACGAAAGCAACAACGGATGGTAGAACTAGGGCAGCAATGAAAGAGAGAAAAGCTGATTGTCGGACAGATAGACAAACAATAAGACAGATTCATGAAAATACAAGACAGAACGAAAGCAACAACGGATGATAAAACTAGGGCAGCAATGAAAGAGACCGTGTTGTTTCCGGAAGTCTGTGAAGAGACAAGGAAAGAATAGACTACTGTATCCTCAGGCATGTCGTACATGGCTACTAATATGCATTGGGTGGCAATTTTGTCATGTAAAACAAATTATCACAGAAACCACCGCGGCAGGAGTTAGTGAAGGCATTATGCATGCTCCCTGCTAGGGACCAGCTGCAGTTGTGCTTCCATGCTCTGTAAGGAGCGCAAAGACAATTGATGATTCATGAAAGAACGGCTGGTAGGCAGATTGCAAAGCATGCTATTAGACATATATGCAGGTAGATAGACAGACAGGCAAGCAAACAGAGATAGATGAGCAGGGAAGCAAACAACAAATAGACAGATGACTAAAGCAGGAAAAAACCCCAATCATTTTAGAACAACGCCGAACCTCTACCTGAACTCTTATCTAGTGAACGCTTTCAACAAAGGACCGACCGACGACAAACTGGCCTTCTCTTTTTTCTCTTTATATAAGCGTTGTATTTTATAACGATACTAGTGTAAAAGCCTGTCATAAGACGGGAATCAAATTCAAAAGCAGCAATACCTAACGGCAACTTTACTTATTCAAAAGTATTTTTTAAAAACCTCTGTGCATCATCACAGTACACGAACTACGTAGCAGCAGCGAGGATCCCAGTGTGTGTATACGGGATCACACATTCTATAAACATTTTTTTTTGCACACCGTCATTTGTGCACTTTTCTTTGGTAAGTGTTACTATTTTCGGGAGAGTACATATAAGGGAAACAATGCAATTAATGTCTAACTTTCAACCAAAGTTGCATCCCTTAGCGTTACGCACTGACAGATAAAGCTGGGATTTTATATATAGGATGTTACAAATTCTTCAAATGCATTTTTTTAAATAATTAAACTGTGCAATGTAGCGTCTATGTTACTGTTTTTTAGTGCAACTCGATTAAACCCAAGCAACATTATTTAACGAGACCGTGACACAAGTAACATTATTTAATGAGACTAACACAGGCAACATTATCTAACAAAACTGTGACACAAGCAACATTATTTAACTAGACTGTGACACAAGCAACATTATTTAAGAAGACTGTGACACAAGTGACTTTATTTAACAAGACTGTGACACAAGCGACTTTATTTAACAAGACTGTGACACAAGCGACTTTATTTAACAAGACTGTGGGGAAAACAAACTTTATTTAACAAGACTGTGATACAAGCGACTTTTATTTAACAAGACTATGACACAAGTGACTTTATTTAACAAGAATGTAACATAATCGGCTTTATTTTACAAGACTGTGACACAATCGACTTTATTTAACAAGACTTTGACACAAGCGACTTTATTTAACAAGACTGTGCCACAAGTGACTTTATTTAACAAGACTATGGGAAAAACAAACTTTATTTAACAAGACTGTGATACAAGCGACTTTTATTTAACAAGACTATGACACAAGTGACTTTATTTAACAAGACTGTAACATAATCGGCTTTATTTAACAAGACTGTGACACAATCGACTTTATTTAACAAGACTATGACACAAGCGACTTTATTTAACAAGACTGTGACACAAGTGACTTTATTTAACAAGACTATGGGGAAAACAAACTTTACTTAACAAGACTGTGACACAAGCGACTTTATTTAACAAAACTATGACACAAGCGACTTTATTTAACAAGACTGACACAAGCGACTTTATTTAACAAGACTGTGACACAAGCGACTTTATTTAACAAGATTGTGACACAAGCGACTTTATTTAACAAGACTATGACACAAGCGACGTTATTTAACAAGACTATGACACAAGCGACTTTATTTAAGAAGACTATGACACGAACGACTTTATTTAACAAGACTATGACACAAGCGACTTTATTTAACAAGACTATGACACAAGCGCCTTTATTTAACAAGATTGTGGGGAAAACAAACTTTATTGAACGAGATTTGACACAAGCGACTTTATTTAAGAAGACTGTGACACGAGCGACTTTATTTAACAAGACTATGGCACAAGCGACTTTATTTAACAAGACTGTGGGGAAAACAAACTTTATTGAACGAAATTTGACACAAGCGACTTTATTTAACGGGGATGGACACAAGCGACATTATTTAACGAGGGTGGGGCACAAGCAACTTAATTTAGTGAGACTGTGGTACAAGCAACTTTATTTAGCGAGACCGTGACACAACGAATTTATTTTACGAGACAGTGGGGGGAAACAAACTTTATTTCACAAGATTTGACACCAGCAATTTTATTTGAAACTGATATCAATTTTATACAAATATATGCCCCAACAGCAGATAGTACAGATGAAGAAATTGACACTTTTTACAGTGAACTTGATATGGCAATGACTCAGTGTAAATTTCATGAGACAGCTGTTATACTTGGAGGCTTCAATGCAAAGGTTGGAAATGAAAAAGTTGATGATGTGACTGGTGGTTATGGCCTGGGAGAAAGAAATGAGAGAGGTGATAGACTGATATAGTGGGCAAGAACGCATGATATGATAGTAGGAAACACCTGGTTTAAACAGCATCTTAGACGGCTTTGGACGTGGAAATCCATGGGAAAATGTTCATAATCAGATTGACTACATACTAATATGCAGGAGATTTAGAAACAGTTTAAAATCTGTGAAAACTAGGCAAAGAGTAGACTGCAACAGCGACCAATTACCAGTAATAGGAAAACTTAGAATAAAATTGAAGAAAGTAAAGCGAGCTTCAAACAACATAAAGTTAAACATAGCCTTACTTAAATCAGATAGGAAATGAGTGAAAGATACAACATTACAATACAGAATAAGTTCAATGCAATAGAAAAAATACAGAGTATAGATAAACAGTGGGAAATACTAAAGGAATCAATACACGAAACATCAAAAGAAATCGTACTAGAAGTAAAGGGGAAAAGGACTGCAAAGAAGAAGTGGATGACAGATGAAATTTTCAAACTGATGGATGCAAGAAGGAAGAAGACGCAAGACAACGAAGAATATGACAGACTAAATAAGGAAATAGTAAACAAATGTAAAACAGCAAAAGAAGCATGGCTAAACTATAAGTGCAGAGATCTTGAAGTGCAGAACATAAAAGACTAAAAATCTATGTATAAGCAAATAAATGAGTTAACAGGCAGAAGGACACAAACAGTCACTGGCTGTTTGAAATCAAAAGAAGGTGCATTGTTAATGGGTCATGAGAACATGATAGAAAGGTGGACAGAATACATCAAGGAGCTGTATGATGATGAAAGACCACATTTGAACGACCAGGACAGTTGTGAAGGACCTCCAATACTTGTGACAGATGTAGAGGATGCCATGCACCACACGAAGAAAGGCAAAGCACCTGAACCAGATAAGGTAACAGTAGAGGAAATGGAAGCTTTGGGAGAATTTGGAGTAGAAGAGATAACAAAATTATTAAATGACATATACAACAGTTGTCAAATACCTGATGATCTGCTAAAATCCATATTCATTGCTCTGCCAAAGAAACCTGGAGCCATGGAATGTGAAGAACATTGCACCATTAGTCTTATGAGTCATGTGACCAAAATATTATTACGAATTGTCATGAGAAGAGTGAGAAATAAAATTAAACCATAAATCAGTGATGAACAGTGTGAATTTGTAGCAAGTAAAGGCACAAACAATGCTATATATATTATAAGACATTAATAGAAAGAGCTATAGAGGTGAATACAGATCTGTACTTGTGCTTTATAGATTACACTAAGGCATTTGACAAAGTGAAACGTGAGGAAATTATCAAAATGTTAGAAAGTATCAACACTGATGGTAAAGATTTGAGGAAAATACTGTACTGGCAACAAACAGCAGCTGTAAGAATTAGCAGCCGAATAGGAACGTTTCAGCCAGTAAAAAATAGTGTCAGGCAGGGATGTGTGTTGTCGCCGGATCTGTTCAATCTGTACAGTGAAAATATAATGAGATCTCTAGAGGACATGACCGGGATATCATTCGGCGGACATAATATAAATAACTTGAGATACGCTGATGATACAAAAATAGCAAAAAGTGAAAAGGAGCTGCAGGAAATGGTTGAAACAATAGTGATAGAAATTGTGGTGGGTTTTGATGTTAAGAAGAATGGTGTGCGTATAGTTGTACTTAAGTGAGATCAACTGTGAAGGTCTCTGAGGTAAACAATGGACAACTGTGTTACAGAGTACCTTTCTTGTTACCACCCTACGATCTCACTCTAAGTTATATTCTTTATTGACTAGCGTGACTGAAAGCTACATAAAGTGTCTAGGGTATTGTAAGAGTGTTGTTCAAGAATCTCAATACAAAACATATACAAACATATACTAATTACTATGATAAACTCAACCAACTCCAGCTGTTAAATTTTATATTTAAAATTTCTTTTGTTAAACTTTATTGGTCCTGAGCCTAAAGTTGTTTTGGTCAGGACTACAGTTCAATGAGAATCAATTTAGATGGATAGATATATTTACAAATATATATAAAGATATTTACATACAACAGACAATATGTCCATAGTACATTGTTACAAATTTTCAAGTTGATGATAATTACTCTATTTAACTACTGGTACTGAGATGCAGGTTGGGGATTTACATCATCCCAATGTTCTTTTGTTTCACTAAGATTGTTTATGTTAGTCTTTTGGAGGAACGTTTTTGTCTATACAGGAGATTTTTCTTTATTCGTGATAAGTTGTCCCAGGCCAGATATTGCACTTATCTGGATCCTGGAATCACAGCAGTTGTAGTTGGTTTGGCCAAACACTTCAGTCTCCTCTGGTCTTGCACTTCTTTAATACAAGCAGGTGCCAGAGACTCTTAGAAATCGTGCTGAATTTCTCTATCATCGAGTACCAGCACCAGACAAGTGCCAGCAGGAACCCCTGTCGATGGTTCTGTCTTAATATCAAACTAATTCCTCCTAATTTACATGTAAACATACATTCAATACAAAAGAACATGGTCAGCTCTCTCTGACAACCCTGCTTCTCCACTTTAGTTTGATGGAACAAATGTACCAGTTTTCTTTTCTCTTCCCTAATGGATGCTACGCCTCTGTCATTCCGGCAGTAATCTTTTCCATGCAATAAGATAGGTGTAATGTTCCTGTATGACCATCATATATATATATTCCTGTAGTTCTAAACTTCTTAGATAGTCCCTTATATGATGGATCAACATCTAGGCCATGCCTAAATCTGCTATGGAACCATTTAATTACAATCTGTTACATGGCCTTTTCTTTTTTTCACACAACCCTTTTTAATTAAAAAGTCAATAAAATCAGTCTTACCACATATCAAGGAAATATAAACAAGTAACGATGAATTAGGCAATAGAATATGGCACACTTTCATCACTGCCTCTGTTCAGACTGCTTTCTGTTGTTATTTATTTTAAAACAAAGCACAAGTCTGCTCATCGCTCAGAATATTTTGAAAAAAATGGCAGCGAGCAGCCTACTATTTCGTTAAAGTAAAAGGCTTTGGCCAATGAGACCAAGCATCTTTTTTTTTGAATGAAACTTTATTTTTAAAAAAATATCTCAAACCTCTATGTGTTACTATTACCAACTAGATTTGTATATTTAGGTTAGCCAATAATATTTCGGCTTCCTTCAAATTTCATCCAATCCCCTTCATCGTACTATCTTAGCCTTTCTTTCACCTAATTTTTTCCCCCAAAAATATGCTATCCAATCTAAGCAGACATGACTTGACCTGACAGTATCTCCGATTCTCTATGTATTATTACCAATATTTGATTATTTAATGGACTATTTAGATAACTAACAACATATTCTTGGTCAGCAAGTCTTCAGGTACACGAATATATGATTGTTATGGGGCTAAGTGGCTTGGTTCAAAATTCTATCTTTTTTCTATGTTAGTTGTTTATTTTTAAACTACCTCCTGTTCAATTCTTTTTCCATGTACTTTCAAGCTAATTACGAGAGTCTCTCGTAACACGTCTAGAATTACGTCATTCGCAATAAGAGCTAAGCGTGTTTTCTAACCGTAGTGTCCACATTTTCTAACGTTTTCCTCGTATTCTGAAAATCGCCTAAGGGCAAAGCTAGCAAGTTAGTTTTAATTTAGAAACAATGTGAGACGTGATTTACGTTGGTTATCTATCCGTCCCTCTCCCTTCCACAATGTATTCTAGACAAATACTTCTTTTGAACTTGGGAAAGTGGTACGTTTGTCTCAAGGACGAATTTGAAAAATAGGGTACCCTTTTTGGTTCGGCCAAAGCGTTATCAAATAATACGCTGAAGGCGTAGGCGACGATTACCATTCTCGCCGAAAATTTGTAGTACTATCCTATCTTTGACTTTATGCACTAGACTGTTATATTCTAATTTAGATATTGTATTTAGAAGTTCACCACAGAAAGTGAAAATAAAGGCCTCAACTTCAGTAGCAAAAAGACAGAAGTACCGGTAATGGTCGTCTCAAAGAATAATGCTTCCCCAGAATGCACTATCAAAGTAAATGGAACAGTTTTAAAACAGGTCAATAAATTTTAATACCTGGGCACATTAATAACAACGGATGGAAGATGCATCTCCGAAGTGAAGAGCAGAATAGCTCAGGCAAAAGCAGCATTCTATAAAATGAAGAGTATTGTATGCAACAATTCTTTGTCATTGAAAGTAAAAAAGAAAAAAGAGTTCTTCATTTTTGTATAGAACCAATCAGGGCATATGGGAGTGAGTCATGGACAGTTATTAAATAAGTAGGGAAGGCACTAGATGCCACAGAGATGTGGTTTTACAGAAGAATGTTAAAAATACCATGGACAGCCAAAAAGAGTAATGAGGATGTCCTGAAAGAGGCCAATGCGCAAAGGAAACTTTTTCACAAGTTAGAAAGAAGCAATCCACTTTTTTCGGCATGTTTTGAGAAGAGGAAAGATGGAATATATCATAACAACAAGTAAGATTGAAGGAAAAAGAGATAGGGGAAGACAAAGAGAGCAAATACTGGACAGTTTGACATCGTGGCATGGAATGAAGTCAACAGCAGAATTGATAAAATTGTACTAGAGACAGAAAGTTGTGGAGAGACACGATCTCTTACGCCACTAGGCATAGCACTTGAAGAAGAAGAATTTTATTTAACTAGACTGTAACACAAGCAACATCACTTAACTAGACTGTGACACAAGCGAATATTATTTAACGAGACAGTGACGCACGCGACTATTTTTAACTAGACTGTCACACTGTTACGGTATATGATATTAACGCCGTCTGCTAAAGGTTATCAGACGTGCAATTGTAAAGGTTAAGGCATTTAATATATTGCGATAGATGTTTCAATTATTGAACGCTCCATACACGATCGATTATGACGTGTATAGCGTTGTTTGGGTCACAGTCGGTAACTAAGAAACGCTACCCTTTGTTACTTGACCGCCAAGCTGAATAGCTGCGTTTTTCTAACCTTCCAATTCAGTGGCATGATATAGCCATTTTATGTGCATTTTTGATGGATCAGGGTCAGTCCTAGAACTCTATATGAGAGGGAAATTTATGGAGGTTAGTATTTAACTAGAATTCTCAGAAGGAGAAGAATAATCGTCAAATTCGTATGAATATATTCAGACTCGCAGTCTCACTGTCGGCAGGTAGCCATGTCTATCTGCTCGTGCATATAGCTGTGATGTTCTGACGACAATACTGCATTGTATCCTTAAACGGATATTGACACGTAAACCAGCAGTCTACGTTATTGATTAATTTATGCATGACTTATATGGACTTATGCTCTACTCCTATTTGAAATGATCATCCTGTGTGTACAACTGTGAATTAAATGTATGGACTCAATGAAATGACTTATCAAATCAATCGTATTCCAAGGTTCAAGTATTGTTCGGAATCTTCCACCCCCGCATTCGCTTAATCTTCCATCGAAGGCACGATGCACTATCACTGAATGAAAAAAACTAACATATCAAAGAAAAAACAATGGCCAGAAATTTATAATTGTTTTATTCATATCACATGGAACATTGTTCAGAGCAAGTCACCCTGCAACAGTGGTGCCCGGTATGTGGGGACGAAAAACAACCAAAAACCAAAAATTTTTTCATGACTTTCGAATGAATTATTTACGATCAAGTTTCAATCACATGACCATTACGAAGCTGACGTGACGCACGTGATCATGAATAGCAACATGACGTCACTGTTGCATTGTCGCAGTGAAGAAGACATCTTTTCAACGCCTCTCTAGTTCGCTTCAAATTGATCAAGATGCACAAGATGGACTACCGTTGCCTGCCCATCAGGAGCAGACAGTCAAAGGCACAGGCCTAGCTGTTGACGACCTCTAGCACTGATCTAAGCAACGGAAAAGATAAGTCTAGGTGTTTAACTGTTGTTATTGCAAACAGTGCTAACTGAGTCCATGCCCTCTGCCTACATCGGCAAGTTTTTACCTATGTTTAATGTACTTTTTGTTGTCTTAATGTGTTGTTAATTCGTGGGAAGTAGGGAGGATGAACCGAAATTAGATTCTGTGGCTCTCACGATGCCTGAATTGATTTCGGTCGTTTCTTAGGGCAGTTAAACGATTGCACTTTTGGAAGCCCCATTGAGGTTTGCCATTGGACTATCTGTCCAAATCTGCTGTCGTTTGACGATTTGTGTTAGCTGTACCGTTCCGTAGATAACTGGTGTATTTTATTCGTACTCAGTTAACAATTTTATTCAGTTCTGTACCATGTTCGTTAACTATTTCGTCCAGTCTCCTCTTACTATCATTTATTTGATGATTGTTAAATGGTCGTCCGTTATGAGTCCTGTGATGTCATCATTTTTTGCAGTCATTTTTTTTGTGTACTTTGAATATTAAGTTGACCTCGGGTCAGACCTTGACCCTTCATTTGGCTTGTGACACTTCCGCTTGTTTTATTTAGTTCATAAATTCATTTTTAATTGTGAAAATGTCTTGTTTGCGTCTTAACATTGTTTGTACCCTTTAGTTGCATCATTGTTTTGTTTGTCCTCATAATATATATTAAATACTACATTAATAATATGATATTATATGCAATAATACACTTGTAATTTAATTTAATTAATTTTTTCTGATATTTAAGGTTAATATGGGACATTGCATAATTATGCAGTGATAGTCCAAGAAAGTAGCACTACAATTTATAAGAGATGCCTAGGGCATAATAATATAATATATATATTGACCAAATAAAATAATCTTATAGTCTACCTTTGAGGTAATAGACCCATTGTATATTATTTAATATACTTTTCTGGTACTAAGAGAGTGACTTAGTACATTGAACAATATAATTACTAGGAATCATACCCAACATTATTGGATATTAAGATTAATTGTGTGAAGTAATTACATAATAGTTAACAGATATCATAACTATTTATGATATAGTATTATTTAGATACAATATTGTTACAAAATATTGTCTATTAGTTGAACTTAGACATTAGAGTTCAGTACTATTGTGATTATTTATATTGAATATTTCTAAGTTGAGTAAGTATAATAATTACTCTGAAGCTACTATTGACTATTTTAATCAGTAATTATCAATAATTACTTACAGATAAAAGTCAAAATGCTTACTATAGACCATTTCGTTAAAATTGGTAGGGAATATGGTTATAAATCTCAAGAACTTCGTCAGTTTGCTGAGGCAGAACTGGAAAAACATGAAAGAAAAGAAGCAGAGAAAAAAGCTGCATTAAAGAAAGAGGAAGAGGAACAAAAGGCTGCATTAAAGAAAGAGGAAGAGGAACAAAAGGCTGCATTAAAGAAAGAGGAAGCAGAACGTGAGATGAAGCAAATTGACAAGGAAAATAGATTGAGAGAGATTGCTCAACGTGAAAGAGAAGAGCAAAGAGCAATCGCCAGACAGGAAGAAGAGAATAAATTGAAACGAGAGGAAATTATTTTACAACAAGAAATGGAATTGGCGCGTATTAAATTGGAGACAGCAAGATTACAAGCACAAAGTGCTGATGCAAACCAGAATAATAACGCACAAAATGGATCATCATCCAGCCAAACTAAACATTTCTACAACTTTAAATTACCCACTCTCAACTTAAACGTGGACGACCTTTCATCGTTCCTGTCACGTTTTGAACAGACTTGCAAAACTAACCATTTGCCTGAAGAGTCATGGGTACTCAAGTTAAATGAATTCTTGGTTGGAGAACCATTGACGGCTTCTCAAAATGCTGACCCATCAATAGCAAATAACTACGGTGCTATTAAGTCCTTGCTTTTACGAAGGTTTCACCTGGACGAGGAACACTGTAGGTTGAAATTTAAGGGAATTTTACCTGAATCTCCAAAAGATTTTGCAGGATTCATTGCGAACATACGCAATACATTTAATAGATGGGTTGAACTGGCAGAAGTCAACAAATCATACGACAAATTAGTTGATTTACTACTACGGGATAAGGTATTATCTTCGGTTAGCCAGCCATTTTTTGCATATTTGCAGGAGCGTAAACCAGGTACTATGGACGAGTTAGAAAAAATTTCTTTAAACTACTGTTCGGCACATCCGAATGCAACCATTTCTAACTCCTCATTAAGAGAACCTCTACCTGTGGCGTCTAATATGGCCTACAATCATAATAACAAACAAAGACATCACAGTGTAGACAGAAGCAGGTTCCAAAGAAATCACAATGTTAACTTTCAGAAGGGACATAATAATGATTTCAACAATAAAAATGAGTTCAACAGAGGTAGATCACGAGATAGAAATTATTCACCTCAAACAAACTACCACAATGGTCAACATAACACTAATTATAATCGATCACATACTCCCAATAATAATAGTAACTGGAATGGTAATAATCATGGCTCGAGACATCGAGATAATAGTTACTATAGAGGACGACGAGATAATTCTAACAATTATACTCGGAATCGATCTCATTCTCGGGGATCATCTCATTACAACCATAATACAGGGGCGGCAGTTACAAATAATACTACCCCTATAGCTCAGGTCCCACTTGACAATAATACAACACAGTCTTCTGCTGCATGTTTTGCTATTAATTATAATGTGGCAAATAGTTGCCAACAATGCAATCTTATTTTTCAGAAGGCGAAAGAAACAGTGCTTAACTGCGGACATATTACACCAGAGGTAGGTCTTGCAGTCAACGATGGAACAGGCCTACTAATTTTTTAACAGGGGATTAGTTAATGGATCCGTCGTCTCAGTGCTGAGGGATTCAGGATCCACAACGATTGGTGTACGACAGTCGCTGGTACATCCTAGCTGTGCAACGGGGGAATATGTCC